>OY390733.1:50196852-50796852 GCA_959613385.1 Geotrupes spiniger | reverse complement strand
ACTTTAAAAATATTAAATAACGGGTACAATTAAATTTCAATACGTGTTCCGAGATAGGTACAAGTTGATGTTTCCTTAGAAATAAATTCCGTTTTCGTGCGATATCTTGCAACGAAGATAACAGAGATCACAAAAAGTACTATTTGCAGCTAAAGTATTTATAATGTTGAAAAAATTAATTTCCCTCTATGCACAACGTATCAGATTACGTCCAGTCAAAGTTTCAATTATTTTTGTTGAACGGTTAAGTAGCAAAAAAAAATGTAAAGTCGGCTATCCGTTAGATATCGCAAATATCGCATGCTTTTTGCACTTCCCTAATGATTACTTCTAAACGTAGGGGAGGAAAATTTGAACTTACAGTATGTTGCGCAGAAATGATTTCTGGTTGTAATAATGTATGTTTTTTGCACCATGCAGTTTCATTGATATAGGTCTTCAAACACAGGGGACTATTACTTTGGCACTGATAGTAGTAGGGTTTCCAATCCCCGGGATCCCGGCGAATAATGAACAATTTTAAGAAGCCGGGATCCCGGGATTACTGATATCAATTTCGGGATTTTACTATTAAGATTACAATTTTACAATAAAATTATAAGAAGTTTTGCGGTAACTAGAAGGAGTAAATTGAAAAGCCATATTTACACTGAAACCGAAGCTGACGCGAAACTTATATTTGGTACAATATCCATATTTTAAAATGCCCGAAAAATACATTTTCTAAAAATATTCCTTATTTGAAAATTTGAACTCATACCGAAGTCGAATTTGCATTGTGATAAAAAATGCAATTAAAATATTTAATAAAAACGGAAGCAGTTTTAAAACATTACTGCTCCTAATTTTATTAAAAGATAGTGAGAAGTAATTCTTGAAATTATATAAAAAAATACCTCGACATGGGTTCATTTATGAAAAGAGTTATTTTTTAAGAGCTTTTCTAGAAATTCTAGTAGAAACGGAGTATTGACTGAATATTGTTATAAAATTGTAATAAGTTTTAAAATACAAACTTGTTATCGCGTGACAAACATTTAATTGGGCGACAAATAACTTTGGATGCTGGCAATGTTTTTATTTTTTTGTTTTTTATAATTTTAATTGTATCATTGCATTGCATAAAGAGTTTTATTTAAATATGCCTACTGATTGCATGTATATTTATTTAGTTATGGCCGAAAATACATTGTCCGAAGATTGGAAGTATCTTTTATACAAAAAAAGCGGGAGTCCGTATGGTTTTATTTTTATGCGGAAGAAGGAGAAGGAAAGGGCGAAATAGCAAAATGCAAAAAATGCTTATTAAAACTTCCAACGAAAGGTGGATCTACGAAAGGGCTTTTAACTCATTTATTAACAAGACACGAGATGACGGATGACGCGATAGACAATGTTATATTTTTGCGTTATTTTTGTTCAACAAAATTAGTTGTAAATTTTTTATCAATTTATCACATTTATTTTTTATCGATATTAACAGAGTTTATTGGTTTTAATTTAAAGGATTACTTATTTATTTTATTATTTATAACCAATACTTATCACGTTTTATTAAAAAATATATATAAATACCAAAATAAGTGTATTATTGTAGAAGTATCAATCCCGGGATCCCGCAAAAAGAAAAACTGAATCCCGGGATCCCGCCCTAGTATCTAACCACTGTTTGGCCATACCAGCACGGTGAACTGGGGTTTTTTTGTACATACTTTTTTTAAGCTTTTGTTGTTTTTTCCGAGCAGCATCGGTGCACGTGGCACAACGTTTTTTAGAGCATTTGATAGGATTGGTAAGAGATAACGACCGAGGCCAGTTGCTATTTGGTTCTGATGGGATTGGCGAAGTAGGCAATGAAGTTGGCGGTAAGGTAGACGGTGAGGTAAATGGTGTGGTAGGAGGTGAATTAAGCACTTCACTTCTCACCGTAGTGTTCTTTCTGGTGACAACAGGGAGAAGCAGAAATACAGGTGAATTCGCACAATATTGTAGTTACTTCTCAACGTTTGTATACATCGAAATGGCCACGTGACAAAAAATGTGAAAATCGTAGTCGTCACACTGGTTTACATGCTGTACCACAACTTGTGTACAGCTCACCGTTACGGTAAACTACAAAGACGTATGTAAAAAGTTGTGCATAAGTAAAAGAGCGTGACATGTCACTGTTGTACTCTGCGGCACTCAAGTTATTGTCCCTGTTACGATCGTGGGACATAATGGAAAACTATTCCCTGTTAGCTACCACATGGCTAAGGATTTGCTCGCGAACCTTCCTGGCCATCACATGTGTGTAATAGAATATATAACAAATGGCCCGAAACAAACAGGCTCCATCTCCAATTACAGAAATAATGTTGTGGGGCACCATAGTCCCACCTATTTTTAACAATTGTACATTCATTGTGTCAGATATCAAACTAAAGGTAAATTATAGTCAGAATAAAGAAACAAAAAGGGGCAAATTGGAATGAAATAATAGAACAAAGTAAAGAAAGGATTGAAAAAACAACAGGGAAATAATTTAAGCACACTTTAAGAACAATAAGAAAAACAATAACGGATAGGGTAATAAATGATTGCGCCGAGAAGGAAGTTTTATAGGCTATTTGCACTAAAAAGTACAGTTCGTTATACAATCGCGCTAAAGTGTTATCGGCACAAATGGCGCATTTATAATGAGGTGGCCCGGCTTCACGCGCTGCTTATATACAGTACTGTCCAGTTGCAGCGCGTGCAAATTTTTATTGGTATTATGTATATGTACATACAGATACATGTATTTATTTAAGAGTAATGGTGCAAATTTTCGAATTCAAACATCAACCTAATCTTAATTCATACAAACTCTGAACCCCCGTTTCAGCCGTTCAGTGGTGGAATTTTAGAAAACGCTAAAACACGTGTTTCTTTATCTCTAATTCTTAGCCTAAAAACAAAGTTTCATGCTAAGGTTTCACCGAAGTACGGTGAAACCTTAGGTTTTATGCAGTATTTCATGAAGTGTCCATGAGTAAAAACATTTTTTTTTAGTTTTTGACTGAAAATGGCTGCTCCAGGATGCAGTTCCTAAGACGAGTTTTCTTGGAGATCCATAATGGGCGAACCGAATGTACGACTGTACCCCCAAATGTGAACGTAACACAAAAATCCGTTGATGACATACAATACAAAGAGGACACCATTCTTGTCAGTATCCTAAAACCAAAACGAGCGTGCCAAGAATATTTGTTATCACTGAGGTAGAGCTGGATGGAGCGCAAGGTACTTGAATACTGGCAGGAGTGCCAGGGAATGAGACATTCCAAGATATACCCCGTTTGCCATTCGATGCATCTCCACACAACTCCGCGAAGTTCGAATAGAAGATTTCTATTGGTGGAATTTCTCAATCCCAAAACACGCAACTACAAAATTCGGCAATCGTTATTGCGGTGTTTTTTAATTTGTATCTAGCGTGTGAAACTGGCTGTTGACGCCGAGACCACGCCTTTTCTGCATCTGTTCGTTAAACAAGATATAGCACTGCCCATCTGCTCCACGTACCAGGACACTGTTGGGTTGGGTTGGGTTGGCAGGAAAGACATGTACACTCTAACAGTCCTGGCTACTGGTCAGAAGGCATCACATACATAGGTTGGGAGTGGCTGAGGCCACCGAGTGCCGACTATGCCTTGAAACTGATGAGACAGCAGAGCACGTTATGTATGCCTGCTCCGCGGGGGACCAAATCAGATTCGCAATCTTTGGCGAGACAAAACTTGAGCTGGTCGAACTTGATAAAATCTCACACTCTAAAATCCTTCTCTATCTAAAGAGAATGGGAATTGAGGGTGAACTATAAATAGTTGTGAACCGCAATAGATCCTTGCGGTCGTAGTGGAGGGGCGATTAAATGCCCCACTTAATATAACTAAACTAACTATCACTGAGGTGCAGTGCAGACTACCTTAATAAAAAAAGTATGTTAATCTTCGCCCCGAAAGTGTAGCTACCAAACGTTTCTTTATGATGTATCGGAATGGCCGGCACACATCAATAAATTGGCATCACTAAAATTATCCAATTGCTACATATTATTGCGTTTTTCCTCAAGCTGCCCAATCCTGATCAGTACACTGAGTTTTGTTTCAGACATTCAAATGCATTGTACTAGGTAAATTGTGGTGGCGACTTGCTCACTTTTAAGTGATGCAGAAGTCTGTAGAAGTCTGTAGCTGAAGGTTACATTGAGGTGGCTGAAATGTTTCAAACAGCAACGTCACAGCAGAGCACATCTACTTTTGCCGAAAGTGCTTCCACTGTCAACTTTAATGTCCAGCATAGATTCAACGAACATCAACATGTACATTTTTTGTGGCAAATGTACATAATAATTCTAATTATCAACAGAATATTGTATCTCAAGGTTTACTTGGCATTTCTATAAATGCCCAGGTTATTGTCAACGTGTATAATAATTTTACAATATCTACATGCAAGGATTAAAGTTATGTTGCTTTGGTGCAAGCTTTTCGTTTTGTGTGTTGCTCAATAGCGCATTAATAATCAATAATTATAATAAATTTAACACATTTCTAAGATGTGGTTATGCATTTGACATTTGATGCGTGTCATGTTATGAGCAGTGGAAAAAAATTGCCAATCTTATAGAACAGTTACCAAGCCTTACCAAACAGTTTAACAAGCCTCCATAATAAACTATTTCGAGCCAATTTCAATACCATAATGGCCCTATTGTTCACGCAAAGCAGTCGCGGCTCGTGAGCTCGGGGATAGGTGAAGCAGAATCGGTGGCAAGACCTCCCCCCCCCCCTATAGTGAGTCATGTAAATATATTTTTTCCCGGTTTGAAAAAATATATAGTTATATGAAAACGAAAATAAAAATAACGTTATGTTATGGTTATAGTTTGTTTTTATTTCTTGAATACAATGTCAATTTTCTTTCCTTTAAACTTGCAAACTTATCGATTATGTCGTCGAAAAATGGTTCTGCATTAATTAACTCATTTAATAATTCTTTTTCAATTGAAAGTTTCGATAATAATAATAATTTTTTAAAACATCGATTATACATTTTGTCTTAACTTTTGCAATTTTATTGGTATTTAATATGTCGGTTTTTCACTATTTAAAATGTCTTTTTTGTCATTAACATTCCACCTTACAAATACTGTTTCTAATAAAATACACACTGGATCTTGAGAAGGAAACATATTGCACGTAATAACCGAACTTACAATGAGACAGCGTAAAATTTTGCTTCATTGGCCAAGTCGAAACTGGGCGTAGACGTGCGGTTGTCATGGCAACCGAGCTATTAACGCGCATGTATCGCTGAAACAGTATCAAGGTGTTCATATTCTGCGTCATTAGAACTATCATATGTGTAAATCCATCGGCACTTTTAACAAGGTAGATTTTTTTATTTTTAGAGCTGGAGAGTCACGTATGTTACCTTTCGAGTACAATTTATTCTAATTATACAAGAATATGTAGGTATTAGATTTAAATAAAAAAAAGAAAAAAGTGCAAAATAATTTTGCACTTGGGAATTATTTTTAGGTGAAGCGCCGCTTCACCTAAAAATCATCGGAAGAGCCGCCACTGACGCAAAGTAGAAAACAATTTAAAATTTTAAATGGCAGTTGAGAAGCTTAATTCACATTTACGAAATTTTAAGTATACCCGTTATTAGAGCTCCCCTTGGCAAACATGAGAGTCGAGAAATATGGGAACTACAAAAATGTTATTTAAAATAATTTCAGCTGGAGAGAGATTCAACCAATCACGCTCAAGTATACTGGTTTGGTACATTCTGAATCAAGTCAATCAGAGTCAAAACCCAAAATCAACAGAAAACGATTAATCGTCTTTTAGTATTCATAAACAATTTAAAAATGTCATTAACACAGCAATAAATCCGCGGTGGTCCGCACGAAACTTACTTATACTTAGTTATACTACGTTTTTCGAAAAAACTTGATGTTGTTTAAAATATCAATATATATAATTTATGTAAGAATATTTTTTTCCGTAACGTGTACCGTTTTCGAGATATGGAAAAAGGTGATAAGAGTAAACCATCACTTCCGGTTGAGAGATTGCGTTCAAAATAGGACGTTTTCCTCCTTGCTACATACAAATGTTAAGTTTAAAGTTTCAGAGCTCTAGCTATAATCGTTTGGACGCTAGGGCGCGCCAGACACACAGAAACACACACACACACAGACGTCAGACCCAAAATAGTCAGAAACGATTCAGGGGACCTCAAAACGTGTATATCCGTTAAAATCTCGAGGTCGAAATTTTTCATGATTCCTATACTTACTTATACATAAAGTATAAGTAAGTAAAAATAGGAAAAGCTCTATTACCTGAATTAGTTGAATTTTGAATTTTGTATGCGATTTTTATGCAAGCCAATGTATTAGATCTCTGTACGAATAATTTTTTTCTTAATATCGTTTCGATATTCTGTTTATGGTGGCGACTGTCCCCATATTTGCGGAATCTCGATGTCGCGCTGGCGACATTTCGTGACAGATTCTTGGCAACACTGACGAACGCTTCTATCTTTCTCAGTACGTAGAACACTTAAAACAACAACAAATTCTTTTACAGACATGTCCAGAGTTTTTCAGCTCTATGTCGAAAAAAGGTGCACTTGAAAATGACTGAACATGACTTCATCGAAATCAACCAAATAAACGGATTCATTACATTCTTGTCGAGCGTAAGTACTCGACATTCTTTGACTATAAACTGTGTTTACTCATTAATCATTTTGCCGACATTTACTGCCTCAATTTATCGGGGACGGGTTTTGAAATACATTTAATATCTTACTTACCTTGCTGGAATTATAGGTTATATTACATTTTCACCAAAATGTTATGTGGTGTTTTTTAAGATACTGCTTATTGTTTGGTGATGTACAATAGCCACTTATGCAGTTATATTTTCTTTGTCAAATGTCTGTCTGTATATTAAAGAAAACATAATCGTGCAAACAAGATCCTTTCATATGTTTTTCTAAATTCTTACGGTATTTGTATAAAAAATATACCCTTGTAAAGAGCCCATAAATTTGAAAATGTGTTGGGTATTTGGATCCGAACAAGCGTTATTATTTTCTATTTTGTAGATCGATTGGCAAGATCCCTGGTTGATAGGGTTATTTGTATTTCACGTCACCATCACAATGATGGCTCTTTTGACTAGGAATTATGGAAATTTTCAAGCTTTACTTTTTTTCTTTTTAAGTAAGTTTTCATCAACGATTGGATCGTAATTAACTTATATTTGTTGCAGTATTATTGGTGTACTTTTCCGAGAGCATAAATCAGCTGGCATCGGCAAACTGGCAGATATTTTCACGCCAGCAATATTTTGACAGCAATGGATTGTTTACATCAATAGTGTTTTCAATTCCTATATTGTTGAATTGTATGTTAATGGTGGTGAGTAATTTATTCATACAACTGACTGAATTATGAACATATTCGAGTTGAGTATAATTTTTAAATACTTATAAAATGAGCCTGGAAAATATTCCTAATATTATTATAGTAAGTTAGACATTCACTGGAATGTGAATGTGTTCACAATTTTCTGCTTACCTACGTATATATATAACGGGTGAGGTAATTATTTGATGCCTGGTGTATCGGTGAAAACACTTACTTTAACAGCAGTTCCAATGTGAGTTGCCTAATGGACCTAGCGAAACCACTGCAATCAATACCTTATTAAAAGTTTATTTTTTGTAACTATATGAGCCTTGCAAAATTTAACTCCGGATTTTTATAATTAAAGCCCCAAGATTACAGATGAAGCAGGAACAAAAAAGTTTATGCATTTTTTAATGTTTTCAATAATAAATTGATGGAGACTATGGTTTTTAAATATGAAAATAACTTATAAATAAAAATTGATAATAATAATATTTATAAAACTAAACAAAGAAAGAAAAGTGTTGAACTACTGCAAATGCAAATGCAGTTGCCGAAATATGTATATAGATTTGTTACAATCAAGTGTTGTAGGGTGTATTAAATTTGCAAATTTTTATTTATAAATTATTTTCACATGTTATAATTAAGAAAATGAAAAACCTAACAGCTTTGTATAATGTACAATATGCTAAATTTAACGAGGTACCTACTTAGCTTAAAATATTCAATTATATATATTATTGATTACATCACTCAAATCTAATAAACCAATAATGTTTCGCAATTTAAAAAAACAAGCCAATAATGGCGGTGTTGTTCAATGCAAAATGATCAATAGTGTCTTTCAAAAGCTGTATATTCAGTTTGGTGTTTCACTTTTATATTGGCTTTTTACGATAGCATCTATCATATTAGTCAAAGGCTTTAAACCTACCGAAATGAACTTGAAAAATCGGTTTGCGACTACAACTTCGTTTGAAATTGACAAGAAAATATCGGAGAATAAGCCAAAGAACACAGTGAAGACAAATACGTGTGCAAACAATTTGTGGACTTTTGTAACGAGAAAAATTATATGTGCAACAAAAACAGCACGGACCACCACTTGGCCGAAATACTCAAAAACTGAGCTTATAATATGAGAAAAATAGATGGAAGTGATGGAAGTACAAAGAATCGGCAGTTAAAACAATTTGGAACAACACAGCTAAATTATTACAAGACAAATATTACAGTGAGTACCAACAAAAAATCGATCCATTCGGCGTGGCTTTTAAAATGGCAAGGGATGCTAGAAATACAATTAGAAGAGAGTTACAAGCCATACCGGAGACTCGAAAGCAGAGCTCTGCACCTTTATCTACAGCACATTGAAACAATTCGACGAAGGCCCTCCGGATAGCTTGTAAAAATTATTTTATCATATCACAGCCGTAGAGCTTGTGTGGCATGAAGGCAATTGCAAATTACACTATTTCAAGGAAGAAATTAATAACAATGAGGGTTTCAGCGATAGAATTGTATATAATACAATTTTTCAAAAAATTGACAAGGAGGTGATAAGCGTTTGGCTGAGAGCAAATATCTGACGTGAAAAACAACAACAAAACAAGATACTTAAAATATTATATACGTTAAACCGAAGAACACCCTCTACAGAAATATACCAAAAAACACAGGAACTTGATATAAAAAAATTAATAATTCTAAATAACCTCTTAATGATATATAAAATAGAGCACGGCAAAATGAAAATAAATCTAAAATTAAAAAGAAGTAAGGAAATTCATAACCATAAAACAAGGAGAATATCATACATCAGAACACAGAAGTGTAAAACTACACGATTCCCGCAGACACTAACAACAGAAATGATCAGAAAATACAACAAAATAGATCAAGACATAAGAAACCTAAAATATAAAAACTTTAAACTAAAAATCAGAAACCAATTACTAAACGAACAACTAAAATAAACATCACCAAAATTTAAACATCACCAAGACATAAACATCACACAAAACTCATGTACCCTCGATACCGATAGCCCGAGACGGAAGCATCCATGAATCCCGGTGCGACGAAAGAGGGAAGAAGAAACATTTATATGTATATGTATATGTATTGTATATTATACGTATGCAATGAATAAACACTTGAAACATTAAATCAAGAGAATCCCAAATTTTGTCCCGTCAGATTATTCAAAAAACTTATCTCTAAGAAAACCTCCAATATAATTTTTTTTAACTGTTAACAACGCTTGGGAAAATGGCAGTACTTAGTTTAAAAATATGCCCATTGGTAAAAGCGAAATAAGTAAATGGACCAAAACTTCCGCAGATTGTGCGGGCCTGAACACTAAATTGGTAAAAATAACGAACCATTCAAATTGATCCACGGCTGTTAGTCATTTAGCGAATGCAGGAGTTAGGGAACAACAAATAATTCAAATTACGGGACATAATTCTACTCATTCCATATTAACATTTCAGTGCCGATAAACATTTGGATTTAATTTCACATTTGCGTAATTCAAACGTTTCAAGTACATCATCATGATCACTACCAATGAATGTCCAATAAGGCGATCAACTTCAAGAAGTTACAAATAAAAATAAGTCAGCCATCAATTACAATAATTGTACTTTCAATATTAATTATTACCAGCCTAAACTGGAAAGTAATGAAGAAAATCGTTCTTAAAAATGCTTTCAATGTTTATTTTGTTTTGTTCCTTAAGGGGGACTAGGCCAATTTTGGAGCCAATTTTCAAGAATTTATTATGAAAAAACTAAAAAACTAGATATATATATATATACGTAGGTGAATGGTGTGCTATACAGAGCTCTGAAATTTCCAGTTTAATTAGTCATTGGTGTGTTGCGTGGGTGTTTGTGACTAGTATCAGCGCGGGGCCGGTGATTTTCCGCACGATTTGGGCATGGTTCCAGAGAAATCGGTACGCAGGGGTGAATAAAACTTTGAGTTTTACCGGGCGCGAGCAGTGAAAATCGATGCCATACGCAGGTAAGCGACCCGCAAATCTGTAGTGCGAGCGTTTCTTTTACTGAAGTAGTTTTTGTTTGGGTCGTGCACGAGAAGGATTTTATACGGCAAAAACAATTCGCAGATTTAATTCATTTAAATTATTTACGCGGAACAATTTGAATTTGAAAGTGCCGAATACACGCGGAAAGATTAATAAGGGGGATAAAGTAATTGAGCATGGCGAGTGGGGGTGGAAAAGAAAAAGGGGAAGATTGGAACGGTACGGACATATTTACGAGAAGCAAGAGAATCCAAAGATCGCCAGCGAGAAGCGGGGAAAAGAAAAAAGATGAAGAAATGACGCTGGAGAATTTAATGGAGATGATGAAGGACTTGATGAGGGAGGTAAAGGAGTCGAGAAAAGAGGTAGAGGAGACAAGAAAACAGATAGAAGAGATGAGAAAGGAAAGACAGGAAGATAGGGAGTGGAGATCGAAGGTGGAGCAGGAATGGGCTAAGGAAAGAACGGAGGCAGATAGAAGAACGAAAAAGCTAGAAGAGAAAGTCGAGGCGATGGAAAGAAAACACAGAAGAAAGAACATAGTAATTCGGGGACTAGAAGTGGAAAGAGGGCGGGAAAGAGAACAGGTGGCAAAATGGATAAGCGAAGAACTAAAAGTAGAGGTGGAGATAGAAGAGGCGTACAAAATGGGGGGAAATGGAAAGGAGATAATATTGGCAAAACTGGCAAAAGAAACGGAAAAAGAGGAAGTGATGAAGAATAAAGCGAAATTAGGGGGAAAGAAAATTTATATCGATAATGACTTGACGGAAAATGAAAGGGAGATCTGGAAATATGCGGTGAGGGAAAGGGAGCAAGGTAAAAGAGTCAGGATGGGATACAGGAAGTTGAGGGTAGATAACACTTGGCTGGAGTGGGAGGGAGAAACTAAGAAGCTGATAACAAAAAACTAAGGGGATCGGGGGAAAAGGGAGGAGCAAGGGGGGAGAAAGAAAGTGAGGGCAGGCGAAGGGAAAAGGAAAAGGAATTTAAGATATGTTTCTAGAATGTTGCGGGGTGGAAGAAATGGGTGAAAGAAGAAGGGGGTATTAACACAGACTTACAGAAATATATGATGAGGTTCGATTACATAGGTCTTACAGAGACGTGGATGGAGCTAGAAACATGGCGAGAATACAGGGGCAATATGCCAAGAGGATATAGATGGGAGTGTAGGGGAGCGAAGAGGGAGAGAAAAAGAGGTAGGGCGAAGGGAGGAATAATAACAGGGGTGAGAGATAAATGGGAGGAGGTGAAAGAGGGTCGATACGACTCGGATACGATACAAGGAAGAACGATAAATGTAGACGGGAGAAATTGGGGATATGCACTGTATATTGTAACCAGCAGATGAGAGAGGTAACGAGGGAAATGGACGAGCTGGTGGAGAGAGATGGGGAGAGGGTTATTTTTGGCGGAGACTTCAACGCAAGGGTGGGAGAAGAAGTGGACTTGAGGGGGTGGCGAGGAATAGGGGGGAGGAAAGGGAGGAAGTCAAAGGACAAGGTAGTGAATGTAGAAGGGAAAATCATATTGGACTGGTTGGAGGAGAGAAATTGTGAAGTACTCAACGGCGAAGAGAATGGAGACGAGGAGGGAGAATACACGTATGTAGGCCTAAATGGAAGATCGGTAATAGACATAGTGGTAACAAGTGAGGACGTGAGGGGGGAGGTGTTCGGGTTTAGGGTGGGAAATAGAGCGGAGTCGGACCACTTACCGATAGAGGTGGGCTTATGGGGAGGAGTACGGAAGACGGAAAAGGTAGGGGGGAAGGAGAAGCGGTTGGTGAATTTATGGAACGAGAGAACGAGAAGCGAGTACCAGAATAAATTGAGTAGGGTGGAGTGGGGAAGAGGAAAGAGTTTAGAGGAGATTGCAGAAGTGATGAAAAAGGCAATAGTAAGAAGGAGTATTGGAAAAGAAGAAGGAAAAAGCTCATGGTTCGATGAGGATTGCAGGAGAGTGAAACGGAAGCTAAGGGAAATATTGATGGAGACGAGGCAGGGAAAGAGAGGTTGGGAGGAGTACATGGAAGAAAGAGGAAGGCAGAAGGAGATGTGGGAGAGGAAAATGAAGGAGTGGAGGTTAAGAGAGGAAGAGAAAGTGCAAGGGCTAAAAGGGGAACAGGAGATATGGACGTTTCTGAGGAAGAAGAGGAGAGTGAAGGAGGGGACGGGGGGAAATATCGGGGGAAGGGAATGGAGGGAATATTTTATGAATATGCTGGGAGGAGAAGAGGGGGAGGAAGACGATGGAGGGGAGAGCCGGGACAGAGAGATAGCGGAGGGCATGGAGGAATTCAGGTGGCGTGAAATAATGAGATTAAAAGACAGGCTAAGAAGGGGAAAGGCGGCGGGAGAAGATGGAGTGGATACTGAGGGATGGATAAACGCTCCAGATGAGGCATGGAGAGAGGCATTGAGGGAGATAAATGACATATGGAAGGGAAGGAGAGGAATGCCAGAAGGGTGGAGGACGGCAATTATAGTGCCGATATGGAAGAAGGGTGATAAAGGAAAGACAGAAAACTACAGGGGGATTTCTTTACTAGATGTGGGGTATAAGTTATATGCAGGAATGATAGGGGCACGTTTGGAAGAAGAATTGGAGGAAAAGGGAGTATTGCAGGAGAGCCAGGCGGGGTTTAGGAGAGGTAGAGGGACGAGGGACTACATATATGTAATAAACTTTATAGTGGAGAGGGAGCTGACAAGGAAAGGGGGGAGGGTGTATGTCATGTTCGTGGATTTGAATGCCGCATTCGACATGGTAGACAGAAGGATGCTAGGGAGGATTATGGAAAAGGCGGGGATATGGGAAGGGCTAGTAAAAAGAGTAGGACAGATATACAAGGAAACATGGTGCAGGGTAAGAGCGGGAGATGAGTTGTCAGAAAGCTTCAGAACAGCGAGGGGACTGAGGCAGTGGTGCCCTTTGAGCCCTACACTATTTAACACATATATAGCCCAGCTAGAGGAAGTAATGAAGAAAGGCCAGGATGGAGGGGTAAAATTAGGGAAGAACAAGATCTGGACATTGTCATTCGCAGACCATGTGGCAATCCTCGCGGAAACGGAGAAATGGTGAGGAGGCTAGAGGGATTCCTAGACAGGAGGGGGCTTGTGTTAAATGTAAATAAATCGAAAGTGATGGTGTTCAGGAAAGGAGGAGGGAGATGGAAGGAAACACAGGTGAAATGGAAAGGGCAGGACATCGAGCAGGTGAGGGAGTGGACGTATCTGGGCTATGTGATGAGGGCGAACAACAGTAGGGAAGGGCAAATAAAACATACAAGTAGAAAGGCGAAAAAGGCGGAAGCGGGCTTGAGAAAAATGATATGGGGAAAGAGGAAAGGGAGATTTGACGAGTCGAAGAAGATATGGGATGTCTGTATAAGAAGTATTTTGATGTATGGGGTAGAGGTATGGGGGGCCAAGGAGCACAAGAGCATCGAGAGGGCGCACCTAGGGCACCTTAAAAGAGCACTGCACCTTGAAAGGTCGACGCTCGATTATATAGTGAGGCAAGAGACGGGTGCGAGAGGCTTGCAGTAGAAACGGGGAGGAGAATGATGAAATATGAGTTGGAATTGAGAGGAGGGGGGAGGAGAGGTTGGGGAAAATGGTATTGGAGGAAGTAGACAAGAGGGAGAGGAGGAGAGAAAAGTTGTCAGAGTGGGAACTTGCAAGGATCAAACTCCATGAGAAGGCTGGGCTATCGACATGTGAGGTGGAAAGGAGGAGAAGAGAGGGGAGACAGGTGTAAAGCGAGATGGTAGAGAGGTGGAAGCAGGCGGAAGCGCAGGAAAGAGAAGGGAAGATAAGGGAAGCAAGGTATAATGGGAAATACAGAACACTGCAAACATATGGAAGGAGGCCAATGTACCTGGGGGCAGCTAAATCGACAGAGGAGGAGCAGTTAATAGCTAGATATAGATGCGGAAACGAGGAGAGGGCAAATAAATACTGGATGGGGGAAGGTTATAAAGGGTGTGAAGCATGCGGGAAGGGAAGGGATGAATGGAAGCATTGGTGGGAAGAGTGCGAAGAAATGGGGTGGAGCAAGGAGGAGGAGAATGAGGGCAGGGATTGGAAGAAGGCATTGGGAGAAAATGGGGAAGGTGTACATATATTAAAGGAGCTAAAAGGGAGGAGGGTAGGAAAAGGAGGGTGGCAGAGGGACATAATTGATATGTTGCAGGAGAGAAAACAGCAGAGGGCCGGAGATGGAGGGAGCGGACAAAAGGTACAAAGAGGTGAGAGAAGGAGGAGGAGATGGAGTGAAGGAGAGAGACCAAGGAGTGGAATGTATAGAAAAATGTAAATAGGGTGAGGGGAATATGGGATTTGGAATACAATATGGTACATGTAAGAGGCAAATGCCAAATAAAGGTTCTTTTTTTTTATATATATATCTAAATCTTCTCTAGTTTTTTAGTGCCATACACTATATGTGATAGTGGCCACTCCAAATGTCATATGTTGTTCTTTGTAAGCAAGACAATACCTAAGTTGGCACTATGGCTTGGAATTGAAGCTCTAATGGCATGTTACAATCAATTTCAAAAGGTCAACTTGTGATAAACTTTGGCCTCTCCACACTTTGGCCGATGTAGGGCACATAAATCTATTGGTGTGAACTAATACTCGCACATAAATATGTAATGTGTTTATTTGTAGTTTTTAGTACAACATTGACATGCTTAGTAAACAAGGCTGTGCATTTGTACGGTTGCGCCGTATCTCGAACTGTAGACTGTATCGAACTCTTGATTAACATCGACTGGACTCCCCCTTACACTATCGAATGAGACTTCTATACTAATATATAAGTCACATGAAATACCTCAACGCTACAACTAATTGTAGCGCTGAGGTAACAGAATTTCAAGTGCCATAAAAGTTTGCAACCAATAGATTTGCTAACTGCAAATTACATGCTGATATAGCATCAAAAGATACAAAACCAAATAGAAACAAAAGTATCTAACACTACCTTCCGAATCTGACGAGAATGATGAATTGGATGTTTAAATTGCTCTATAAAGAAGATGATGTTGCAAAATGAATTCTGAAGAAAGCAAAGAAGCTTAAAATAGAAGAACAAATAATGGATATACAATAATCATGTTGCTAAACACTAAAGTTGCCATCTAATGTCAAGAAAATAAAATCTAGGACTTCAACTAATATTGATTCTGATGGATTTTGCAGAAAGCAACGGTGGGAGGGCAGTAGTCTACTAGATGTGATGTGCAATATGAATAAAAGTTCCAATTAATCAGTAATTGAGTTCTATGCGGGGAACCATAAAAGAGGTTTAATATCCTAGACAAACGTCCATTTGTAGGTTGGGAAACCTATGCCAAGACAACTAATTTTAGCCTTGGGATCCTGCACAGATATCCTATTTCATGCTAGGGACTCTATGGCAAGATTCCCAACTTTTGGCTTAGGATCCTAGCCAAAGAATTTGGGCTTGGGAACCTTGACGAAGAGGCCCATTTGTGGCTGGCCCTGCTCAGTTATGGGGAATAAATAATGTTGGTTGTTACTGCTTGGTCTGTATATATAACGTTTCATTTCACTTCACTGCTCTTGTCTGGTTTCTACACTGCTTGCGTTGATGGGTGTGCAGGTTTCTTCTTCTGGTATTTTCAGACTGTTAATTTGCTGGTCACCATGTTCTATGACATTGAGCGTCGTCCTGTTTAGTGAAAAACGCAAAAGCTGTCCAATGAAGGGACAAATCGTTATTCCTCTTGAATTACATATTACACGCTTGGACAAAATTGACTGCACGCAATATACCAGAATTGGTAGAAAATTATCTTACACCTTGTTGTGAACATTAATTAATTAAACTGGTCCATGAAGACTGGTGGATCGCTAGACAATATTGTTTCTTGCGTTGTTTACACCTTTAAGGTGTGAGATAAGTCCTTTCATGTAAATTTTCATTTTTCATTTTTGACATGACATTTTCAATAGTGGAGTTCTGACGCAATAATTCAGAAGAATTATCTCCGAACTGTGCATCTCTATAACGTGCAGACTACAACTGATTTCAAATTAACATTTAAAAAAAAAACGTTACAGAACAAAACAGTATCTAATATTTCGTACGGACCCATCTGGGTCTACAAGTACTATTCGCTCGATCTAAGTCAAATACCTATACGATATAAGTAACATAGTTATCAGATTTATAGCATTAACAAAATCCGCTCTATCAATCATGTAATTTATGTTATTCTAAAAAATGCCATAAAGGTAAAAAACTTTCATGTGGGCCCACATTGAATTTAAAGTTTTCAAAATAGCATAACTACAATATGCTCGATCTAATAATATAGGTGGATCTATGTAAGGTTAAAGGGAGTGAAAAAGAGGCATGCTTCATTTTTGCTATTAATCCTAGACGACGGCGAGAAAACGTACAACATTAATGACGCACTCCTCTTGTTCCCTTTAACGTTATATAGTTCCATTTCTCAACATTTTTTGTCAATATTAATGATTAAATAAACGTTGTGGTAAGTCAATAAGAAATCAACGTCTATTATTGTTTCCATTACAAAAGGCAAAGGCAAGTCCGTACTGAATCTCAAAAACTACATTAGAAATGATTTACAATTGTTGTTAGTGATCATTTGCTTTATGTTGTTTTATATTACAAGAAACCATTATGGTGGATAGTTTTTATTTGTTTTATAATACTAAAGATAAATAATTTTATTTTCTAGGGAAGTTGGTTGTGGCAATCGACCCAACTGATGAAAAACATAAAGTTAGCACAACTCAAAGAAAAACAAAAAAAGGAAAAGGAAACACAGAATCCACAGAGGTCGAAGGAGGAATAAGATCAACCTGCTTTTTTGACAATGTTTTGCTTAACTATGACAGTAACATTATTTTTATATTTGTCTGATCGTCACACCGCGTCCGACCGAACGGTTCTATGTACATAATCTTACTTAACTCAATTGTAAACGTAAACAAATTACTGTACGTATATAATTTCTTAAGTTTTAGTTGTAACCACAAAGGTTTTGATTTGTCACTAGTCAATTTGTTTCAATCACATCCTAGACTTTCTTAGGTAATTTTGCCATAGTGTATAAAATTGTTGAAACGTGTTTGTACATGTGTTTGTTTAAGTGCGACTGGTATGGTTGTTATAATAAAGGCACTGGCTTGAAAGTTTATTATGTATTTATATACGCAATTGATAGCAGTTTAAGCAAGTCACCAAAAATTTAATAGCAGTATTGAACCTTCCAGCCGTATACTGAAGAGCACATAAGTGAGACGTGGAACAGCTGCTTGTAGTGTTCATTACCAAATCATAGAGAACACCCTATTAGCATAGGAATACTGTAGACAGGCTACCATTTGCCCCAGTTAAAAATCCGATGGGTCTTCTGTCATAGGCTTGGGTTTATCTATTTCTCTACTTCTCATCTCACCCGTAAAGTCGACGAATATCCGCTCTTCCCCAGCATGTGAACTTTTAAACAGCTGCTACTGCTTTGCTCAACACAAAAATGGAACATGCAACTGGCCTAGGAACTAAGTTCCAGATCGATCTCGTTAACGGATAATTCTAAACTTATATTGTCGTAACGATCCAATAATTTTCCTCGTGGTAGACTCCTACAGTGGCCCCGAGTCCAACATCTGCAGATATATCCCTGAGTTCAATCCCATCTCATACAAACCATTCAAACCTTTGTCACAAACTCACATATAACTCTTCCATTCCTACTGCTATTCCCCCTTATTTGCCCAGCTTTCACTCTTTCATTCAAACTTGCCATACATTCGTTCCATTACATCTCACTTGCACACCTGAGTGATTTTATGTGTAACTGCTAATCGACAGCAAGTCTAGAGTTATCTCTTTTCTACCAGCTATCCAGGCTAACACGAGATGAACCGCAGAGAGTTCTTCATCCCGTCGAAAATCGCTTCAAATGCAACTTCCATCCGTTTCTCATCTAGCATATATGATTTCACCCACTTAACTTTCTCGCAAATTATTACTTCCTGTACTAACTAATTTAATTGTCCTTCCAACCCCAATACATCCATCCCACAGCACCTCTTTCATCGACCATGGACTTCTATTCCATCAGTTTTGTCCATCACCAGTTACAGTCAAATATATCACATAGAACACTCCAACTGTTACATCAATGTTACTGCAAAAATTTATTTATGAATACTAACTATAAAATACACCCTTACAACACATTATTTTTAACAAATGTAGATGTATGCATAAGTATTTTGGCGACTAAGTAGCCATCTCTAGTAAGGTTATACCTTACCTAGAAATAATAAAATAACACTTTCATCTTCAAATTCTACTGCAGATGGCAAGTTAGTCGAAATATGTATCTAGATTTGTTAAGAATCAATTGTTGTAAGTTTTTTAATTTCATATTTATATAAATTTTTTCTCACACGGTGCCTGACGTCTGTGATTGGTCATAATTTGAATTGAAAAGGTACACTAGAAAAATTTGAGATAAGTGCTTAAGTGGATATAGTTTCCATGCCTCGGGAAGAGTGTTATAGAGTTGCCATCCCATATTTTTGTGAACAGATGAATGTAGCCTTAGGAATTCCAAGTTGATGTCGTTGCTATGTCTAGTGATGTGCGAGTGACCATCACCTCTTCGTGTTAGTAGGTTTTGCTTTTCGAATAACACTTTAGTCTGCTGCCATATATAGATAGAGGGCACGGTCATTATGTGATATTTCTTGAATAACACCTTACAGCCAGCACAAGGCGAAGCACCTTCGATAGCTCGTACAGCTTTCTTCTGCAGTATCAGTATCTTGTTAGTATGAGCTGCGTGACCCCATGCTTGAATTCCATAACTAGCTAGCTAGGCTATGAAACATGGAGTAATTGACTTTGCAGCTGTTACATTGATTATATTTTTAATCCTCCTGATGGCTTAAATAGCTGTTGAAACCTTACGGGATAGTTCTTCTGCATGTAATCTTCATGTCAACATACTATCGACAGTAACTCCGAGATATTTGCCTTGTCCATCGTGGAATGTATGTAATCTCCTACTAGCTGTAAAATTCACCTTAACGGATTTGTTATCGTTTAGGACAAGACCATTTGTTTCAAACCATGAAGTACCTTGTAAAGTTGCCTCATCCATTTTCAATCCCAACATCTCCGAATTTCTATGAGAAACCATAAATGATGTGTCGTCGGCAAACTGAATGGAATGTGCCTTTATGTTATTTTTATAGATAAGTCTTAACAAGACTGAGCGAGATGCCTCTGAAGCCATAGTACTATAGCTTAGTCAGGAATATTTGATGTATCATGCAGTCAAAAGCCTTACTTAAGTCACATAGCAAGGCAAGGCGCTGCAATTCTTGTGATCCTCAAGTGCTCTGATACATACGAGATGAAATCCATTAATGCATCTGTTGTGTTCCTATTTCTCCGGAAACCATACTGTTGTGGTGAGAGATAGTAATTTTTTTCTAAAAATCCTTAGTTTAGCCATAATAGATTCTATTATCTTGGAAAATGTCGGTAATATAGATATAGGTCTATAATTTGTAGCAATACTCCAATTTCAAAGCATGCATTTACTGTTATGTCACATAAAGGCATTGCAATGTCGCTAGCCACTGCTTGGACTATATTAGTGCTTATATCAAATATGTCCAGTATAGATTTTTTTAAGTGATTGTATGCATAAATGTATCTCTTCTGTTGATGTTGGATAAAAAAACATAATGTTTCCATTTGTTCGTACTTTAGCTAGAAACGTTTGTAGTTGGTCGTTGTATTTCACTCGAGGTATACTTTGTGAAGTCTTTTCACCTATCGTGGAAAAAAAATCGTTGAATCCAGTTGCTGTTGGAGCGTTATACGCATCTTTCCATTTTTTTAACTTGCCTGTCTGTTCTTTAATTGTTCTCCAAATTACTTTCTGTTTATTACCGGATTCGTTGATCCTTTTATTTAGATTGTTCATTTTGTGTTGTTCCATTTCATGGTTATATGTTTTCTTATATTTTTCATACATTTGTTTAATTTCGTTATCACCTGTCTCCTTGTAAGTGTCATACATCAGATTTAATGTTTCCTTCATTTGTTGAAGTTCCATGGAGTATGTTGGTTTAGATTTTGTATTCTTGTTCATATAGTGCAGATTCCAAATATAAACAAAACACTGTTAGTAATTTATTCAGCTTTTCATTTGGATCCCTTTCATTGTACACGTCTAACCAGTTTTCGTGTCGAATGATAGATTGAAAAGTTAGTACGTTCCTGTTTCCAAAACTACTTTGATGTCTTGTTGTATTAGTTTGTTGTTGAACTAACAGGTGTAGTATTATTGCATCGTGATCTGATATTAAAGTTTTGAGGCATTGTGCTTGGAAAGTTGAGCTTTCAAGGTCTGTGTAGATATTGTCTATGCAAGTTTGGCTTAAACCTTGTATGTGTGTTGCTTGGAATATTGTTTGTCTGAGATTATATGAAAGAAGAGTGTTAGCAATTTGTTGATTTTGGATACTTCGTTCATTTAGATTAACATTGAAATCTCCTGTGAGAATAATATTAATGTGATGGCTAAAGTTATTAAATATATATGTAAGTATTTCCTCTACTTTCAACAAGAAGTTTTCCAGGTTGCCAGTAGGTGATCTATACGTCGTTATAATAGTAGCATTCTGCTTGGGAAAGTGGCACACTGTAAATTCACAAGTATATCCATACTTACTGCATATCAATTAAAATGCATTACGGAAAGTCATCAGCATAGCAAATATGCAAAAAACACATATTACAACTGGTACAAAAGAATTAAATTTAACACAAAGAATATTGGGCAAATAAAGCAAAAAGGATTACCCTGAAGACTGGTACTAGACGATGCAGTGGGAAATATAAAAGAAAGGTCAATTCCCTAACAATCCATATATTTGTCCAGAATAGCCGTCATTTCTGCAATCGATCCTTGCATGACCATTAGCAAGGTTGAAATGAAAAAAAATTTTAAACCTCTGTGGTTCTGTTCAATCAGCGGCAATTTAGGAAGGCAAAAGAGAGCTATCGCGGACAACTGATTTTGCAACCAATTTCCCCTCTCGCTTTATAAACATGACCCTGCAAATATATCAATATTATTCGGATATTTCGGAAACAATCGAGCTTGTACGTTTGGATAAAGAGAAAAGTTTTTATCGACAGCAATGATTACCTTCCAATTCGTAAAAAACGTTCATCTGCCTCGTTTCATTTCTTATATTCGGGATCATCCTATCGGCCGGCATTCTCACATCCAAACTGCCCTACATGATTCCGCAATACTGCTGTTATTCACATCTCATTCCAACGATTCATTCCATTTCTTTAATGTTATCGCTCTTAGTCGCCGCCACCTTATTTTCGGTAATGTTGAAGACTATTCACTTGCAGAATCCAATCCGTTTCATTCAACCGTCGTTGCACAGCAATTTAAAAACAATACATCGACGGTGATAATATACAATCGACGACTCTGGGATCGTAATTTTCCATTTCCATGTCCATTGAAACAAATCCCCATTTTCTATACCCGCGGTGGGGAGTATCTATTATTATTATTATCTAGTCTATTAAGTCACTGTTTCTAATCAAGTTGACATAATCCACCACTAAAATTAATAAAAACAGCGTCAATTCACAGTTTACTGTTTATATCACTTAATTACTATTACTATACGACTATGCAGCTCCATAATACTTAACACTTAACTAAAGCTTCAAAAATTCAAATAAAATAGTAACACAACAATCACAGCAAATGAACAATGGTGAACGATAAATCGCACACATATAAAAATGCAAATATTTCAGAAATCATAAATGTTGTTACAACTGGAGAACACAACTCCGATACGTATTTATTAATATCGGCTCAATCAATACCTGTTTGCATGCTCTAATGAAATGTTCACAATTAGGTGTAGTAAAAAGAAATCCATTATTTTTGCATGAGATTGAAACCTTTATTTATCATAGTTACAATGATCCGATTTGGTCAACTATGCGCCGTTTTGTTCGATGACTTGTTGCCATTTTGAAGGTAATTTCATTATGCCTCTCTCATAGAAGCCTTCGTTCCTATTGGCAAAAAAATTGAGACAGTCGATTTTCACAAACCTCTTTTACAGCGAATTTTTCACCAGCAAAATTGTTGTACATGGAGAGGAACAGATGGTAATCACTTGCTGTCAGGTCCGGACTCGAAGGTAGATGTATAAGAACCTCCCAACCAAGCTACCGGAGCTTCTAGTGACTCACTATCGATGTGACTCGCTAGATTATTACTATTGATGGAACACAATTCCTCTCCTATTGGCCGAGGCTGGGTGATTGCTTCCTTCAGACGGTTCAATTGTTGACCGTACAGGTCGGAATTAAGAGTTGTACCGTAAGGAAGCAGCTCATAGTTGATAATTCCCTGCCAATCCCACCAAACACACAGCAAAACCTTCCTAGCCGTCAATCCTGGTTTGGCCACCATTTCCGCCGGCTGACCATGATTCAGTGATCCACTTTTCATCACCAGTCACCAACCACTTCAGAAATGAGTTGATTTTGTTGTGATTCAGCTGTGATTCGCAGATGAAAATTCTGTCCATAATGTATTTTTTGCATTAACTCGTGTGGCACCCATACATCGAGCTTCTTTTTGTATCCATCCTTATTCAAATGGTTCCAAACAGTTTTTTGTGTAATCTTTAGCACTTGGGCAATCGGAACAGTGCTTACATGGCGGTCGGACTCGACAATGTCCATGATTTTATCAATATTTGCTCTGCCGTGCATGGTGCATCTTTGACAGCGAAATTACCGGAACGAAATCGACGAAACCAAAATTGCGCGTGATTTGCTGTTACAGTGTCAGGACCATAAACACTAGTCACATTTTCAGCAGTCTGGCTTGCGTTTTCGCCTTTATCGAAGAAAAACTGTAAAATATAGCCTATTTTCTCTTTGGTAGTGCCCATCTTTGACGCTCACTCAAAGAAAACTATCAATAAAAAGTATTATTAGTAAGAAATCTCATCTTTCTAACGCCATAAATTGTAACCCGATCAGACTTATACAACGTGAGAAAAACTCACTCACACTTGGGTAGGTGCTTTATCCTAAACCATAAAGTATAAACATTAAGTGATTCGTTCAATAAACGATCAATATTTACTTACATGTACTGAAAACAACAAATTAAAGCTTACAATGGTCAAAACATTAAGTTCATACAAGTGACATATTTTTATTACTTCAACTTTGTTGCACTTTTGATAAAACTGTTTAAATAGTTCTTAATCAAATTCGCTCTTGACTCACATCTCCTCTAATAATACGCAAGTTGCCGTACTACTTAAAGAGAAGGTGAGCCAACTTGAATTGAAATTAACACGAGCTAGGCAAGATGCACTGGACGCCAGCGATTGTTTAGAACAATATACGCGAAGTAACAGCGTCCGTATATTTGGAGTTCCAGAAGCTGCAGGTGAGAATACCGACTCTGTAATAAGTAAACTCTGTAAAGAGAAGTTGGGGATTAACATATCTGCCACTGAAATTGATTGTAGCCACCGTTTAGCGGGCAAAGAACCCAATCATCGTCCACTCTTGGTGAAATTCATTAGTAGAAATACCAAAAAATTAGTATATAATAACAAACGAAAATTAAAAGGCACCAATATTGTAATCCGTGAAGATCTAACTAAGAGAAGAGTGCAATTATTACACGAAGCAGGGAAAAAGTTTGGTGTCAAATGTGTGTGGTCAATGGACGGGAAAATTCTGGCAAAAGTTGGTGATACTTTACGGCGCATAAATTCAACAAGTGATCTGACTTAATAAGATATTGTTTCGTGTTACATATAGAGCTGTTCTTTAGAATACTACCTTTCACAAGTTGCTTCTTGGTAATATAAATTTATACACACAAAACATAAGTTACAAAGTTTTTTTCTATTTTTTGTCCTTTTTACCTTCAATAGGTTTTTATTTATCTCCATATTATCGCTTTATCTTGTTTCATTGTACATAAATTATGTTTTATATGAATCTGTATGTGCGTTAACTGGTTAGATGGCGGCAGGTAATAGTATATGTAATATTTTGAAAACTGCGCATATTAACATTCGTTCATTGATTCCTAAGTTTAACGATATAAATAGATATTTATCTCAAACCAATGTCGATATTTTTGCTCTTAGCGAAACAGCTGAGATAAATAGTAGCATTTTGGCAATTTCTGGTTACAGTTTGGTACGGAAGGATCGTAGTGGAAGGGGAGGAGGTGTTTGTATTTATATTAGAAATTGGCTTAAATATAACATAATTGAAACTAATAGTTGTATAGAGCAGGTGTGGCTTAGCATCAAATATAATAACTTAACTCTAGCAATTGGAACTGTATATAAACCACCTACATTGTCGTACAAGCAATTTACAGATGAATTTGAACAAAGCTGCACTGTGTGCTCATTATTAAGCGATAAATTAATATGTTTGGGAGACATAAATATTGACATGCTCAGGTCGAATAATGCTGATTCTATGTATCTTTCTTCCATGATAGAAGCCTTACAATTACAACAATTAATAACAGAGCCAACACGATTAACTAATAACTCGGCAACATTAATAGATTTGGTGATTACGTCTGATGTTGACATGGTAGTTCGTTGTGGAGTTGGAGGTGGTTTTGATGTTAATTTTTCCGATCATGAATTAATATACTGCGACGTTGCTTTTAATAAACCTAAAATTACTGCCACCCTCAAAACTATTAGGTCTTACCGGACATTTAATCAAGATTCGTTTAACCACGACTTGTATTTGATACCATTTATGAATATATTGCAAATGCAGAATGTCAATGACAAAGTTAACTTTTTAAATACTCAATTACTGCACATTATTGATAAGCATATACCTTTAAAAATAATTAAAATAACCAAAAAGAAAGCTCCTTGGATCACTGATACGATTAAGCTGATGATGTCTCTCAGGGATAAAGCAAAGTCTAAATATATGAAAAATAAAGTAGCAACTAAGTGGGAATATTATAAGTCCTTACGCAATATGACTTCACAAGCCATAATTAGAGAAAAGAAAGCATACCTCCAATTTAAATTCTCAAAAAGTACTCCCAGAGATATGTGGAATGAATTGCGATGTTTGAATGTAGGTGTAGTAAATAAGTCTAATGTACCTGACTGGTTGCAAAAACCGAATGATGTTAATGATTTCTTCTTAGACAATATACCTGTGACTGTTGTTGATAATACAGAATTGATGAATTTTTACAACAAAAATCAATACATTGTTAACTGTCCCCAGCTTAGTTTTCGAACTGTAGATTCATGTATGGTATTAAAACTACTTTGTCAAACACGGAGCAATGCTCGCGGTTCGGATGGTTTAAATATGGAAATGTTAAAACTGTGTTGCCCCTATATAGTGCCCTATCTGACCCACATAATCAACATCTGTTTGCTAACTAGCACCTTTCCATCATCGTGGAAGTGTGCTGAAGTTATTCCCGTCCCAAAGATTTCCCAACCACTAGAATTTAAAGATTTACGACCAATTAGCATACTTCCGGCGCTTTCAAAGGTACTTGAAAAGATCATTGACATTCAAATTCGGGAACACTTGTTGATTAACAGCATAATTCCGGACTGTCAGTCTGGATTTCGACCAGGATTTAGTTGTACAACTACACTACTCAATGTTACAGATGACATCATCAGGGCTCGGGATCAGGGTAAAGTGACAATACTTACTTTGTTAGATTACAGTAAGGCTTTTGACACTATTGATCATCTTCTATTATTGTCGATACTAAAATATATCGGCCTCTCTAATAATTGTATTCAATTACTAACATCATATCTTACTAATAGGGTTCAACGTGTTGTTTTACCTTGTGGGGTATCGGATTGGAGACTTCTAATGAGGGGAGTTCCTCAAGGTTCAATATTGGGACCGCTGCTATATATCATTTACACCTTTAACTTTCAAAAATGTATAGAAACATGTGATGTTCAAATGTATGCCGATGATACGCAGCTATACTACTCATTCTTGGCTGGTGATCATCGGCGTGCTGTATCTGATATTAATGGTGATTTACAAGCGCTCGCAAAGATTTCAGAACAGCATTCCCTAAAAATTAACCCGAGTAAATCCACAATAGTGATATTCGGAAATGTCGCTGAGTGCAAAGAACTTCAGCAACACATTTCATTAAGTGTAAATGGTATACAGATTCCAATTCAAAATGATGCAAAAAATTTGGGGCTGGTTATGGATAACACTTTCCGGTACAAAACGCAAATTAACAATTGTGTAAGAAAGGCCTACTGCAACTTAAAACTTATATACCCTCAGAGACATTTCCTTTCTATTAAAATCAAAACCACACTTTGTGATGCTCTAGTGCTATCAAATTTTGTATATTGTTCTGAGATTTATGGACCATGTCTGACACAAGACTCAGTCAAACAAATTCAACGGGTACAAAACTCATGTTTAAGGCTTATTCATGGCATACGCAAATTTGATCACATATCTCATAAACTATTAGATACTGGTTGGCTGAATATGTCAAGTAGAAGAACATTACTCGTCACATGTTTATATCATAAAATAGTTTCCAATCAAACTCCCTTGTACTTGTACAGAAAAATTAGATTTCGTACTGATGTTCATAACATTAATATCAGGAACAAGGGTACAATAACTCCTCCTATTCATAGAACAGCATTTTTTGAGCGATCCTTCACGTACCAAATATCTAAAGTGTGGAATAACATACCGCCGTTTTTAAAAAACAATTCCCGTTCTGCGTTCAAAAACCAGTTACGTACTCAGCTTCTTGTGAAACAATGAAACTAATTTGCACTGTTTTATTGGCACTATCTGCGAACGTCACAGAATTAAGTATTATTTTGTTCTACAACTTAATCTATAGTTAATCTTAAGCAATTATTTTATTATTATTACCTTATTATATTTTGTTACTAATAATAAGTTTAAAATTACGCCTTACTTATTTATATATGTATTGGTTACTTCAAGGTTTCGGTGGCAGAGCAAAATGCTGCACATTGCTGCATTTTGAACCGCGCCTTGTGATTTTCTGAATTATATTATTTCTTTTCTGTATTTATTGTTGTTGTGCAATTTCATGAAAATAAAGACTTTATTATTATTATTATTATTATTATAGTAGTTCATCGTAAATTCTTACATTAATACATCTACACAAAACCCATACATTTATCTAAATACGAACTGAAAAGGACATCCGCTTTTGGATACGACGTCAATTGATCAACGTCCTTGTTTAAGGTTTCCATTAAATTATCGCAAATGCAGTAAAACAGGTGGCCTTCGTTCTGCAACTGCTCCGCCAATTCCAACTGATGATTGTCCATTAATTCATCATTGACAACCACAATTAGCGGTTTTCCGTTCTTCAAGACGTCTAAGCAGGTCCCCGCGCCCGCGTGGCTAATGACGAGATTGGACCTTTGAATCTCTTCGATGAAATTCTCTATGTATTCTGTGTAGGTTATGGTCATTTCGGGTACGTCGATTTTTTCTACGGCTGACGCTCCGGTCTGGAAGTGGATGTTATTGTAACCTAAGCTGCGCAGTTTGGTTAAAACATCGGCTTTTGTAACCGTTGCTAGGAGTTTGTCGAATTTTGTAGTTCCGACTGTCACCAGCACACACTTGTGCATCATTTTAGTATATAAACTGTCGCCAACTGTACAAATTGTATTATTTCTTCTGTCACACAAATTTCAAATTATTTCCTACCTTACTACGGACATTTGTCGGTGGTTTGTTAATGACAAGCATACTTATTTAGGGTACCTTTCAATATAAATAAGTTCTTTGAATCTAATTTAATTGTTCTTTTGTTACATCCATGAGCTGTATATTTTTGTTGGCAAAAAAATAATGGAGCAGTTTTTATCGGTACAACACCAATTGTACTAAATTTAGTACATTTTTGTTAGTATAAGTACATTTTAGTTATATTTTATGACAATTTACTACGTTTTGACTATTTTGTATTCTTCATTAACAAATTTATAAATAGAAATTTCATTTACATAATTATATATATCTTTTTTTTTTAAAGAGACGAATCCACGAACTTAAGAAAATGATGGCCATCTATTGACTAAAAGTATAATTATCCTCAGATGTCGCGTTCTGTAATATTTAATTCGCAAATTCTTTAGACGGCAGGCCGGCTGGTAAATTTCAAAACTGAAATGATTTATGCCCGGTTTCTGAAAGAAATTTTTAAGTGAGCGTTAACTAACTGGTTCATTAGTTTAACGAGTCCATTAAATTACATTGGGTTTCTGAAAGCGATCTCTAGTTAACTAATGGGCACGTTCAGCCCATGCCAGCGCCGGCCGGCGCTGGCAGCGCTGTTCGACAGCGGATGCTAAAATCACCGCTTTCCGACAGCGCTATCAGAAAGCTGTCGCCATATTTTCAGCGATAAATTTCACCGCTTTTGTGCTAAGCGGAGTGGAGGGGTTGGCGGATAGTTTTCAAATTCAAACTTAAGATACGGAATTAATTGAATTATTTACTAGAATTGTGATATAAAGATATTTATGTGATTAACGTAAGCTGAAACAAGTTTGCGTTATTCATCTGAGGTAAGTAGGGTGTGAAATAACAATAAATAAGTTATTGCCCTCATCATTTCAAATTATGTAGACGAATTGTTTGTAAATATACCTTCAATAAAAGCGGAATGTATATATAGTAATAACAAGGATACACTTATTGGTAAGGTTATAACCGTTCTGTCGTCAATTAACGATGTGTTGCGCATGCGTCGGCAGAAATTAGCTATCATACCGTTCAGCCCAAAAAAGCGCTGCCAAAAAGCGCTTTTAGACAGCGAAAAGCCGCTTTCTTGGGCTGAACGCGCCCAATGACTCAGTTAACTAACGCCAGGTTGCAGTCTAAACTATTAAATAATATTGAATGTAATAGATGGCGCTGCAATCGTCGTTGTC
The DNA here is from genome assembly GCA_959613385.1 of Geotrupes spiniger. Classification (NCBI taxonomy): domain Eukaryota; kingdom Metazoa; phylum Arthropoda; class Insecta; order Coleoptera; family Geotrupidae; genus Geotrupes; species Geotrupes spiniger. The sequence continues at coordinate 50,767,223 of OY390733.1, read as the reverse complement.
AAAATACCGGTAAATTTGTAAATTCTTACCTTCTTTCTTCGAATATACGGATTAAGAGTTCTGAAAAGAACTGATTATATTATTAATTTGTCACACATAATTTACTCTTCACGCAAGATAATCAACATACAAATACGGTGACACTAACCTAACAATTTAGCGAAACGTGACAGAACGATATCACATGTCATACGTTTACATCGCCTAGTTAAACACATATTCAGCGTTTCAGAAACCCGTTTCCTGTTTTATCGAACAGTTAAACTAACTGGCTCATTAAATTCGCTTTCAGAAACCGGGCATTAATCCCGTTAATCCCCTTTAGGTGGTAATTCATCCAGAGCTACACTATACACCTATATAAAGAAATGTATATACTTAAGGGGGACTTCCACCTTGTAGGCCAATTTTGGAGCCAATTTTCAAGAATTTATCGTAAAAAAACTAGAAAAGATTTCGATATGAAACTTTTTTCATGTTATTGTACAGTTGCGGTCACGGAATTTCGGGCAGTACGTACGTCAATTTATCTGACATGAGGTGTGAAATAGGCTTTACGTATCCTAACCTAACTTTACACTGTCACTGTTACTGCGAGAGTTGAAGAAGTGACATAGGCTGTTTTAAGAATTGAGTATGGGTTGTTATTTATACTATATTAAGCAAAGAACAATGACAATAAGTAAGAAGAATTTGGATTTTGAATTCAGATTTTGGCGCTGCTAGCGTATGTCAAGTAAATGACACAAAAATGATTAAAATAAATTAAACAATGACAATAAAGCCTAAGTTACATCGGTTTTTGTTAATGTGTCAGAAAATTGCTGCCCGAAATTCCGTGCTCGCGACTGTACATCAATTGAACATCACACATGATTTTTTGCAAATGTCAATGTTGCCTCCCAAGACCTGGAGATTGCTTTAACAGCGTCGCTGTCCAAAGTGAAGGGTCAAACGATGTGTAGGATTGGGTCCACCCTAGTTATCAGAAATAAAAAATACAACAATTCTTTTGATCGTTGATATGTCAGTTCACTTTTTCAAAATAACGATTTTTCGGGAAATGGCGAACATTTTTCCAAAAAAGTCATATTTTTATTTTTTTCTGTCCCTTTCGAAGCTGTCAAAAATCAGCTAGACAAAATTTTCCAAAAATGTACGATCTGTACCTTGGTAAGTGTTTCATGTGAATTAAAAAAAATCGTTGCGATACGTTCAGTTGTTCTCCCGTAATCGTGTACACCAGTTTGAAAAATGTAACTTTTGGGAAAATGCGTTTGAAGTCGAGATGTTCGCAATGTCCATTTAAAACTGAGGGACTCGGAGAATCCTTCCGTCAAAACAATCATGGACAAATGAGTTGACAAAAGAACATCGGATAAGCTAAAAAACATCCACAGCAACGTGTGCAATCAATAATCGCGCTAGGACAACCACAAGAACGAGTTATAGCTCTCGAACTAGAAAGTAATCTAAAAAAACCCTTTCACAAGCTCATTTCCGAGACCCTTTAGATTAGAAAAGTCCCCCTAAATAAGCATTTATTTCAATGATTGAGTAGAAATCGAGCAGTTATTATTATTACCATTAGTTAACGTTAACAAGATATTTATTTGCTGAGAGTTTGAAAGCAGGATTTTAAATAACGGACAGGTATGTACGATATTTCAATTATGTATTTTTAATATTTTCCCAATGTACACTTGTATTAAAAAAGAACGTGTACACTTTTCAATCAATTGACACGTTTTAAATGTTTTTCATCATTTTAAACATTATTTGAAGCTGGCCGTCAAGGCCTATCTTCTTTTACACAGTAGGTGTGTTCTTTTTACTGCAAATATCAGAATAAATCTGAAACTCTCACCAACAGCACTGTTTTATTTACAAGCGTGCAAGTGAGTTCAGTAGATATTTTCAGTTCCCCCCGCACCGATCAAGCACGTCCCTTAAAATGTAAACGCAGAAGTGATTTTATGTGATTGACATGCGCATATTGCAAATTTTACGTTCGTGGGTTTTTTCGTATTTCGTATAAGCATGTGCGCAACACATTTATGGTTTGTAAAAAGATTGGCCAGTCCATAGACAACTATACTTAGTAGAAGCCTCACTCAATAGAAAAGATTTGGAACAAGTTCGCGACATCTATCGGGAATTGCACCAATTAAATTAGAAAAGGATGGTGCATCCATCCTTTTCTAATTGGCATGAAAATAACTTTGAAATAAAAATGAAATTTATCCTTACACAGGCTCTTCATTAAAACAAAATTTACATTTTGGGCAACTATATTGTCATCTTCAGCAGTATATACAGGATACTGATGACAACATAGTTGTCTGAAATGTACATTTAGTTTTAATGAAGTGCTTTGTGGCTCAAATAGATTACATTTTATTTAACCCACCAAAATGTCTGATCTACTATTTGTACTAAACTTAATAATAATATTTCTTACACGGGGAACAGAAACAATTAATGTCATATATATATATTTATTTAACAAACATTAAATACATTTCATATTATATTACATATATTATGTTATCTAATATTATAGTACTTCAGTTAAAAAACACCAGGAGGTAACATTAAATATCCAAATATTTGAATATATTCTTTATCTTAAATATTTGAATGGGGAATAGATGAGTAATTAAGTAAATACATCGATGATTGGGACCGATGCATAAAACTGCATGTTAATTGTACGGAGTGCAAGATGCACAATATATATCAAATACTAGAAAACACCCGGTGACCAAAACTACTGCACCCTTAGTAAGTGGAGCCTATTAATATAATTTCTTTCCCTCTCACACAGCCCAATGCAAGTCAAGTATATGTTTACGTTACCAAATTCCTCTCCTCGAACGATGCCCGCGGACCGACAGATGATGCTCTCACATGACCGTGCATTCGGGTAACCAAATAATACAGCAAGCAACATGAAAGACAAACAGTCATTAGTGATTATGAATAACAAATAGTAGTAAATTTCACGAATTACCTACAAACTAGTTTTATATTTGATAAATCCTTACCACCCTTCACGAATAACCTAGAAACCACTTATATTCAATTATACTATGTATGTAACACTAATAGCTTTGAGTAAAAGCTGTTAATAAAAGATGCTAGTAGCTGTCCGCAAAAGCAGTAAAAGCACGTTTAACGACCAAGATGGCGTGAGTTACATTGTAACTGTAGTTAATGCATGGACGGTTGCTGCAATTGCAGCGCCTCTGGTCCTCTGGTGTCGATTGCACCAATTTATCATGATCTGCATCTGTCCTATAGAGTGAATATACGGTGGGCCAGTCATACTCTGTTATTATTGTACGACTGTTTTAAACGACGTAAAAATGGAAAATTTAAATACTCTAATCAATCTACATGATTGTGAAAGTGGCGCAAATTATAATTTAACTATATCACAAGGTGATTTTGATAGAGCGCAATCAGGTAAAGTTAAGTTAAGAGTAATTAGGTGTTTATATGTAAAATGTTTGTAGATGATCAGTTTCGAAGTGCATTGCTACAGCATGCTAAAATAAATTACCCAAAATGTTCGACAAGCAGTGAAACATCATTGGAATCAGAAAACCCTGCAAAGAATATGTGGCAACATGATTCCACAATAGCCTTAATAGAATCGATAGCGTCCACTTACGATGATTCTCACCACCCCAAGAAAAGGAAATTTTTTTGGACAAATATATCAGTCATGTTGGAAGGTTTAAATGTACAGGTATGCATATAATATGTGACTCAGAATTGTTCTTGGTGATATTTTGATAGTACGTAGTAATTTATAAGTAATATGTATTCTTAATTTTTCAGGCAACTGCGACGATATGTCAGAGGAAGTGGCAAAACCTTGTAAGAACGTATAAAAATGCAAAGGAAATAAAAAATAAAAGTGGTCGATCCCCAGTTCGTTTTTATTATTATGAAAAAATTGACGAGATTCTTGGAGACAAACCAAATGTAGCAAGTACTCACGCAATTGACGTGGGAGTACTCGAAGAAAAAGAAAATCAGAGCCAACGAACAAGCTCTGCGGATGAGACAAATCCTGATTTGGAGAATACAGTATCAACTGTAAACAAAAACAAGAAAAAAAGGAGGCTAAGCGCTAGTAGTGAAATTGTTAAAGTGAAAAAGATGTACATCGAAGCTAAACAGAAGGAATGGGAACAAAGACGGGAAGATAAAACTAAGGAAAATGAATTGCGAAGACAGTTAATGGAACGGAAATTAAAATTGGAAGAAGAAAAGATTAATACTTTGAAAAAAATTTTAGAATTAAGAGAAAAAAAAATTAATGTTCAAAAATATTCATTATTACTTTTATATTCATTATACTTTTTGCGATTTATTTCTTAAATAAAATTTTTATTTTACTCAAATTTTTTTATTAGTTTGTTACAATCACGACAGAAAAATTAATTTATATTAAACAGTATATTCAAAATAGCTTCCCTCCTGTCACATTGCACTTCAATTTCGTCTTCATCTAAAGTATCAGTATTTGCAGTATTTATAACTTCCTCGATAGACGTGTCGTCATTTTGTAGAATACAAATGTTATGTAACACACATGAAGCTACCACACATTCTACAATAAATGCAACATTTCTATTCTCAAAATGATTAACCTCCTAAATCGACCCTTCAGTAGCCCTATTGCATTTTCAACAATTATTCGTGTAGAGGAATGCTTGTAATTGAACAGCTTCTGCTCATTGGTTAAGAAACCATTATCTCGGTATGGTGTAAGAAGCCATGGCAAATTTGGATAGGCTGAATCACCAAGCAGAACATAATCTTCTTGCAACAGTTCGTTTTGGAAATTTTCATAAATTTTGGATTTTCTTAAAACTCGCGCATCGTGGACAGAACCAGCTTCACCGCAATACACGTCTACGAATCTCTTCATGTGATCACATACCACTTGCAGAACTACACTATGATCACCTTTCCTGTTGCAGTATGCATATGCATCGATCTCTGGTCTATTAATGCCGATGTGGGTTCCGTCAATTGCACCTACAACATTTGGTATTCTTTGCTTTTGAGCAAAGTTACTTGCGATAACCTCTAATGTTTCAGGGTTTGGCCAACGAATATATTTTGGACTAATTGACACCAAGTACTTAACAACTTTTGATATAATTGTGTGCGCAGTTCCTCTAGCAACATCGAAACGATCAGAAATTTGTCGAAACGTCTCCAAATTTGATAAGTACCATATTGTCATCAACATAGCCTTCTCTACCGATACTTTACTTCGTCCAAAACCATGTGTAGGTAAAATATTTGCTTCCTTCAGTTCTTTAATACAATAATAACAACTTGTACGGTTCAATCGGAAGTGTGATTGAAATTGATCGTCATCAAATTTATGAACTACATTACTAACGTAATTTTTACATTTAATAACAACTCTGCGCTTTGGTTCAGATTGGACTGAAGAATCTGTAGTATCACTTGAACTTGAAGTAGATGATTCTAGCAGATCTAGCTCATCAGAAGTTTCTTCAACAAATAGCGAATCCTACAAAGATACATTTTAATTAGGTAATAATCATTGATTAATAAATATCTATATTACCAAAATAATCTCTTCTATATCAGAGTTACTCATGCTTATAATATATGGTATAAATTCTCACAAAATACAATGAAAATAAATTCCGTGATTCTTTTTCTTCTTCAATATAACGTAATATTTGACATCTAGAATTTGACAGAAGAGAGAACTGTTTTATTTACAAGTTGGAACTGATCTGATACACTCAACTCATATGTGATTTGATATGATCTGAGTCTCAAGTAAAAAGAACACACCTAGTATCTTGTTCTCACCTACAGGTATTGGCTTAAACTTTTCCCGCCACGAATTTTTAAAATTAGTTGGCATATTTTCCGATGGACTTGTTTGCTTGGTGGCGCTGTAGTCTTTATTCTCAAACTTGCGCCATGGCCATATTGAAAATGACGCCCAAAATCGGACAAAATTTCAAAGTGTACGCGTTTTCTTTAATACAAGGGTACCTACGCCTGACATGACAAAAATAACTTGCATATACACAATCTTATTATTAAATCCAAAATAATACCCACTGACGATGTATTGAAAAAGTCACTATGTAAAAATGAAAGTTTAATTAAAGCAGGGGAATTAAAATTGGTCGCGTTTGTAGTGGAACATGATACATATTTTTACGTAATGGAACATTTGCCAAAATTAATTAAATCTATTTGTAAAGATTCGGATATTGCCGCTGGAATAAAATGCAGTCGAACAAAAACAACAGAAATAATAAATAACCTAATTGGCCCCTATGCATTTTATTCTTTAATAATAGATGAAATCACCGATGTTTCTACAAAAAAATGATTTGCGTCCTTAATACGTTACTTTAAGGATAGCAAAGTTGTAGATACTTTTTTAGGGTTGTTAGAACTGGAGAGTGGTAGTACTGCAGTTAACATTTATGATTGTTTCATCCATTATTTAATTTCTTCCGGAATTAAAATAGAAAATATGGCTGGATTTTCAGCAGATAATTGTGCTACGATGATGGTTATGTATGAAACAGAACATTTTTTCTTTTCATGGTAAATTTTATAAACAAACTTTTGGAACAGCTATGGGTAACCCACTTTCACCTTTTTTGGCAAATTTGTTTTTAAATAATTTTGAAAATTCTTTAAAAAATTCCATGACTACAATGTTTCCGAGAATATGGTATCGATATGTTGATGACATTTTTGCTATTATAGATGAAAACTTTGATTTGGAGGGTTTTATTAACATTTTGAACGGGCAGTATAGAACAATCAAATTTACTTATGAACTTGAAGTTAATAATAGTTTGCCTTTCTTAGATTTAAAAATTAGTAGAGTTAAGCAATCTTTTGAATTTGATATATATATAGAAAATTTACACATACAAATAATTATATTCAGAGTAATTCGATCACCTTTCAAAAGTATAAGAAATCTGTTTTTCATAGTCTTTTTTATCGCTTGTTTAGTTTACCTCTTTCTAAAATTAATTATGCTAAAGAATTACATTTCATTTATAAAATCGGTAGAATTAACGGTTACAATGATGCGTTCATAAGTAATATTTTTGATAAATACCGATACAAGTTTTTAACGACCTCACTTACTACTTTAAGTCCAACGGTTACGAATAGTGTTGAGAAAAGATTCTTTAACTTTTCACCCAATGTGGCAAAATTGCCTTTTGAATTTATATAAGAAATTTAAATTAACCCCTGCTTTTTCCAATACCAACAATTTGAAATTTTACCTAAAACACAATATTAATAATGAACATTTTACAAAAAAGTCAGGTATTTACCAAATTAATTGTAGTTTTTGTAATTTATGTTATATAGGACAAACACGAAGGAACCTAGAAACTATTTATTTATTTAAAGAACATAAATTACATATTAAGAACCGCAATGTAAGTATTTCTGCTTTAGCTAACCATTTTGTTAATACTGGACATCTTTTTACCATTGATGATTTAAAATTACTAAAACATTCTCAAAATTATTGTTTAAATATGTATGAAGCCATTTATATGAAAAAATTCCAATCAAAATTATTAAATACTGATTTGTCTCCTTTAAATAATGCATACTGGATCTGGTTAGTAGATATATGTAATTATACCTTGACAACTTAATTATGTCATTTTTATTATTTTTCGAGACGTATAACACTGATGATGAAAGCAATAGCTTTCGAAATGTACATTTGTATTAAATGTAATTTGTTGTGAAAGCAGTGTCAGTTAATTTATATTTAGCACAATTTCACAAGCTCATCTAACTTAATAAATAAGATGTACTTATATTTTTTGTCATACAAATGCATCTTAAAAATAATTAATACTATTAATATTGAATTTCAGTCGGAAAGGCCCATCAGACTCCATCAATTTATTGTTACCTCGCATTTCTTCTACATACAAACAAATTAAAAAAAATTATCTCAAATTAGATTATGTCAATAATACAGAAACAAATAAATCCGAGGTAAAAAATCCCTTATATTTTCTACAATTATTGGAAAATATGTATTTTGGTTTTCAAGTGCAAGATATAATGGAAAATGTTCAGCTAGATCCTCGAGAATGTCATAATTTTCGAATAAATTGCTCAAATTTTTACATCGAACAAGCTTCGCAAAGTAAAGACAGAATACTATTAATATTGAATTTCAGTCGGAAAGGCCCATCAGACTCCATCAATTTATTGTTACCTCGCATTTCTTCTACATACAAACAAATTAAAAAAAATTATCTCAAATTAGATTATGTCAATAATACAGAAACAAATAAATCCGAGGTAAAAAATCCCTTATATTTTCTACAATTATTGGAAAATATGTATTTTGGTTTTCAAGTGCAAGATATAATGGAAAATGTTCAGCTAGATCCTCGAGAATGTCATAATTTTCGAATAAATTGCTCAAATTTTTACATCGAACAAGCTTCGCAAAGTAAAGACAGATTTCCATTCGGTAACGAGCTAACATGGTTAGACCCACAAAATATATTTTCAGATAATAAAGCCAATTATATTATTCCTTTAGCTAGAAAAATTACTAACATGGTAAACGAGCATGACCTTGAAAGTAAAATTTACTTATGTGCCCGGTTTCACAAACGATTGTCAAATGGTGAATTAGTTAACAAGCCTTTAACAACTCGTTATTACTTGTGAAATCCAAAACAACGGTAATTTTTCTTTTAACGGTTCATCAAGGTAATTAATTGCAAATATTTGACGATTGATTAAAGACTTGTTAAGAAATCGTCAAACTTTTGACGATTCGTTAACGGCCGATTAGCGTTTGTGAGACCGGGCATTAACATATAATGGAGAATGTGATCAGAATTGCCAAAAGATAAATTTAATGAAGATTTAGATATTGAAGACTTTGTAAGAGAATTAAGTTATTGCAAAAATGCACTTGGAGAGAAACTATTTCCAACCTTAAATTAATTTAAAAAAAAATTGTTTTGTTTACCTCATGGTAGTGCTTTGTATACCAGAAAATATATATTATGTAATGAAAGTGTCATCCGATATAACAATTTTCCCAAGCGCAATGTCCAACAACATTTTTGAGTGTAATTGGTCGCTATGCTCTAGGAATTCCGGATATCTTACGAATAGACGAATATTTACTACGTCGTGGTTAAAATGCCAACCGATATTGCATACATCAATGACAAACTATTCATACAAACAGTTTTCGCACTACAGCTTTGGGATGCACTCGAAGGAACAGCGAAAGGTTTTAATTGATACGTTGAGAAAGAGCTCGGGATGGTCTCACGCCGACCGACGAATTTAAAACTCAAGTATAATTTTAAATTGTTGGTTCTGGATAAAAGTACAGTAAGTTAAATTTATTTAATAATATTGGAGACAACGTTGCATTGTATTTACTTGTTTTATTTCCTTACTTCGTAAAATTATAAAGAATCATCGTCAACATATTATACTTTATGCGGAGATTTATATTTGCTGCTTGATAAATGATATTCTTGCTTTGTGTATGGATATATAATTGGATATATAAGTGCTTCTCAACATGACAAGGTCGCATTATGCTCAAGCTACTCAATATATCCAAAAATTTGTGTATATTATTAGCTTAATATTATCATTTAAGTGGGTTCTCTGTCAAGCAATATACATTAATATTACTAATACTATTATTAATATAATTAATAATTTAATTGCATACTATTTTTATTTTATAACAAATTTTCTTATATTTATGATATAAGTAATTATTGCTTTTTAATAATAATTGTTAATGGTAACATTGCAGTTATTAAATATTGGACAACTATCTTTGTTGTTAACTGATACGGTTACAGTTTGCTAATCTGGCATTTTCAATAATCTTCGGAGGAGTGGATCTGCCACTGTCGTTGTCACACATTTTAATAACAATAAATTATGAGATTGATTCATAATAAAACTGTTGTGGGAAATAAAATAATATTGACAGCTTACAATTGGATAAATTCCATCAATGTGTTTCGGTAACTAAGCAAGTTCAAACTGTGCGATTACTTTACGACTGTGCGATTAGTTTACGGCTGTGCGTAATGACTTATTTACATGGTCTGTGTATAGTGCAAAAAAAGGCACTTTCAACAGTGGTCGTAGGTAATAGTATATTACGTAACAAGAGTTGTAAATAGCATTTTACGTACGAGTGGAAATAGTTACATACGAGCGACGAAGGAGCGAGTATGTAATTCCACGAGTACGTAAAATGCGTTACAACTCGAGTCACGTACTATACTTTACCTACGACCACCTTCAACCACTAAAACAACCTCTATACAAAACCTCTTTTTTATTGTTTAATTACATACTATTTTATTTTATAACAAATTTTCTTATATTTATGATATAAGTAATTATTGCTTTTTAATAATAATTGTTAATGGTAACATTGCAGTTATTAAATATTGGACAACTATCTTTTTCTAACATTATTCTTATTTCTCCAGTCGATGAATTTTCTATATAAGATCTCGTATCTTTCACGTGTTTTCGCCGGTAACAAATTGTTCATTTCTAACCTGGCATTTTCAATAATCTTCGGAGGAGTGTATCTGCCACTGTGGTTGTCACACATTTTAATAACAATAAATTATGATTGATTCATAATAAAATTGTTGTGGGCAATGGAATAATATTGACAGCTTACTGACAATTGGATAAATTCCATCAATGCATTTCGGTAACTAAGCAACTTCAACCTGTGCGATTACTTTACGACCGTGCGTTTAGTTTACGGCCGTGCGTAATGACTTATTTACATGGTCTGTGTGTAGTGCAAAAAAGGGCACTTTCAACAGTGGTCGTAGGTAAAAGTATATTGGCTCTTATGGTAGCGGTGCGTGAAATAAATCCCATAAGAATAGCATTGTACTTCACGCACCGGTATGTGAAATCAAACTTCACGCATTTCTATCAGTGTGTGATACTTTAGAAACGGGAGTAGAAAAACAATGTCCTCTTAATATTCCTATAAATCCCAATGGACTGAAAGAGGGAAACTCGACTCTGTTTAATCTTCTTCCACCAACAATTTTATTTATACCCGAGATTCGTAAACAAAATCAAATATAGTTGAATTCTAATAATAGAATTTTCCACTTTTTATACATTTTAAACTTTAAACGACGCCGATCATTTTAATTATTTTCCGAAAAGTTAGACTAGATTTCGATAGTTTAACTCGACACTGCGCGACGTCTTCAACGACTCACGGCGTCCCGAGGTGACCGGAGTACGCGGTACGCCTTAACTCCTTATCGGAGGAGTTCATTCACGACTGGCTTCCGAAGGGTCCGTGAATGACTCCAGTCTTCGATAATTTAACTTAAAACGCGCGACATCGTCATCGACTCACTGCTTTTCGAAGGAGCAGGAGTATTTTAATGAATCTACTTAAACAAATATTCACATCCGGCGAACAACGAGCGTTAAAAAGCATTGATTAAAAAGTAATTTCAAAACACACGTGTCCGTTTATTTCCGTCTTATAGGGTTCGATAGAATTTTCTTTCCAGGCGCAATCGCAGATTTCAAAACGAGTCCGTATATTAAACCAATTAATAATATGTTTATTTCCCCCTTTAGTTTTATTTTTATGCCGTATTAAATTAGATGTCTACATTAGTAATGCCCTCCGGAAGTGCCACCTTGTTTTTCTGTAACCAAGCAATCATGTCGTCTTTCCTCTAGGATAATGTAGGGTTCCTAAAATCAGGATCTAGCATTGTATGATAAGGAGCTTGATCTATCATAATTATTGATTTTGCTACTATTACCGACAGCACGTGCCGGTACCATTCCTCATAATGTTGCTTATTCATTTCGTGATGATAATCTGCTTTTGCTTTCTTTTTTTCGCCTATAATAAATTTGGAACTTCAGTTGTAAGTTCAGAGTACATTTTTTTTACGGTCGGAAATTTCCGTACCATATAAAAGTTGAATACCTTTCTCCTTATTAGCCCTTGCAAAAACTCGTCACATTCGATTCTTTTTCTACCAGTTTTTCGTGTAAAATGATTTACTCTATCTTCACTTTCGAATTCATTACTTACTCTTTTAACTGTTCTTATGGTGGCTCCAACAGCTTTAGCCGTTCTTGCCACGACGTTCTTCACATCAATAGTTGGTCCATTCTTATCTTTTTCGTCTTGAAAAAAACTGTCTTACATTTATTATTACTTGTTTGACTTATCTAGTGCAATACTTCGGCATTGTTGCATAAATAATAGTACATTGATTATAAATAAGATAAAACTTGGATAGATTTCGGCGTTACTTGATGAAACTCCATATTCACAAATTAAAACAAAAATTGCTTGGTTTCACTAAATTTTATTGTAACTCTACAACAATTGTTTCACCACACCGTGGCTTCATCAGGTAGATAAATATAATTACACAAGTACAAAAAGAACACAAATATATACACATAAATCTCAAAAGGGAAGGGGGTAAGAGTAAGAAGGAGGGGGGAATATTATTAACTATTATTAATGTTTAATAAAGGCGAATTATTTAAATCTAGTTGATCATTAAGCAAAAAACCTGATTTATTATGTTTATTAATTTCTAAGCATTCAAGAAGATTAAGTTTCCTACTTTTAGATTGAACATGTAAAATTTCAAAATTGGGGTTAAACGTATGATTATTTTCTAATAAATGGGTAGCATAAGTGGAATTATTATTCCGAAAACGAAAACGAAAACGAAAACTGCGTTGATGTTCTTTCATGCGCTCGTCGAACGATCCGACGTATACTCCAGGACAATCATTGGAAGTCAACATATAAACACCTGAGTTTGACTGTTTCTCTATTCTATCTTTATTATTTTTAATATATTTAGCTAATGAGAAATTAGTTTTGAAAGATACTTGGTTATTGTTATTAATGTTCTGGAGTGCTTTTTTCATTTTTATGGAATGGGTACCTATGTAGGTTAGACCCACAAACGTTTTTGGTGTGTTATCTTTGACTTTGGGATATATAAGATTAAGTGCTTTTTCCACATGTTTTTTACCTAGAATGTTATATATTGTAATTCTCTCATAACCATTATTAAGGGCTATGTTATAAATGTAGTTCAATTCTATATCAAAGTCATTAGTAGACAAAGGAATATTCAATAATCTATTAACCATAGAGTAAAATGCTGATAATTTATGATTTATGGGATGAAATGATTTAGCGTGTATGACCGTATCTGTATGTGTGGGTTTATGAAATATCTTAAATTCATGGGTACCATTGCTGTTTTTAATATTAAGATCTAAGAAATTTATGGAATGATTCACTTCTTGTTCTACTGTGAATTTGATTTTCGGATGTATAGAATTAATATAATTATGAAATGATTGTAACTGTCTATCCGTACCTTTAAAACAAACTAAAATATCATCGACGTATCTATACCAATAAAGGCAGTTATTGAAAAGCACGTTATTTTTGTTATGTTATGTTATTTATGTTATGTTGTTCATGAATATCTCGGCCAATAACGGGCTAAGTGGGTTCCCCATCGCTAATCCTTCGCATTGTTCATAAAACTTATTGTCAAATTGACAATAATTTTGTAGAAGACACATGTTTAAGGCGCTTAGAATTTCCGAAGCTATTATAGGATTAGCTTCGGAAATTCTAAGCGTGTGCATGTGTATACAAGAAAGTTGAGTGTCCAACAGATTTTTAAAATAAAAACGGTATTATTTTATTATTCTTAAATTTAAACAAGGTTTTACTATTTTCCTCCTTCTCCAACTTTTGTCATACCAAAGGACATAGTTTGTTCAGAGACAACTGGGGAATTCTTAGGTATTTAAGGAAATATAAATGTTTGATTTGGCAACACTGCTATAATATTGTCGTTGACTCCAGTGTGAACTTTAGCGTTACTGCATTTTGAAATTGTGTTATTCATCGTAAACATGGATTTACTATATTCTAAAGACCCAAACACTTTTAATAAACCTGCAATTGTCAGAATAGGTAACAGCTGCTTTCGAACATTTCAAACGGAAGAATACACAAAAACTGAAACCAAACCGTTATCTCCTTATACAGACAACGACGGTATGTATTTGTGAAATAAGTACCAAGCCTTCTTACATATATTTTATAGATCAAATGGTAACTTGTGCCGAACTTGATGATGACATCGAAATAAAAGTAACAAAAAGCGGCCAATTTCTGACGCAAATGCATGTTGCCTCGTAAGCAGTGAAATGGATAGTGAAATTTATTACTTTTATTGTCATTCCTAGCTGCTTCTTCGCTGCTATTGTCGGTGCAAAAGGTCTAAAGCGTAAAGAAATTGAAACCGATACCGGCACCCATATTAAAATACCCAAGCCTGGTGAAACAGGGGACATTGTGATAACAGGTACATCAGAAAGGGCCGTTTGTTCGGCTAGGACAAGAGTTAATATGGTAGTCCTGCAAATGAGAGACAGGCATCAAGTAACACATTTTGTATCAATTCCAGTCATTTCTGATCAAATCAAGAGAAATTTTCAACAATTTAAGGTAATTTGATATTAAATTTGCTTAATTGTTAATTGCATTTTGTATGGTAGTCAATGATACTGAATGGGCCCCCAATGAAAGGCATCGATGAAACCATTTTCCAATCGCCTGAAAAACTGCACTTGACAATTGCTACTTTTGTACTATTGGATGATATGGAAGTCGACTATGCTACGAAACTTATGCAAGAATGCAAAGAGGAAATTATTGAGTGAGTATTGTTGGTATTTTTGTGTAATGTATAAGAGCATTTGTTAATCTTTTTGTGCATGCCACCCTTTTAATTTCACAGTTCACGTTCACAATTTGGTGGCCCCCATTGTACTAGTAAACTCTCGTAGACTAGTAAACATTGTTGAGGCTATTATAATGCGAGACTGCTGTTCTTACTGAAACATGACTGAATCAAAACTTATTTACACCCAAATTGTTTATTGAGTCTTATATGTGTGTTTTGACCAGATGGTTCTTCATCTGCCAGTGCTAAAAATATTGGTGGTGTGCTGATTGCTACAAACAAACCATTATACCATATAGCTAGAAATTGAACTATATAAATTTAAAAAACCCTTACCACACATATTTTTAACATTTACAAGTATAGTAATCATGAAAAATTTTAACCTGGAGATTTTAACGGATATACGCGTTTTGAGGGCCCTTGAATCAATCCCGACTATTTTTCGAATGACGTCTGTGTGTGTGTGTGTATAATAGCTCAACCGGAAGTGATGGTTTACTCTTATTTAAAATTATACAGCTAGAATTGATTAGTATAGTGAATCTGAAGATTTGTGGGTGACTGTATGGTCCAGTATTAGAAATATTGAAATACGAGGTAGGTTCAATAAATACACGTTCGAGCGGTGGTACATATAAGCGGTATATTTAAACTAAACAAAATTGCCATTGCTACACAGGCAGGCATCCCACTGCTTCACAAGATGCTGTATACCGGTGTCGTACCACTCCTCTGGCTGTTGACGGAACCATGTCAAAACTGCCTCCTGGACTTCCGTGTCCGACTGGAATTGCTGTTTCTTGAGTGCCTTCTTCAATGGTTTAAAGACATGGAAGTCATAGGGTGCCACCTCATCCACGCTATCTGTGACGTGATGATGTTAGCGATATGCGGACAGGCAGTATCGTGAAGGCTGATCACGCCTTCCATAAGCATCCCAGGACGTTTGTTCTTTGTGGCTGTACACAAACGAGTCAAAGTATCACTGTATCGGACAGCATTGATGTTAACATGAGGGTCTATATTCAAGAAGTAATGGTCCACGGTGGCTCGGTGATTAGTCTTGGACGCTCCAACGATAAGACCTGCTATACTGAAACGCTCACAAGACTGCGTATTCTACGAATATCACAAGTCAACTTCCACAGTAGACACCTACAGTCGAATGCAAAAAAAAGTAGACACGGAATTTTCGCCTGCTTGAACAAACTTGATATTAGCAATGTCATGTAAACGTCAGTATTGTCATTTCAGTGATATTTTAATGAACTGGTGAGCCGTAAGCGTAGGTACCCCGAACTAGGGCCCCGAACCACCGTTACTGAATAAATAAGTCAAATATCACGTGGATTACGAAAACTTACTGAGAAAAGCCATATTTATACAACAACAATTTGAGGAAAATCAATTACAGGAAACTGTTTTTGTCTACTTTTTTTTGCATTCGACTGTACATTACCGGCAGCCGTCTTATGCAAGTTTCTGTGGTTATAGGACAACTAATATTCGTGCTACAGCGCTCGAACATGTATTTATTGAACCTTCCTCGTTGTGTATATATTCCACCAAACTATGACAACATGCTTTCTGTGTTTCTCCAGAAACTAATTTTTGATATAAATTCCAACATGGAGGACAAAGCATTGATTCTTGTTCACATCAACCTACCAGAACTTAATTTCACTCTCGATTATGCCACTATTGTGCCTGGGCTTTATTAATCGTAGAAGTGGCTTGATTCTCGGAGAAAAACTGTTTACTTTTTAGCACTATTTATTTTCACAAATAATATGCACAAGTATTTACAAAATTGTATTTGTTTATGCATTTTTTATGATTTTTAAACTTGTTCTGTTGCTGATGAGTTCTGAGGTATGTGAAAAAGTATTACCTTTCCTTATATGGGCAATTACTTCTGAGGGAAGCTTGCATTGGTCATTCAGGTTGTCGGTGGCCAGTTTGAAGCGGTGATCAGTTTCACTGGTTCTTTGGATTGTTGTTGCCTGAAGAATGTTGCACTTCGAACAGTTTCTGAGAAAGGTGCTGAATTTATGAATTAAATATACTCGTAAAACGATTTAACTTGGTCGGGATGACTTTTGGGTACTTTATTGTTTTAGAACTAACTGCAATACGTTATCCTTTAAAGTATTCAAGAATAATGATTTTCGTACCCTTTAGTTTTTCTTTTTTTACATAAACTTCATTCTTTGTAGAACGATGACAAAACTTGCCAATTAATGGTTCAACAATGCTCCCTAGGTGATGACAGGAGCCGATGTCCTTTGAAGTAAATTTATTATTAATTATTCAAGGTTTTCTGAATTAGATTCAGGTACTCCATATATCCGTATGTTACCGTGCATAGAATATTGTCCTTGTAATTCTAGAGTATTTTACAACAAGTTTTGCATGTCGCACAGTTTCGTTTCAAGTGCATTTCATCACATGCCCTTATTTTTTCTTGTATATATATATATATATATATATATATATATATATATATATATATATATATATATATATATATATATATATATATCATAACAAAACAAACATCAAATCTGTTTTTTTGGGGGATTGCGGCAATTGCGCAATCCCCCAAAAAAACAGATTTGATGTTTGTTTTGTTATGATATAATATATCAACGGCAACTACTCTTCGGAATATATATATATATATATATATATATATATATATATATATATATATATATATATATATATATATATATATATATATATATATATGATTTTATAAATGGGATTTTATTTTAAATGAAAATAAAATCAAATGAATTGTGAAAGTAGTTTAAAAGACAATTACACAGCACCATTGAGGTGTAAGATTCGACCATCTTTCGAGTAAATATATATATATATATATATATATATATATATATATATATATTAAAAATGTGTCTGGTCAAATCTGAAAGCAAAATGTAAAATTTACATGAAAGATGGTCTAATCTTACACCTCAATGGTGTAGTGAACATTAATTAAAACAGGTCCATGAAGACTAACTGGTGGATCGCTAGACAATATTGTTTCTGGGTTATTACCCTTCGTCAGTAACTAACGTAATCACCCAACCCCCTTCACGGATCGATCGTCGATCGTTATTAGTCTAGGCACCCCCGAAAACTATTCAGTATCATCGCAGTCTCGGTACATTCTCGAACAGCGACACGCAACTCGCAGTCTTATTCTGAGGCCGTGACTTAGTTTAAGTAACCATATTCGCGAGTGGCTAAGTGACTTTTGTTTAACCCATCGCCACGCGTTTCCTCTATAAACAACCCTGTCACCCGCGTGAGTCATCGACCATCGTCGCACATTTCTTAGACTCGATAGACGCGATAACATAAACAGACATCATTTCACATTCTCCCGTTTCATATTTTAGTTAAGACTTTTTTGTAATTAATTAATTAGATATAGTATAGAGATTAATATATACTTTACGGGAAATAAACTTCTTCGCGCTTCCCCATTCACGATGCCGATAATAAATAGTGAATCGTGTAAGTGTTTTTATTTATAAATAATAACAAATTTTCCCACCAAAATAAAAACATTTTCAAATCCGTTTTCACCCCCATGTGACAGTATTCCTCATTGAATCGTGTTCCTTGCGGTCTGTAAACATAAACGTATTCTTGAAAACCTTTTCGTCTGTAAATACTACGTTTTCTCAAAACTGCCGATCCCAATGACTATAATTTAAGGCATACAACAGTCAAGATTACTTGTTTTCGTCTGAAAGGACCAATTTATTTGCATCAGCATAATTATACTCTCGTGCAACTGACCTAATTGACCAACCTTCTTCTAGCTTCTTATCACTTCTGTTGTCTGCAGGCATTATATTCAATTAAAAGAATGACTTTTGTTAAAGACTGACAGTGACATACATTCTAAAATTTTTAAAGAGAACCATAGAAACTGTCTGAAAATTATCCCATTTACACGATGAAACAGTAAGTGTAAGCTTTGAATAGAAGTGTACGTAGACAAGGACACCTTTCAGCATAATGTAAACAATTTTAAGAAAAAATAAATATAAAATTTAAATTAGTCTTTTAACTCACAACTGTTTGAAGTAGTGTATTGTTTTTATTTTTTCAAATTATTTAATGTAATAGGCTAGAAATATGCATTTAATTTATTACAATAATTTTTGAATTAGTGTATATGATTTGGGTTCATCCTGTAATTGGGTGGTCAGTAAATAGTTACTAGGTAATGTCATATTTTGAATTTTGCTTTCAATAACATTTGATGGCTTCTGACACATGAAGGTGATACCAAGCAAACAAACAATGTATGTTTTTGTCAATTATAACAATCAA
This sequence comes from Geotrupes spiniger, assembly GCA_959613385.1. Lineage (NCBI taxonomy): Eukaryota > Metazoa > Arthropoda > Insecta > Coleoptera > Geotrupidae > Geotrupes > Geotrupes spiniger. Next base: position 50,747,979 of record OY390733.1, on the reverse strand, counting down.
TTAATTGATTCATTCTCTTTCCCATTTTTAGTGTATTAGGTGGTAATAAGTTTTCAAGATGACAGTGTAGTGTTCACAAAGACGCCGTGTGCACAACTATATTCTTATGTTTTTAGCCCAATATTTAAAAATTCCGGGCCACTTAAGATCGTCCTTGAGGGCGTCGAAATAATGAATGACGATCCGACGTCTGTCGATGTTCTCTATGGCAAGGTAAAAGTGAACATCTCAAAATACAATTCGAGTTTTCAAAAGATGGCTGACCAAATCGTCGATTATTTTTCACGCAAAGGTATATATATATATATATGAAAAAAGGTTTTTTACGCGGGAACATATATATGAAAGGAAGATTTTTGGGCATACACCCGCATGGAAACACGCAGCCGCCGACACGTGTTTCTGACTTATTACCCACAAATTATATAGATATTTTGACTGTTATCACAATGTGGAGGTCGGCTGCTTGTTGTTGACTGCGATTGTTTGTATCTCCAAATTTTGTCCTCCTTTTAATTTGGCTCTACCGTCCTGATGACGACTAATAAGTCAGAAACACGTGTCGGCGGTTGCGTGTTTCCATGCGGGTGTATGCCCAAGAATCTTCCTTTCATATACAGTGTTTCACTTAAGAGTGTAACACCCTCATATCTTTTTTATTGTTAGTCCGATTTTAGTAATTTTTTTCCCAAACGTAGAATACTCATTGCTCTATTTACTCCCAAAAAACCAATTGTCTTCTTTAAATGCAAAGCAACCTGCGATTGCAAAATAAATGGAAAAAAATCAAGAAATCACTTTTTTTATCGAAAATTTTTACTAGTAATAATTGTTCAGAATTGCCCAAAAACCCCAAATCCAAAATTTCATGAAAATTAAAAATGAAATGAAAATTTTCTTCAAAAGTAGTTTCCAATTCGGTAAATATAATTGGCACAGGTGGCTGCGCCTAAACAACAACAACTTTAAACAACTTTGACAGTTCAGAGTTTATTTCAAACAAAATTTTCACAGCATCAATTTTTCGGCGCAGCTAATAATAAGTATTTACGGACTTTTACGGGAAATTTTAACATTTTTAATTTTCATAAAATTTTGGATTTAGGGTTTTTGGGCAATTCTGATCAATTATTATTAGTAAAATTTTTCGATAAAAAAATCCCTAAAGTGATTTCTTGATTTTTGCCGTTTATTTTGCCATCGCAGGTTGCTTTGCATTTAAAGAAGACAATTGATTTTTTGTGAGTAAATAGAGCAATAGGTATTCTACTTTTGAGAAAAAAAATTACTAAAATTAGACTAAAAATAAAAAAGATATGAGGGTGTTACTCTCTTAAGTGAAACACACTGTATATATATATATATATATATATATATATATATATATATATATATATATATATATATATATATATATATCTGCTGATCTGTAATGTATGGTTTCAGGTATGATAAGGAAGCAGTACGACGGTGTTAAATTACATGTGACCTTAATGAATTCACGGTACCGTAAAACAGATTCGAAAGATGAAAGAACAAGTAGGGAGTCATTTGATTCTTCATATATTCTCGACAAGTATAAGACTTTCTGTTTCGGCGAGGGCGAATTTGAAGCTGTGCATTTATCTGTGCGTTTCACAACATCAGAGGATAAATATTACGAATCGTGTATTGTTGTGCCTATGAAATAAACATTTATTTGAGGCAGCTTCATTTTGATATGCTAACCTTAACTTGATTTCCTAGTGACGTTTACCACTAACTATAACTATCTACCGCGTGAATTGCGACGTTCAAAGAATGTTGAATTCTGTATTCATTATGATTATGAAGGGTTTAAGCATTAAATTTAAAATGCGCAGCTATGTTGACGATTTAGGAAGGACCAAACATATTTGAGGAATAAATTGAAATTTACTTCCCAAGTACCATCGACAAATGGCAAAATTTTAAACATATTGACTACGACACAAATGTATTAATTGTAATAACACCAGAAGAAACATATATTTATGTTGATGTACATATGTACATTGCAAAATCTTGTCATATTTGTCATTCCAGTGGGATGATCCGAGCAGAAGATTTCGAAAAAAAAATTTCAATGTTAGTACGTCATACATATCAAGCAAATATTTGACCTTGATCATACATCCAATCATCAATATAAACGTCGTAGAACTCCATTGAAGTTATTAGCAACTTTGATCTCTACCAGAATTTAACCACATTAAATATATTTATTTATAAAAGACAACAAAATAAATAAAATCAGACATGTTTTATTTTGTTTTACATTTTTATAAAACTTATTTAGAAAAGTTTAAAAAGTTCATAATATGGCTCGAGAGAATTAGTTTTATTATGAAGTTTAATTGATGTTTTTAAGCATCACAACACATCAGTTTCATGATCGCTCAATACCGATATTTTGAGGTGGCTTTGTTGAAATTACATAAGACAAAAGACAACAATAAAGCGTTTTAATACTTTAAACTTAATGTTTATCATAAATGAATGGTTAATTTTCTTCTAGGCACCAAACCTTTTGTTCCATTATTGCTTAGGTAAAGAGCACCCAAAAAAATTTTGAGGTTCGTGCACATAATATTATAAAAGTATTTTCCATCCATTGACAATGCCATCAATATGGCTTGAGTAATAAACGTTCGACTGTAGCTGTGTTCATCTCCATTATGTCCAATTTCGTTTAACTTTTTATTTGGTGTAGAAAACAAGATTATCACCTTTTTGATACCAATCATAAACAATGATGTACAAGTATTGTCACAATCTGAGTTTGTGGCAAAGGTTCTCCCACCATTTTTAGCTTCTAGTAGTTGTTCAGGCTCGTCCCATAGCCTCTTCTGCCACAACACTTTCTGAGTCATAGCTTTCCTGCTCAACGAGCGCTGTTGTTCTGAATCAGCTATTTCGTAATAAAACGTAACGAACGGCTCTTCATCACAATCGTTTACTTAAGCTCTGATTCAGTTGATGATAATCCATAGAAGCCAAATAAATGTAAATATACAGCGAGTTTGTTTGCTGTGAATTACACAATCATATAGTAGATTTGCCCACTGAGCTCGGATGTTTTCCTATGTTTTTTTTGTTGCATCTGAATCGGGCTCCAGGATTTTGAGATACAGTCGAAGGCAAAAAAAGTAGACAAAAACAGTTTCCTGTAATTGATTTTCCTCAAATTGTTGTGGTATAAATGTGGCTTTTTAAAATCCCCTTTTCCTTCAAAATTTGACAATCTTTCAAAGTTGACATTCATTTTATAACGCAGTTTCTTTATTCCAATAAAACTTGAATTTTCTCAGTAAGTTTTCTTAATCTAAATGTCATTGAAATGATAATACTGACTTTTACATGACATAGCTAATATCAAGCAAGTTTGTTCAAGCAGCCGAAAATTTCGTGTCTACTTTTTTTGCATTCGACTGTATCTGAAATTAAATGTGCAAAAGTGTTATTTAACGACATTTTCAGATGGAAATGACTTTGAGGGGCGTAGATTAATTTAGCCAACAGATTCAGATTCCCCATGAAATCGGTCGTCAATTTTCTTAACAGTACATACATTTTCGAAGCGGTATATGTAGAGTGTCATGACGTCGCAGACACGTACAATTTCAAAAGTACAGTGCTAAGTGAACGTACTGCAAAGTTAATGCCGATTTTTGGAAAAATCAGTCTTATAAGAAGCAAATTTATTGTAATCTCAAATACTTTTTATCGACATGTGGTTACTAAAATGTTTTTTGGAGGGAACCCCGCACACGCTGTTACAAATAACGGCAGCCTGGTCGCAACTTGGCAAGATCGGCGCAAAAACGGCATTTTGTCAAATGCACGTGCGAAGTGAAAGTTTGTTTTTTCTGACGATCAGGAAAAAGGGTTGTTGGAGCAAATAATAAAACTGTCAAAACTTTTCTTTGGAGTAACACATAAAAAATCCCTCTTCAAAGAATGAGTTTGTAGGATGGGATTGGCACAAAAATTTTATCAGACAGAATGCCTATATGCGCCCATGAAAATCAGATGCGACTAGTGTACATTGCATAACAGCGTATAATAAGTTAGTATATTTTATACCAATTTGATTAAACCCGAATATTTAACTCTGATGAAACCGGAATTACATCGGTACAAAAAGGGTAGGATATTTGACCAGTTAATGGATCGCAGAAGAGCTATTCGAAGGATGCCTTAAATACTTTGAACAATGCGTAAAACCGGCTAAGGAAGGTCCTGTGTTATTGGTAATAGACAATCATTCTAGACCAGTGGCGGCTTGTCAGAGGAGGCAACGGAGGCAATGCCTCCCTTAATCATTTTGTATAATGACATTTTTTGTAATTTATTTTTTTCTATACATGAGTGTTGTTTTTTGTATTAAAAACACGTATTTTAGTAAATACTTGTAGTTGTAGAAATTACAATTTTCAAACATCCCAAGATCTTATAGCGCGACAATATTGTGAAATTTTGCCGGCCGGAGGCAGACTAAATTCAGCCTCACAAATTGCTGCATTTGACGCGCTGAACCGATACAAAACCTAGCGCAGTCCGTATTAACTAGAGACTTCTCGATAAAAACACATCGGCTGGAGGCATGCCGCCAGACGCTGCGTCACGGCACATGAATACTCCCACTGTTTCTCGTGCAGTTGTGTGACGCATTATATAGCTTTGAATACAATTGAGTTTACATTTTTATTAGCATTTTTGTTTATTTTTTGTTAATAGTTTACTTTGCTTTTTGTTAGTTAGTTATTTTAGTTTGTTAATTACTTTTTTTAAATGTTATTTCGTTTCATGAACAACTTGGTAGGGAGTTCAAACCAAATTTTAATGTTTTAATGTTTTAAATTGGAGCACATAGTTTTATTTTATTGTGAAATAGAAAATTTTGCAAGGGGCAGGTTGCTCCCGGTGAGTGAATTATCGTTAGTTTAATATTATTTAAATATCGGCATGTTTTAGCTGCTGTACCTACTCACAATTTGATGTCCCTTAATCTTGTGTAAAGGTGACAATATACCTACATAGGAATAGGAATGCATAATATCCGCCTCGTAATTTTATGGGAATATTTTCGATAAGCACTAAAGTACCTAGTTTATCTTTTATCTTAAACATTTTCGATATTTCGATCAATACAAATAAAAATCATTTAATATTTACATGCAAGACGTTGTACATTACATACATTTGAGCCTCCTCAAGTGGCAAACCCACGAGCCGCCACTGTTCTAGACAGTGCTCATTGTTGCCTTACAACTTGTGTGAAAGGTCATAGCATATATGAATAACTACTGAGATACCGCAACACAATGGGAGAGTGTAGTCGCCAGTGGCGGCTCATGGGTTTGCTACTTGAGGAGGCAAACTCAAATGTGTGTAATGTACAACGTCCTGCATTTAAATATTAAATGATTTTTATTTGTATTGATCGAAATATCGAAAATGGTTAAGATAAAAGATAAACTAGGTACTTTAGTGCTTACCGAAAATATTCCCATAAAATTACGAGGCGGATATTATGCATTCCTACTCCTATGTAACGTGCGTTCAAGAAAAATCTTAATTTAGGAGTGCTCTGAAATTCAATTGATGTTTAAAGGTACTTTAGCCACAACCAAAATGTCAATTTAATTTTAACAAGACGTCAAAAGTGAAAACTGCTTTACCAATTAAAAATGGTTATCACGACAGAGCAGAAAGCAAAATTATTGGAATGCTATTTTCGAACAGGGCAAAAAGTTGATGGTGTTTGGCATTATTCCATTCCTGAGAGCTTTACAGATTTCCATGAAGAATATATAATGTGTTTTTTGAGGTTAGAACCTCATCTGTCAACACTGACATTATTGTAGTTTCTTTTGGTTGTGGTTAAAGTATATTTAAACACCAATTGAATTTCACAGCCCTCCTTAATTAGGATTTTTCTTGAACGCACGTTAGGTATATTGTCACCTTTACACAAGATTAAGGGATCATCAAATTGTGAGTAGGTACAGCAACTAAAACATGCCGATATGTAAATAATATTAAATATTAAACTAACGATAATTCATTCACCGGGAGCAACCTGCCCCTTGCAAAATTTTCTATTTCACAATAAAATAAAACTATGTGCTCCAATTTAAAACATGAAATTCCTTGGTTTGAACTCCCCACCAACTTGTTCATGAAACAAAATAACTAACAAAAAGTAAAGTAAACTATTAACAGAAAATAAACAAAAATGCTAATAAAAATTTAAACTGAATTGTATTAAAAACTATATAATGCGTCACACAACTGCACGAGAAACAATGGGAGAGTGGGAGTATTCATGTGCCGTGACGCAGCGTCTGGCGGCATGCCTCCAGCCGATGTGTTTTTATCGAGAAAACTCTAGTTAATAGGGACTGCGCTAGGTTTTGTATCGGTTCAGCGCGTCAAATGCAGCAGTTTGTAAGGCTGAATTTAGTTTGCCTCCGGCCGGCAAAATTTCACAACATTTTCGCGCTATAAGATCTTGGGATGTTTGAAAATTGTAATTTCTACAACAACAACTATTTACTAAAATACACGTTTTTAATACAAAAAACAACACTCATGTATAGAAAAAAATAAATTACAAAAAAATGTCATTATACAAAATGATTAAGGGAGGCATTGCCTCCGTTGCCTCCTCTGACAAGCCGCCACTGGTACTCGCTTAGAATAGTATTTGACGTGTAAACGAGAGGGCGCCAGCATTAAATAGTATATTATGTAACAAGCACAAAATGATGCACATTTTGCACGAGTTTGAAAGTTTGCGACACATAAAACTCGTGCAAAATGATGCACATTTTGCACGAGTTTGAAAGTTTGCGACACGAGCCGAAGGCGACTGTTGCAATTTAAACGAGTGCAAAATTGCTATTTTGTGCGAGTTGCATACTATACTTTTTCTACGACAACGACAATTATAAAAATAGATACAAATAAATATGCAAATATTTTATTTATTGCTTTTGATCCATGAAAATACAAAATTATCTATTCATTAGCCCAACCAATTAAGAAGAGCTATGAAATTACTTTCTACCTACGTATTTTATTTATTAAAGTTAAATGTGCAATTATTAACTTGTGGATTGCTGGATACTAAAATTTTCTTGATATTGACAATTTTCCTTTGTCGAAGTAGATGGCATTTCACGATTTCCTATTCCTGAAGTCGATGGTATATTTGAAATGCTCTGTATTGGATTTACAATTTTATTAGCTATGTCTTATTTTTCTTCGAATCATCGATATATCCGTCGGCAACTGTCGTGGACTTCCAGCCACCGTGACGCTTCAAACTAGTTATGTCACCACCAGCATCAACAAGAATTGTTGCCGAAGATCGACAATTTTAAATATTTAGCAATCTCTTTTCCCATGCTTCCAAACTTATTCACGCCTATTCTTTGGACGGTACATTTTCCTTTTTGATAATTAATGAAGAACCATGAACCATTTACATTTGAAGGGCGGAGATTTGCATATTTTTTGTAAATTTCATAGTAAGGACTAGTTATAGTAAAATTTCGTATAATTTTGGTTTTAGTGTCTGGTATAGTTACTAAAACAGCTAAACCCAAATCATTGAAATCAGTAATTTTCATTTGATGTAATTCATGTCTTCTATATGCACCCATTATACCCATAATTAATTCGACCTAAAATATAGACTAAATATATATTTCATTATGTGTTGAGAATTCGTATCATTTTCATTTTATTTTGTTGGGCATGTTGGGTTGACCTGTCGCCAGGGTGAAAAAAAATAATATCGCGTTCGATTGTTAAGTGTGACACGTGCATTATCAGAATAAAACGTTGTTCAATAATACTGTTGGCGTTTTATTCCCGAACCGTCGTAGAATATAATGCCGGTGGTCTTATGATTCGCGACATTTAGTGGCGACCGTGACAGGACTCGCGCGTGTTTTGTGTCGGCGTGGGAAAACATTTCGTCCTATTGTTTTTCCGGTGAATTGACTTTGCGACGGGCCGCCCGTTTTTACTTTTGGTGAACGTACGCGCAACACGAGAATAATGGAGCAGAAGAAAAGTCACAGGCGTTCTCCGTAACATGTTTACGAAAAATATTACTGAGCTGAAGAAGCATTTGGATGCAGTTGCGACCAATGGCGTTAGTGTGTCGTGGGAGCTACTGCAAGATAAGTTTGACAAATTAAAGGTGGCTGATTCCGAAATTTACAACCTGATGCTCGACAAAGACGTAACTGAGGAGGAATTATTAGCAGAAATGGAGTGCGTCGAGGTTTACATGGAGAAATTCGCCACAGTAAGCGAATGATGCCAGAAATTGATGAAAGGTAACGAATCTTCACTAGATCAACAATCCGTTGTATCAGAAGGGAACCCAGCAAGTAAGCGTAGATTTAGATTACCAACTATTGAGTTCAAGCCCTTTAACGGCGATATAAAAGACTGGTTACCGTTTTGGTCTCAATTTCAAAAGGTGCATGACGATCCAAATATCGATTTGAACGACAAAGTAGAATACTTAATTCAGGCTACAGTGCCGAATAGCAGAGCTAGAAATTTAGTAGAAAGTTTTCCCGCTACCGGAAAGAACTACGAAAAAATGATCCTTGATGAGTCCTTGACGTCAAGGTTTGAACGAAAAGATTTGCAAGTCGAGCTGTATGTGAGAGAATTATCGAAACTGGTTGTACAGTTACGGTCAAATAAAACCGGGCAGTACTTCACTCTATTGTGAATTGGTATTAAATCACCTAAAATCACAAAAAAGCAGTATAATTACCTTATTGGGAGAGGGCTGGTCAGACAGAAGGGTGGCGGACCGTTTTCAAGTGTCTTAAAGCACTATCCACGATGTAAAAGTCAAGTGGAATCAGAGACATTCATTAGAAAGACAAGTAGGGACTGGTCGGCCAAAAGTCTCTACAGAGGAAGAGGATTACAACCAGGTAAACTTTTTGGAAAATCATCCTTTTGAAACTGCGATAGAAGCACGGCATGACAAATTTTCCAGGATCCGTCAGAACGGCACGGCGTCGGGTAAAAACTATATCCGACCTTAGAAATCGTCCAGCAGCTAAAAACCTTTTTTAACCCAATGAAATAAAGAAGAAAGAATTAGGTTTACGTTACAACATTAGATGCACGATATAAATTTTTGGGGAAACGTAGCATTTACTGACGAAAAGGTTTTTCAGTCCTGTTACAACGGTCGAATTAGAGTCGACAGACCACCGAACACTCGTTATGATGAACGATACACACAAAGTGTGAGAAATAGTGGACGGTTCTCTGTTAATGTTTGGGGGTGGATGAGCGCCAATAGACTTGGCATGTGTATAAATATTGTAAACAGATTTAATGCATTGGCCTATATAGACATTCTGGAAAACATCATGTTACCATCAGAAAATGCCGTATTTCCGGAAAATAATTTTGTGTATCAACATGATAACTGTCGTGTGCATACTGCTCGAACAGTAACATGATGGTTACAGCAACATGACGTTACGGTTTTACCCTGGCCAGCATGTAGACGATTTAAACCCCATAGAAAATGTTTGGGGTAGAATGATGAAAACATTTAACAGAAACAATGATTTTCACCCAAGAAATGCTTAGGACTTGTGGGATACGATCCATGAGGTGTGGCACAGTTTCACTCCGATTATGCCCATAATTTAGTAGCTTCCTTACCCAGAAGACTGAACTCCATTCTTGAAAACAATGGTAGAGCGTTGAAATATTAATTTTAATAAATTTATAATTTTGTCCATATTGACATCATCGGTTATAGGTTTATAAATACCGGATTAAGACGTAAGAACGGTATATTTCTGGTTCAACTATACCTACATAAATATCTTTCATCTTTCATTTAAAAGCTTGATTTACCAAAATTTATGAAAATGACATAGAATGTCAAAATGGTGGTCGTTTTTATTTGGCCGTAATCGTACACAACGCCATCGACGAAACAAAAATGGAATTATCAATGTTGTATGATAAAATCGAAACACAACTACGCGCACTGGAAACATTGGACATAACTTCTGACAGTGTTCGTCGCATAAAGACTCCACGACTCCCACCCCAGCGGTTCAAGGGCTGGAGACAAGGTTGGCAAATCTAATGAGTTTTTTGAAAAACGAGGTAGAGAACGATCAGCGGACTAAATTGACGGCCGAAGGTTTTTGGTTTGCGGCTCACTGGTCAAGATAAGATCTCTACAGCTACAGGATTGGTCAACCATGGTGCACAAAAGTGCGCCTTCTGTGGGAACACACATGAAAGTGCCAACTGTTTCAAAGCACAGAAGCTGACGCTAGACCAGAAGAAAGAGATTCTTTGCGAAAAGAAGGCTTGCTATAAGTGTTTAAGAATTGGACATCAATCGCGAATATGTAAAGCCCGCTTGAGATGCTTGAAGGACTAGATACGTTGAGACTCAATACCGATTTCTTGAAGGACCTGGATAAATTATTACAGGAACCTATTACCAAACGGGTGATGCTATCCTTGGCTCGGAGAGTATTTGACCCGATCGGCTTTACCTGTCCAGCCACATTGCTTCCAAAACTAATGCTACAAAAAACCTGGGAGAAGAAGATTGGTTGGAATGTAAGTGTGGATTTAGAGACAAAAGAAACTTTTTGCGATTGGGTGAAGGAGCTGAGTGACTTGCAAACAATTGAGATACCTAGATGGGTACGTTCCGGTCCCGGTGAAGCAAAACAGAATATAAGAAACCATCCATACATTCTGTGATGCTAGTCAGAATACGTATGCTGCCGTGATTTTCCTGAGAGGTATTTATGATGGCAAGGTTTTCATACGTCTTTTAGCAGCGAAGAGTCGGATATCGCCCTTAAAGAAAATTACCTCGCTTGGAACTTTTGGCAGCCGTTATTGGTGCTAGATTGTATGGATCAGTTAAGGATGGCTTAGCATTGGAAGCAGAAAGTTACTTTTGGAGCGATTCTACCACTGTGATATCCTGGATACATCGTAATGAAGATTGAGGAACCTTTGTTCACAACAGAGTTGCGGTGATTCGAAGAACAACACCCAGTGACATGTGGCGTTTTGTGCCTGGAATTTTTAACCCCTCAGACCTACCGTCCCGAGGTTGTGGTGTAAAATTTTTGCGACACTCTAGATGGTGGGAGGGACCGCACTGGCTGTACAAGGAATCGAACTCATGGCCCGGACACGAGAGCATGCAGTACGACGAACTTGAGATAAATAGAGAGAAAAAGAAGAAGATTGGGTCATCCTTACTTAACACTGGTGGTGATATGAATGAGGATGATTTGCACTTATCCTATTTTTCCAAGTATCTGAAAACCCTGCGCATGATTGCTCGGATATTTCGGTTCATATTCAATACTCGAAACACAATCAACAAACGTAAAGGCACACTCACAGAAGAATAAATTGGGAAAGCCGAGACATTTGTAGTGAAGCGGGTGTAGCGAGATTCACTGTACGAGAATGACAAACGTTGAAGAAACCTTCAATCATTCAGAGACGAAAATGGCGTAATCCGAGTTAAATCAAGTGTGTTACGAAGAAATGATGAAGAGCATTTTCGCCTACCAATACTGTTGTCAGCTTACCATCCGGTCGTGAACAATCTTATTTTTGATGCACGTGTGAGAGCGTGTCATGTTGGCACTCAGGGACTTATGAGCATACTTCGTAACCACTACTGGATCTTAGGTGGACGCCGCCCGGTACGATCCGCGATCGCGAAGTGCGGGGTTTATAAGCGACATAACGGAAAACCTTTCGTAACGGATAACGCGCCGCTTCCGTTGGATCGAGTGCGGGATGCTAAGGTCTTTGAGATCACAGGTATAGACTTTGCGGGGCCGTTGTTTTTGAAGACGGGTGAAAAAGCGTGGATCTGTCTTTTTACGTGCGCGATATACCGGGCAGTGCATTTGGAACTTTGTACATTATTGACGGTCGTTGGATTCGTGCAAGCGTTGCGTCGGTTTATCGCGAGGAGGGGTCGACCGCACACTATTTATACCGACAACCGTACCAACTTTGTTGGAACGGAAAATAGACTCGCAGAAAATTACGGAGTGCACTAGTGCGGAACGTATCACATGGCGTTTCAATCCACCATCAGCGCCATGGTGGGGCGGATTCTGGGAGCGACTGATAGGAGTACTGAAGCAGCTACTGCGTAAGGTTTTGGGACGTGCTTACTTGAATTATGAAGAACTCTTAACCGTCTTGTACGATTGTCAAATCGGTTGTCAACTCGAGGCCTCTCACTTACATGTCTGGCGATGCGGGAGAGCTGTCGCATTTGACACCAAATACCTTTCTACGAGAGCAAGTGTACAGCGGTGTTCCTGATTGTGATGAGGTGGACAGACAATTGTTTTGTCGAAGAGTCGCATACCAATGGAAGTTGAGAGCAGATTTACGTCGTAGATTCCGTGATGAATATTTGTGCCAGTTATAATCCACTACAGAAGAAGCGCCACGGCCGTCCGATAAGTGTGGGGGAGTTAGTGCTTATCGGCAACGACAACGACAAACGATTGGATTGGCCTTTGGGCCGAGTCACCGAATTGATGCCTGGACCAGATGGACAAATTCGTCTAATAAGAGTGACTACCGCCAGAGGACAGCTACTTCGGCCTGTACAGCCCATCTACCCTTTGGAGTGTGCAAGCACGATAGACAATGCAACGATCGAGGATGCTGATCATGTGGACAACATCAACGAGACTTCACCGGAGACGACAAAGATCAAAGGTGGCGATGGGGAAGAACTATTGCGCGAGCCTGTGCGGGGAAGTGCGCGAATGTGCAAAAGCAGAGAACCCGACCCGAAAGTAGTTGTTAGGCGTAGTGGTCGTCTGACGAAAATCCCGAAAAGATTACAAGACTGAAGTAGTTTAAGTTATAGATTTAATTTCTAATGGTGTTTTGTGAGACACATGACATATGTTATTCAACTGTGTCTCAGGTGGAAGAATGTTGAGAATTCGTATCATTTTCATTTTATTTTGTTGAGCATGTTGGGTTGTCCTGTCGCCAGGGTGAGAAAAAATAATATCGCGTTCGATTGTCAAGTGTGACACGTGCATTATCAGAATAAAACGTTATTCAATAATACTGTTGGCGTTTTATTATTTTTATTTATTATTTTTTTTAGGACAGAAAAAAATGAGCAAGTCTAGTGAACTTTTTAGAGCATTTTATTGCATATTTGAGCATTAAGAAAAAAAAATTTCGAGAGAAAAATATTTAAACGGAACCGATTTTTATGCACATTTGTGCAACACCTTTCAATTGCAGTCTACAATCGGTGGGAAAGATGTAGCTCGTAATTTTTGTTTGAAACAAAAAAAACCAAAGAAAATTGTAATTCTCATATATTTTCTTCTAGGTGAACTAAAAAAACCCAAAATTTTGAAATTCAAAATTTTTCTCAGGTTTGAAAATAAATGTGCTCTTTGCAGGAAGAGAAAATCATTTCAACTTGCTAAAAAAGTTGTTTAGAATTTTTTGTCATTAACCTTTTTAGTTCAAATCAAATAGAATGCTACTGAAGCTAACAAAAATTTTGTTTCGTTTTGATTGCTTGTCTAGTTTTCTCGCAATCACGCCCACCAGTTTAGAAAAATCGTAAAAACGAAAACTCGAGAAAACGCGCTCTAAAGTTTACGATCAGGAAAAATGTTAATTTTCGATTACTTACGGAATATCTCGTTATAATCCTACTATAGCTCTTACGAATTCAAAATATTATTGTTTCGAACGACCGATTGAACTTTTTTCAGTACATAGCTCGGTGTTATGTGACTGCAGGGAGGGGCGCGCGAGTTATGTACAGCGAAACAATTACGTACGCAGAAATGCACCTGCACTTCGTGCCGAAAACGCCGAACCAGCGAAAACGCTCGTATAAATAGTAATCTTAAGATATTTTATAACATTACATTTACTTTTCGCGTTGTTAACGTTCACGTTCGTACGAGATTCATTTTTCGCAAGTTCTATCATAGATTCTTTGTGTTAAATCAATCATCGTTTAAATTAAGTTAGATTATTACATTTACTTCACGCGTTACTATTGTACACGTTCGTACGAGATTCATTTATTCGCAAGTTCTACCATAGATTCTTTGTGTTAAATCAATCGTCGATTAAAATAAGTTAAAGTATTAAATTCACGCGTTATAAATAAGAATCAAATTGTAAAAGTATTGTAATCACAAAAAATAAAGTTTGAAACAAAAACAAATTGTCGTAATCAAGTAAAAACAAAAGTTTTTAAAAACACGTTTCGGGAAAGCCGAAACAAAATTGGCGCAGTCGGTAGGATAGTCGAATTAATATATCGAATATTAATTTTTACATCTGTAAATTAACGGCTATCCTCGCTTCATCGAGAAGAACCACCGAAACCAAGGGACCAAGACGTCACCACTTCGCACAAATCATCCACAAACGATTAACAGAAGAAAAAGAAAAAACCGTTCAACTTTAAAAACCAGCAAGGGCACTAGAGAGAAATATAGGATTCCTTACGGTGATTCTGTAACGAATCAGAGGGCCTATATCGTTATATCTCTTGTCCTAGAAGCAAAGAAAATGTTAATCGCAACTTTATTCTACGCAATGTAAGTCACTCACAATCCTATGAGCCACTCCTCAACAAATCAATCGCTACCAGATTCAGATTTTGAATATCAGTCGCAAATAGACGACAACACTTTAAGTTACTTAGTAAACGCATTAACGAATATAATGGCACCCCCACAACTCGATTTCAAACACCTGGATATTATTCCAACGTTTGACGGAAAACAGGAAAATTTAGCGCAATTTCTGTCATCTGTAAATTTAATAATAAATAGATATTGGGTTCACAATCCAGCAGCGGACCAATTTCAAAACGAACTAATTTTAAATTGCATAAAAAATAAATTACAAGGTCGAGCAAACTACGTCGTATCAATTAAAGGTTTAGTTACCTGGGACGACATAGAACGCGAATTAAAACACACATTCGGAGACCCCCGAGATGAAAACTGTCTACTTCAAGATCTCATGGACCTCAGACAGAAACCAAACGAACATCCGTTACAATTTCACGAACGATGCATGGCATTATTACACATTATATGTCAGAATATTAATTTAAATACTCCGCAAGCTTCTCAAGCAGCAAAACGAGACTTTTTTGCAAAGCAAACCCTGAGAACTTTTGTCACGAGATTAAACAAACCGTTAGGAACTTCCGTATTGATCATGAAACCAACGTCGATGGAAGAAGCATATAATTACATACAAGATTTAATTAACGCAGATTACGGTCAACAGAATTACAAAAAAGCACCACCCCAAAATATCCCACGATACACAACGAACGTTAGACCATTTCAAAACACGTTCAACGGAGCAAACTTCCAACAACAGACCTTCAGACCACAAAATCAGAATTTCCAGAGACAACAGCAATTCCAAGCTCAAAGATATAATCAATTCGGTAACAACCAACAACAACAACCGAGACAATCTTTCCCAACCGGACCAATCAATATACAACCAAGACAAAATCAACCACAAAAATTCTTTACCAATAAACAAGTTTTCGGAAAACAACCAGCGCAACTCAACGTCTGGAAACCACAGAATAAACCACCACAAAATTACCCGACTCCAATGTCAGGAATAAGCACTCAGACTACAAGAAACTACCCGCAAAATAGACAAAACTTCATGTCACAAGAAATGTTCCACATCGAAAATTTCGAAGATCAAGAAATTGAAACACCAGAAGATTCGTATTCATACCTAGAAGAACAATACGAACAACAAATAAACCACGAACAAGAAGAAAACGAAGTACCGGAAGAAAATTACGAAAATCAGGATTTTCACAAACCTCCGACATATTACAACCAGAGATAATAGAACTAAATAATTACTCCGACAAAAAAGAATTACCTTACATAACGATATCGCAACCACCATTAAAACTATTACTAGATACAGGCGCAACAAAATCATTTATAAACCCATCAGTCATAGAAAGATATTATCCCAATAATGTTTATTACGAACCGTTCATTGTTAAATCCATATTTCAAGAAAATAAAGAACAATTCTGTTCTGACATTCCAACATTTAAGGAATTTAACCAACGAAATACAATGAAATTCCATGTATTTAAATTTCACAACGTCTTTCACGGATTTATCGGACTAGATAATCTAAAACTATTAAAGGCAAAAATTGATTTAACAACAAATCAATTAACCACCGAAAATGCAGTTATCCCGATACAATATTACACCACTGGACAAAAAGAAATTTTCCAATGCACAATCGAAGCAAACACCGGAATTAAAGCTAAGATACCAGTCAGTTTAAATGGAGATATTTTTATAGAACGACAAATGATCCAAAACTGTGAAATACCAGCAACGATTACAACAGCAAAAAAAGGTTATGCATTAGTCGAAATATATAATAAATTCAATGAAGACAGCAAAATTAAAATTACAAAACCACTAAACGTAATCACGTATAACGAAAAAAACTACAATCAATTTAATTACCAGATACCCGAGAACAGTGAATACATATATCATTCGGAAGAACAAAATCATATAGAACACCTATTAAGAACAAATCACATGAATAATGAAGAGTACAATGCTATAACAAAAGTATGCAAAGAATATTCCGATATTTTCAAATACGAAAACGATTCACTCAGCTTCACGAACCAAGTTAAACATCAAATAAAAACTCGCGATAAAATACCAATATATACGAAATCTTACAGATATCCATTCGTACACAAAAATGAAGTACAAAATCAAGTTCAAGCTATGTTAGACCAACAAATTATAAGGCCGAGTCATTCACCATGGTCATCCCCAGTATGGATAGTACCAAAAAAAGAAGACGCATCAGGTAAAAGAAAATGGCGTATAGTAATTGACTACAGAAAAATCAATGAGAAAACAATAGACGACAAATACCCAATTCCAAATATCTGTGACGTACTCGATAAACTAGGCAAATGTCAATATTTTACCACATTAGATCTAGCAAGTGGATTTCATCAGATAGAAATGCATCCTGAAGACATAGAAAAAACCGCATTTAACGTAGAAAACGGACACTACGAGTTTAGAAGAATGCCGTTTGGATTAAAGAACGCACCATCCACATTCCAGAGAGTAATGGATAATGTATTAAGAGGATTACAGAATAAAATATGTTTAGTTTACATGGACGATATTATAATTTATTCAACGTCATTACAAGAACATGTCACAAATTTAAGAAAAGTATTCCAACGATTAAGAGAATCCCGTCTAAAAATACAATTAGACAAATCAGAATTTTTACAAAAGGAAGTAAAATTCCTCGGACATATAGTCACCCCAAATGGAGTTAAAGCCAACCCCGACAAAATTCAAGCGATAATGAACTATCCAATACCAAAAACTACGAAACAAATCAAAGGATTCCTAGGACTTATCGGATACTATAGAAAATTTATTAAAAACTTCGCAAAAATAACCAAACCCTTAACATCATGTCTAAAAAAAGACGCGAAGATAATACACGATGCCACATTTATGAAATGCTTTGAATATTGTAAGACATTACTCACAAACGACCCTATTCTACAATATCCAGATTTCAATAAACCTTTCGTATTAACGACAGATGCAAGCAACATTGCACTTGGAGCCATATTATCACAAGGACCCATCGGAAATGACAAACCAATATCGTATGCCTCAAGAACTTTAAATAATTCAGAACAAAACTATTCCACGATAGAAAAAGAGCTATTGGCAATAGTTTGGGCAACACGTTATTTTAGACCCTACCTATACGGACGCAAATTTAAAATAATCACGGACCACAAACCACTACAGTGGCTATTCAGTTTGAAAGAACCTCAATCTCGATTAGTAAGATGGAGACTAAAATTGGAGGAATTCGATTATGAAATCGTATATAAAAAAGGAAAAGCTAACACAAATGCAGATGCACTGTCCAGAGTAGAAATTCATACAAAAGAAACAAATAAAAATTCGAAAGAAAACGAAACTATACCATTCGTAAAATATATGGCACAATTCAATATGAATTTTGACGACAAAAACGAAAATTTTGAAACAAATTCAATGATCGCAAATATTTGTCAAACAGAAGACCCAGAGGACTTAGAAACAGTACACACAAATAGGGAAAATCCCATATTAACGATACCCATATCCGAAAAACCATTAAACCACTTTTTCAATCAGATAAAGATGGAATTTGTTTACTTCACCCCGAAAGTAAGCACAGTGATAGAACACATATCACCAAAACAACAAAGAATACACGTCAGACTATCTGAAAACAACTTAGAAAAAGATTTAATAGACTTCTTTAAAAATTACGTAACACCTTCAAAAACCTATGGATTGCATATTCAGAAAGAAGAACACTTCCAGAACATATGCAGAATATTGCAACGAACATTCAAGAACGCTTCATTTAAAATTATTAAATGTCAAAAGATATTAGAAGATGTAACCAGCACAGAAAGACAAGAGGAAATAATCGAAAACTATCATCAAGGTAAAACCAACCATAGAGGAATTCTCGAAACAGAATCCAGAATAAAAAGAACTTATTACTGGTTAAACATGAAAGAATCTATTCAAAAATATATAGATTTATGTGACAACACCTGGACGACCACTAGAAATAATACACATAGATACATTTCAAGTAAAAGGACAAAAATATTTAACTATTATTGATGCATTTTCAAAATATGGACAAGCATACCCACTTTTAGGAAACAATGCAGTCAGTGTAGTTAACGCATTGATAAAATTCTTCACGCACCACGGTGTCCCACTAACAATAACTATGGACAACGGATCGGAATTTAAAAATCGAATTATAACAGAATTCTTACAAATACATAAAATTAAACCACATTATATCACCCCTAACAACCCACAAAGCAATGGTTTAATAGAAAGATTTCATTCAACGATACTCGAACACATTAGAATATTAAATCAGACAAAACCACATATGGATGGATTAACTATTATGCCGTATGCAATTTTAGGATACAACAATAGCATACATTCTACGACAAAAATGAAACCAATAGAACTTATAACAGGACATTTATGTAATAACGACATTTTAGACATAAACACTGATAAAATGTATTTGGAGAACTACTCGCAGAAACATAAAGAAACGATACAACAACTTTATGAAAAGATACAAGGAAAACTACAAGAAAACAAAGAAAAAACTATCAATAAACATAACGAAAAAAGAGAAAATCCTATAACATACGAAGAAAACACAGAAGTGTACCGGAAAATATCATCCGGAAACAGAGGAAAAACAAATCCGAAATTCCAAAAAGAAATTTTAATAAAGGATAACGTAATTACATACGAAACTCCCCGAAAAATATATCACAAGCAACAATTAAAAAGACCCAAAGTTTACATAAAAAATTCTTTACAGGATGACAACGCTCAACCTGGCCCATCCTCAAGAAATTAAATTAACGTCACTCGAAGATAACCCCGGTATACTACCATATCAAGAAAACGACGCAAAAATAAAATCAGGAACACATACGTTCATACATTATTTCTATTTACAACCAATTAGACAAGAAATCGAAAACCTTAAAAGTCAATATGAATATATTAACGCAAGTGTAAAAAGAGAATATGAAGATGTTTTCTCAAACTTCGATAATGCCGTACGAATTCAATTGTCATATTGCATAAAGAAATTCGACACTCTAAAACCGACACTAACTACGAGAAGAGAAAAAAGAGGATTATTTAACGGAATCGGAACAATCTTTAAATCATTAACCGGAAATTTAGATCAAGAAGATGCAGCAAAGTATGATCAAGCGATCTACGATCTTCAAGAAAACCAGAAATCAATTACAACGACCCTCAATCAACAAATTTCGCTGACTACGAAATTAATGGACAATTTTAATAAAACTGTTTCATCGATTAAATACAATCAAGAAATAATCATAGAATCAATACAAACACTACAAACGTCGCAACAAGATTATGTTCGTGTACGAGAAATATACGATCAACTGACTTTAATATTGTCACTCATTCAGAATATACTAATGGACGTAGAAAACACAATTACATTCGCAAAATTGGGAATACCTCATCCAAGCATCATGGGACTAGAAGAATTAGAAGATATAATATCGACTTTAATCAAACACTATCCCGATGACCAATTATTCTTTCATCCAGAAGACGATCCAAGAAAATATTACGACATAATAAAAATCAAAGCCTACTATTCAGGAGACAGAATCGTATTTTTATTACAAATACCTCTTACTTATCCAGAAATATATAAAACTTATCACTTATATTCCATTCCTACTCCAAATAAAACAACAATAATAGCCACTCATCCTTACCTGTTAGTGAGTGATTACACTTATCAATATATGGACAGGGAATGCGAAGACATCTATGATCGCAAATTCTGTGAAGAAACGACTTTAAGAGAAGAAGACGAAGATTGTATTTACCAACTATTAACATTAACATCGAAAATCCCAAAATGTAACCAACATTCAGTCCAAAATTCTCACACATTAGTGCAACGAATTAACGAAGCCCACTACATCGGATTATTTCCAAATCCACAAAAAAACAATTTAAAATGTATTAACAACGACTTTCGTACTCTACAATGTACATTCTTTATTGAAGTGCCACTTGGATGTGAATTTTCCACTTCCACATATGTTTATTCAAACACGCAAAAAACCCTCATCGGACAACCCCTTGTATTACCTAATATACAAATTCAATCAAATCTTTCGTTTAAAGAAATCATATTAAAAGATATACAATTAGATGAACTCCATGAACTTCAAAAACTACAAGGTTCTATACAACCAGTATCATTGAAAACCCATGACAACAGTCATTATTACTTTCAAATCCCAATCTATCTTATTGCAATTATTTGTCTGATTGCCTTCATAATAAGAAGATTAATAAAGAAACGAAACGAAGAAAGAAATAAGAAAACTCCCGATCTAGAGATGACATCACCGAAGGAAACAAGAGACGCATGGTAGATCTCAGTTCCACCGAGTCTTCCAGCTAGGGATGGAGGAGTTATGTACAGCGAAACAATTACGTACGCAGAAATGCACCTGCACTTCGTGCCGAAAACGCCGAACCAGCGAAAACGCTCGTATAAATAGTAATCTTAAGATATTTTATAACATTACATTTACTTTTCGCGTTGTTAACGTTCACGTTCGTACGAGATTCATTTTTCGCAAGTTCTATCATAGATTCTTTGTGTTAAATCAATCATCGTTTAAATTAAGTTAGATTATTACATTTACTTCACGCGTTACTATTGTACACGTTCGTACGAGATTCATTTATTCGCAAGTTCTACCATAGATTCTTTGTGTTAAATCAATCGTCGATTAAAATAAGTTAAAGTATTAAATTCACGCGTTATAAATAAGAATCAAATTGTAAAAGTATTGTAATCACAAAAAATAAAGTTTGAAACAAAAACAAATTGTCGTAATCAAGTAAAAACAAAAGTTTTTAAAAACACGTTTCGGGAAAGCCGAAACAAAATTCGCGCCTCGTTTGTCCGAGCGTTCGTATATTTTTTGCTCGACACCTCACTGTGTTTAGTGCTGTATCTTTTGAGCAATAAAAAAATGATTTTTTGAGCCTTCTAAAGCAGGAGGGGGGATTCTGCTTTAGAAGGCTCAAAAAATCATTTTTTTATTGCTCAAATCTATGCCTAATGTATCCAAGAATATGTAAAAAGGAATGCTTTCAGTTTTAAGTGTTTTGCAATATCTATATTACAATGAATACTGAGAGTCGCAGCATTGAGTATTCTTTCCATAATGTGGAACTTTTGAATTTTTTCGTCAAGTCGCCAAAATACGCCATTAAAACGTTCTCGGAAAACGATTTTGCCTTTCGATCTCCTTTCCACTCCAAAAATAGGTTATAAGCCCGTTTGTACATTTTCTTCGATGTTTCCGGCAATAAATTTGTGTTGTTAAATTCACTGCTTCCGTTATATTTGGAGGTATCAATTTCAAGTCACTATCACTATCACTTCCCATATTAATTAGGTGATTTCTTGGAACTAACTACGAAATTATTTGTAATACACAAACTGTTACAAACTGATGACATTTGTCGTTTGACGTTATATTCTTTAAGCCACCTTAGTTTTTGTTATCAAACACAGCAGACCGGACACGAAATATTTCATATTGCATTTGTTGACTAACAACCGATGCGAAATGAAATTCAGTGCAAAATGTAGCTTCTTATGATTCATTAATTAATTGAATGAGCTTGTGAAATTGTAATATAAATTATTAACGCAACCACTATTTCACAATAATAGATTCTATTATTGTGAAATAGTGGTTGTGTTAATAATTTAACTTATGATTCAATTTACACTCTCGATATGAAAATTTTTCGATGTTGTAGAAAAATAATCTTCTGAAGCGCTATGCGCGAGTGAACTGATGTTCGTGCGAGAAGGACAGCGCATTATAGGACCGGTGTGAGGTTTATATGACGCCATTAGTATTAATTCAATTTTATGTGGGAGTATTATATCCTGTTTATAATGGAATAAATTTTAGCACAATATTACTTTTACTTTGATGGCTACTAAAAAAACAAAACATTAATACATATCTTGTTGGAAAAAACAACAATTAAGGGGGGAAACCAGTTTAGGAGGCCGAAATGTTTGTGTTTTTCGTGAATTTTTTTAACAGGGAAGGAATAATTAGAATTTACTCAAACTTTGATGATATTTTACTCGTGTTTTCAAGCACACTTTGTAATTTTTTCAAATCATTTCCGTCGGAAACAGTGGAATTAGAAGCTGCTGTTCATGGACGATCGCCATCCGCGTGTTTCGTTGGTGGGCATTCCTGAAGTCACATTTTTTATCTGCCATCACTACAATTTTTTTTCTTCGTTAAAGACATATTTCCTAAGAATATGAACCTAAATATGATCAAAAATGTTGAAAATTGCATGTTTTTGAGATGTTTGAACACAATGTCATGTTTTTATACCATGTTTTTTCACCTTTTTGCACTCAAAAAAATATTTTTAATAATAATAGCATCCCAAAGTTAGGTTCATATAGATTGTAATTGAATAAAGAATATCCACACAAATTTTCAGAACGATAGATCAATAACTTTTTGAGCTACAATGCCCACCAGCTGAAAAAAAGTCGTTTCGAGAAAAACGCGTTTAAAAACAAATGTAGCGAACACGAGAAATTTAAGGCAGTTATTAATTATATAAACTTATCACCGGTTAATCAGCTATTTCAGCACCATATAGCAACCCCTTTTCTTCAAACGCATCATTTCGGGCTTGCATATCCTCTTGACGAGCTTTCCGAGCTTCCTTGGTCTTCCACGAGCTGCGCCTATTCAGTATTTTCACGCGCTGCTCCTCGCATGTTCCATGTTCACGGCAAAATTGAAGCTCGGCGAGCCAACTACGAGTTTTAATTCGTCTATCAGCATTAGAAGGGCTGAATTTCCTTCATTAAATAACGCAGTAGCCAAGAATATTGAAATCTCCACTATTTTCAGGCCAGCATGTAGGTGTTTTAGAGCCAATCACTAAACGATCGAATTTTATTATCCCGTAGTACAGGGGTATTGAGCCAGGCACTGAATAAGGTAGTACATGAGCCAGCGCTCCGTTCTAATTACCGCGCGCTTCGGCGCCAAGCGACGGGCGGTCACTTAAGTGCCCATAGCATCGGAACTAGTGGGAATTTTTCTTTGAAATTTTGGCGACATATTCTTGAATAGTTTTACTAACAATTTATGAAATAAAAAAGTCGATTTTTTGACCCGTCTAAACTGGTTCCCCCCCTTAAAGAAGTAAACATTACAAGTAAATACATTGCAATTTCAAGTGGGACAGATTTGGTATGAAAGGTCGTTCACGCGCCGCGTTTTTTACGCACCAATAATGGAAATGCCAGTTGAATTTCGATTACGATATATTTTTTTTTCTTTGCTTGTTTATTTCATTATTTTGCTCTTGAGTTTTGGTATCTATTTTTATTCACTATCATTATAGTAATATGTCGACTCCTAACCTTTTCGAGGTTCGAACGTACGTAATTCCTAGCCGTCCTTATTTTCCCACGGGTCGAAAGTAATCACTTTCCATCCAAGGCTGTCAACCATTAGACAATTACATGTTCAATAATATTTACGGCTGCAATAATTCTGAGCGCTGGGAAACATCTATTTCCTTTACGTTTACTTCAACCCTTATCTTCTTAGCTACTCTGTTTACTATTTGCTTTGTTTCATTTCAGTCACTTCATGTATTTCGATTTTTTTTTCAAATGTTATTTGTTCTAGTTTGCTTATCCTGGTGTTTAATGATTATATTTTGTTTTGCCCAAAGAAAACTACTAATTGGGCAATTTTCCTTTCCAACTTATTCACATGCTCGCTTATGTTCATTATCTCATTATATTGATTCGATACAAATTGCTCTATGTAATCATTTTTGATATTTCCTTAATGTTAATGTTAATGTAGCGACATCCATGTCTACCCGGTAACATAATAATATTAATAATACTTGATAATGCCCTTTCACGTCCAATGCTGCATCTTAACCTCCTGTTACTTCATGTTCTAGTAAACTGCTCTCTTTCACATGTCCCCCTGTTTTTCTCGAAAACACCTATATGCCTAATACATTTATCATTCTTTGCCATTGCTTACTTTCTTCCTATATCATAACATCCGCTTACTTCTTCCACCTTAGCCCCCTATGCGTATTAAACTCAAAGTTTGATCTTCCATTCTGCTTGTCTACATACTTGTCACAGTCATTCTGTTAAACCAGAATTATTGTTTCAGTAGAAAGTTTAGATAAATAAAGTTTGCGAACTCTTTCCCTCTTCTTCTGCATCCGACAATGAAGCCTTCCACAACGTTTCTACTTGCATTTACCTACCAGCCATTTTTTATACTGTATTTAATATTTCAATTAACATTTCGTTTAATAGAACTAATTTTAATGCAAGTGATAATATTTCTTCAACATTTTAAGGGAACACACCATATTTTTCATAAATCCTGAACTTTTAGTGTATTAGCCTGCATTTAAACTGAATTTGGAATAATGAAAGTGACAAAACTGAAACAGTATTTTATCTAAAAAAGGTGTTGAAAGTGTTGTCCATTATTTTCCAGAACTGCACGCGTCGCTTCATATTTTCAGTAACGCGGATAAGCATTTCAGGTGTGATTTCTTCCAACTGTCTTGTTATGGCAAATTCTAATTCTTGCAAATTTTGAGGTCGGTTCCTGTAGTCATTATTTTTTAAATAAGAAAACAAGAAAATATCGGGCTTGTCAAATCTGGAGACCTAGGTGGCCATATATCTCTGCTAATTAATCTCTCCCAAAAAAAATGGTTTAAAAAATCAAAGCTAGATTTGCTGTATTTGCTGTAGCGTTGTCCTGTTGGATAAATCTATTTTGTAGTTCCTGATCGTCCAACTGTTCGATAAATGGTGTAGGAATTTGATTAACGTAAAAATTTGAATTAACGTTTTCATGAAAAAAAAATGGTATGATGCGCCTTCTTAAAATTGCAACCCAAAGTCCAAGTTTAACTGGATGAAGAGGCGCATCAACAAGCACATGAGGATTTTCCATACACCAATGCATCGTATTTTGAAAATTCACGTACCCATCATTTCGTCATTATTGAGATTATCTACAAACCTAGGTTGAAAATCACTAGGTAGAATCTGATGGTAGACTTGAACTTCATACGGATACATTTGTAAATCCTTTAATTGTTGACCCAGTCTTCGAATGTATGGATGTAGATGGAGTTGCTTCCATGATTTCCCGCGCATTATTCACCACCGCAGCTGTTCGTTTTCTAGTTCTTCCACTACCTATTTTTCTTTGTACACTTCCATTTTTCTTCATAACTTGATAAACATGGTCATACGAATGAGTGGCTGCTTCGCCGGGAAAATGCTCCTGAAACTCTTCATAACAGGCAACATACGAATTTTGCCATTCACCGATTTCCAACTTAACTCCATTTCAAAAATATGATGGTAAAAGATAAGCTTTGATTTGCATTCACAACATTTTCTCGTGTCAATATACATAGCAGATTGACACTCGCAAAGAATTTTAGGAAAAGATGGGCGTTTTTTGCTCATAGTCAATTTTGACTAATTTTTTATTCGACCACACTGTATTATAAGCGTTGAAACTAAATTAATTTGTTTTCTTTTTGTAAGCTAAAGAAAAATGTGTAAAACCGACTAGACATAGAAAATGGTCATCAAATGAAAAAAGGCAGTATTAACAAAATTTAGCAAACATATCAAAAATAGAAAAAATCTAACAAAGGCTGAGGCAGAAGACTGCAAGCAACAATATCAAGACATTTTAAAAACACGATCTTGGATAGATATAAAGTATCAAATATCATTTCTAAAGAAACATCGCAAGTGAACACTTTTTCAAATAGGTTTAATATACAATTATTCGATATTACAAATTATTATTACTATATGTATAATCCCCTTTACTGTAATATACATACCATATATTGCCCTGAAAGGATCATTTCATTTAACACCACCATATAAATATTAATTCATAACACCTTACGGTACCTTCCAAATAAAAAGACAATAACCGCACACACACACCGATTGAATGCAGGCGACCCAAAAGTGGTGTCTGACCCCACAAGTCGGTTTTCAAGGAAAATGTGTGAAATTCGGAGTGTATGACAACACAAAATATATCAAACGAATCAGGATTGTATTTACAATATCGTGGAATGCGTGACTTTAAATACCCCATAAGTGGGCTAAATTCTGGTGGCCCCACAAGAGTTGCCGCACAGGTACGTGTGTGTGTGTGTGTGTATTTTAAACAACTTTCATTTGAAAAGTTTTTTCGAAAAATTTAGTATAACTAAGTATAAGTAAGTTTCGTGCGGACGACCGCGGATTTTTAGGGTTAGAATCCCCGATAAACGTTTAGCCGATTCGCGTATATCTCTAGGCAATTATCAGCAAGTTGCTCCTTCTTTCATATTTTCTGTGATTAAATGAATTCCCAATTGTTTTATAAACAATCTGCGCCATTTGGTAAATTCGGCGTTAGGGTCGTTTGCTTTATAAACAATGAATGCGCTGATGCCATCTACATTCAATATTCCATAAAATATTACCAGTGGCGAACGTTGTGTATTTCTGGCCACATTGTACGTGATCATTTGAACAACTACATCAAGCCCCCTCCCGTAATATTATTCAATGTAACAATTTCTGGCCTAGATTTAGAACCAGTGCCTTTTATTATCATTGTGCATAGAAGAAACCAGTAATACATTTTTAGATTTTTTAGGCACGCATGAAATATCGAATTTCGTGGTTAGTATGGCAACCTACGCGTGAAAATAAAATTTCATAGAAAGTAACACCGACGCACGGGTGAGGCCTATCAGGACACATTGTGCTTATACACAAAAATAAAATTTCAATTATTCTCTAATAACATCGCTGAGAGGTACATAGAAGTTGAAAGCATTACATGTTTACTATGTTTTTCAAACTTACATTACCTTTTATACATTGCTTGGAGAGTTAATGATATTATTTAACTAAAATTCTCACCTATAAGTATTTGAAAACTGCACATAAGACCATGATTAGCTCAGTCACCAAAGTCACAACTAATTGGTACTAGAATTTTTTGCTTAGTTTTCACATGACAAATGTCGTTATCTTTCAAATCGTTAAAGTAATATCACAAAACTCATTTTCATTGCGAAGTAATGACAATATTTTTACAATTCAATGCTAACGTTAGATCATAACGATATTTAGTACAGTGTTAGGGACGTGGAAAAAGTTACCGTTAGTTAAGGAACTGCGACTTATTGAATTATGCAGCGACGAAGGTGGAGGGTTAATAGAATAACTTAATAGTTGTTTTAATAATTTAATTAATTGCATAACGCCATAACTTTACGTTCTGAACAACTTTTCTTAGTAACACTTTGACGTACTGTGAACGGAAAAGGTAGTTTACCTAGAACTAAAATAGTGTTTGCAAAACTGTAGAGCCCTTACTTATATATATGTATATATATATATATATATATATATATATATATATATATATATATATATATATATATATATATATATATACAGTGTGTTTCACTTAAGAGTGTAACACCCTCATATCTTTTTTATTTTTAGTCCAATTTTAGTATTTTTTTCTTAAACGTAGAATACTTATTGCTCTATTTACTCCCAAAAACCTAATTGTCGTATTTAAATGCAAACCAACCTGCGATGGCAAAATAAGCAGCAAAAATCTAGAAATCACTTTAGGGATTTTTTATCGCAATATTTTACTACACCTTTTTCAAGTGTAATTCAAAAAATATCTTTTGTAATTCACATTAGTGAATTCTATTTCCGAAAGGGTAAATTGTATTTCAGATTAGTCATTTGTAATTCAGATTAGCGAATTGTATTTCAGAAAGAGTAAATTGTAATTCAGAAATTGGCAATTGTAATTTAGGTAACATAATTGACAATATAAATTTCATTAAAAAAAAAACAATACCTACATAATTACACCTACTTCAAAAAGTAATTTTAACCACACATAATTATTTTATTCAAAGAACATATAGGTAATTTATGTAATTATTTAGCGCCCTACTGGCATATCATTCAAAGCTAAAGCGTCGGTATGATGAACTGTAGTGTGTTGTGCTGCTCGGGCGCAATCTCCTCCGATAATTGTGTTCTTGGCTTGCTCAATAATTTCTTCAAGGTAAATAAGTCTTTGTTCCACAACGCGCGGAGCTGCCACATTTGGAACTCGAAGATTGATTTTTGTATGTGTCTTGATTTTCGACCAAATAATCTCGATTGGGTTCAACATGGGAGAATATGGTCCCAACCGTAATAAAGTTGCTGTAGTCCCATTGATCACTGTTTCAAACCGTGAATGGCAAGGTGCGTTATCTGAAATGATAACCAAATCTGCCAACTGGTTTCCCATGTTTTCCCATTGTTGTAACAAACTTAGAAGCCAATCATTCGCTAAGTTCGCAGTAAACGAGCCCTTCTGCGATCCATCCACCTGCAGCAGAAATTGCTCCAATCAGGTGGACATTAGGACCTCTTGCCGCTGGAAGGTGCTGTACGGATCTCACACCAACTCGGGAACGTCCTCTTGTTCGTCGGCAAAATAAGTTAAAGTTCGTTTCGTCTAGCCAGACAATTTGCTTGCCTTGCTGTATATATTGATTTAAAGCTCTGACATACGCAGCTCTTTTTCTTTTATTTTCTTCGGAATTCATGGCTACTGGTTCATTGTGCACCTGCTTCACTGTGAAGAGTCTTCCTTCCAAATAATTCGCTAATGTTGACACGGACACCCTTCTTTGAAAATTCTGGATTACTCTTTGTTGCAATTGTTTTAGCGTACAACCACAATCTTCTTCTATCCATTCAATGATTATTTGGATTTGCTCTTCACTCAGAATTTTTGGTTTTATTCCTCCTTTTGCCAACATTACATCGCGTCCGGATCGCACCCAGTGAAATGCTGTTTTGTATTCTATCCCCAATGTAATAGCCAAAGCTATTAGCACATAAAACTATTCTTGCACGATCTTGCTTCGAATTTTTCTTATAGGTTTGTCGTTCAGCTGGCTCACTTCCCGTCAAGACGGTCCTACAAAGCGAACAAGAGGCATTTGGTGGTTGTAACCGAGAGCACTTTGTATGTACTAAATGTCGGCAGGGCAAAAAGCGCAACACAGGATTGCGGGTCATTGGTTCATCGTATGTAAACAATAAACATTTGTTGATAAGTCAAATAATTTGTCACCTAGGATTCATTTCATGATATATTGATTTATTAAAGAAAAATGTTTTCTGAATTACAATTGAGGTCCCGGATGCAATAACGCACGGAGCGCGCGAAGCTGGAAATAAGTATGTAAACAATAAACATTTGTTGATAAGTCAAATAATTTGTCACCTAGGATTCATTTCATGATATATTGATTTATTAAAGAAAAATGTTTTCTGAATTACAATTGAGGTCCCGGATGCAATAACGCACGGAGCGCGCGAAGCTGGAAATAAGTATGTAAACAATAAACATTTGTTGATAAGTCAAATAATTTGTCACCTAGGATTCATTTCATGATATATTGATTTATTAAAGAAAAATGTTTTCTGAATTACAATTGAGGTCCCAGATGCAATAACGCACGAAGCGCGGGAAGCTGGAAATAAGTATTGTCCAACCGATCGATATTTTGGGGAATTTTTTTTTTTCGGAAAATGGATTAAACAAAAATACTATCTTGTGTAACTTTCCGCATCTTTTTTACCCCAACTTTTTTTGATCCGGCAATTAATTTGTCCAGAAAAAAATAAAATAGTGAAACTTTTTCGTTCGACAATTCAATAAATTTCAATGCTTTTTAAAACTCGAATCGCGAAATCTCGGGAACTATTCGACCAAACTATACTCGGAATTATGAGAAGGTGCGTGCACGTCATCAATTTTTAATGACGTCAAATTTTATATGTTTACATGTTTCTCACACAAAAGATACTCTTCAAGATCGTATGCAACCAAACAGACAGCATGTGTATGTATATGTATGTGGTGGTATGCAACCAGATATACCAGATACTGCGCCCGTCGATTGATCTACGTATGTAAACTTACTAGAACGTACAGAAACGGTTCGTCGATCTTTACGACATCAAATACCCTAGATTCAAATTCATTTCGTCTTTTTCATGACAAATATAGAAAACTAAGTGATAATAATAATATCTATAACATTGCTTCGCATCGCTTTGTAAATAGGTCTGGTTTCACTCCATATTCCAATACACGAAAATGGCATTTTATAATTTCTACATGTTGGCATTATAAAACAAGCATCGATGACGTGCACGCACCTTCTCATAATTCCGAGTATAGTTGAAATTTTTAATGGAACCCTGCACACTTCACTGTCGCGAATAAAGTTACTGCAATCGTCGAAATAACACATGTGCAAGTAATATTTACAGAATTGGAATTTCTTTTGAAGAAAATTTTAACATTTTTAATTTTTATGGAATTTTGGATTTAGGGTTTTGGGGCAATTATTACAATTATTAGTAAAATTATGCAATAAAAAATCCCTAAAGTGATTTCTAGATTTTTTACATTTATTTTGCCACCGCAGGTTGCTTTGCATTTAAGGAAGACAATTGGTTTTTTGGGAGTAAATAGAGCAATAAGTATTTTACGTTTGGGAAACAAAATTACTAAAATTGGACTAAAAATAAAAAAGATATAAGGGTGTTACACTCTTAAGTGAAACACACTTTATATATACACGATAAGCTAAAATAATGCAAAGTACGAGTTCAGAAACTAACGGTAACACCAGCGCATAGACATCCGATGAACCTATACGTTAGGTAGAATAGTTTTGCATCGAAGGGGGATGTGCCTGTACATATGTGCTCTGCCCACTTTACTTCGTCCGTCAAGTCCATTTCTTTTTCACACTGTGGCAGCACATGCTAATGCTATTATTTTTAATTTTATTTTAACGTTTACCTCTTTTGTATAAATTTTTTTCAACATAATCTTGTGTACTTACATTTAAAATTATACATTGCATGCTGGTCAATCCTGATTTATCGCGTTTTGATATTTGTAAATTAATGTTTTATTATATTTTATTAATCACATTTTTACATAATTTATAACAATGCAGAATTACATTAATTAGGATTTAAACAAACAAAAAACCAAAATACATCGATACTTTTATCAAAATATGGAAAATAAAAATCGTCTTATATCTATGCAACCAACCGTACTGCCAAGAACCCTTAATGGACAATTTTTCTGGAACCAAAATTTTAGGTATTAATTCCTATGATAAACACGCTCCTATAAACGGACACTCTGTCGGATGGACGCGGACACAACGATCTCATGAGCGGACAAATCGAGAGCTGCCGTAGATGTCCACGCGTCTGTAGTGAGTTACAAATGCGGCTGTGTTCAACAATAAAAATATTGTTGATCCGCAACTTTATCGTATTTTTGAGGCAACAGGGAACTAATAAAAGTGAATCTACTAGGCATCTTATATGATGAGTAAGTAATTCTTTAAAGCCCTCATCTTGTATAATTGAAAAGGGCTGAAGATCTTTCACAATCATGTTTAAAATAAGATTATTTATTTCTTGTTGGCGGGACAAAGTGATAGGGCGAGAAAAAAACCTCCTAAGCTTGCCTGTTGCTTTCTTTTCTTAGGATGAGTTTCTGTTGGCCAATTTGAAGTCGACGTGGAAGCTGAGCTAGGTACATCTGATAATAAGGAGGAAGTAGAGGCAGATGTAGATGGGATAGCTGTAATTCAAATGCCCTGATTTAATAAAAATAAGAAAACGAAAAAGTGTTATATTTTATACCATCAGCTGATGTGCCTAAATTTTGTTTCAGAGCAGGTGAAAACACAGGATCACTAGATATAGTTTCGCCTAACAGAATCGTGGGATGACTGGATTGAAGGTGTTTTTTTTAATTCGAAGTTGTGCCTCCTTTATATGAATATATTGATTTGCATAAATTGCACCTCGCTTTTTCATTCGAAACAGCAGTGAAATGAATCCAAATTGAACTTCTTCTTCTGCACCTGGATTGCGGTTCCGATAAAGATGTAGTCCTTGTCCTCTAATGAAATATATTTCAAAAATTAAAATGTAAAACTGCAAAATGATTGTTAAGTCATCATTATTAAATTGTTATTATTTTATGTACTAAATTATATTTTCAGGGATTTTATTTGTAATACTCTATACCTATACTATACCTATTTTTTATACAGGTAAATAATCAATTACAACTGAAATCTTGTCACAAAATCACACGTATTTCGCAAAATTACTTTCTATATGACGCTAGTTGCAACAACAAATGAATGGCATAAATGGGTAAAAAACGATTCTTTGTATAGCTTCGGGTATTCGGAGTACATACATATTTCCATTCAAGCGATTCAAATAAAAATTGCTAAAACTAAGATCTAAACTGCAATTCATTATTAAAACAGAGATCTCCGTACTTTCACCTACTCGAAGTAAGAAGGCACCACACAGTAAAAATGTACATATATAAAATAAGAAGGTATAGAATGCAAAGCAAGCGACAAATTTTGTGCCACTAGGAATTGCACCTTCCACACGTCGTAAGATGGCGCAGATTTGCCGCGTTATTTTATAATCAAATCGAAGTGGTCTTGTACAAATAATTTGACACAAGTCTGACTTTTATAAGCTTTTTTATAAAAATAAATATAAAAATAATGCGACTGTGCAGTGTGCGTACATGTTACCGTCCCGGCGCAACTAGGCATAGATTTCCCAATCCTGTGAAATACCCGGAGCGTTTTAGTGAGTGGTTGAAGCGGGCAGATAATCCTTAATTGCTCACACTGGACCGTTGGAAAGTATACAATCAGCATACTGTATGTGGTCTACACTTTGAAAAAAATGAATTTGCTGCGGAATACCGCTATACCCACCTTAAAGGTTTCCTACAGTAAGTTTAATCGTACATATGTAAAAAAAGGTTAGCTTAGAAACTTTTTTAGATCAAACGCCAAAAGACGAAATACTTGTTCTGCGTGACGAAGTGATGCCTTGCGCCGCAGATACATCATCAGTTCAAAATTTAATGTCGTGCAGTAAATCCAACGGCACTTTACTTCAGGGACAGTTTTAAATCATTGCTTATACGAGACTTTTTTGGTTCCAAATCAATAGGCGCCAATTGTGAGAATACTAACATACCAGATTTGTTTAATATTAGAGGACTCCTTGACAAAATGCAACACATTCCTTATGTCACAAATGAAATTTCAATGGAGACCTTTAACGTGTGTAAGTATATTTCAAAACTCAAAATCTTTGACCTGGAAAAAAATATACACAAAAGTATAATTGGTTAGGTTTCTGGATGGGTTGGGAAAATTTTCAAAATATAAACTGTGATATTTGTAAATCTCACATTTTTTGCGACTTTTCACCTGACGAGACTAGTCACCAATTAATAAATGAAAGAGAGTATGACGATCACTATAGGAAACTTAAATATTGTAACATAGAATTTATCAAAAATATTAACAAAATTTATAACATAGCAAAAATCGTTTTGGCCAACATTACTTCTTTTAAAAATGCTAAACATAATATTAATAGTGTAATTCCCCACCACGTTAAATTTTCGTTTACATGTGTCCATAAAGAAAAACTTGAAACTGAAATCATAAATAAAATTGCTAATTTAACCATATTCTCATACGTTAAAGGTCTAAATTTAATATTAAGCGGCAAAGATACGAGGTTAACGCATTATCAAAATAAAGCATATAATGAAGCTGTTGCATGTTACAAAAAGAAATAAAAATTAAAAAATCGTAAATGAAATTGTGTTGTTCTTGCCTATTTTTGAATTTAAAGATAAAATGAAATGGCATATGAAATTGCAATAATCGCATAGCAGGCTTTGCAATTTTGACCCCACCACAAACCGATAGATGGCTTCAAGCCTAAAAAATAACCTTGAGTTTGCATTCTATACCTTCTTATTTTATCTATGAGAATGTAGTGCTAACATCGGTATCTACAAAATACTTACCAATTACCCTTCAATTACTTACTTCAATTAAGTTTTCATTATGCGGCGCTGCGCATAACGAAAACGAAATGTACCTAACGTAACTAATCACGAATAAGTTTCTATCTTGATATTCGTTACTTCGGATTCGGATTTCGTCGGGTACCGAGTACTCCAGTAACGGATAGTTACTTTCTCCGCCTCACTACTAGGCGCTAGCACCGGCCCTGGACAGTTAACACTATCGGAATACAGTTGACGTTTCCTGAATTTCAATTTATTAATTTGAATTGCAGTTGACATTTTCTTAATTACAATTTATTAATGTCAATTACGTTTACTGAATTACAATTGGAAAAGGTGTAATTGTGACATGTGTAATCCGCATATTTTGACTCGATTTGTCCGAAAATGTAACAAACTGGCATAACGAACCTATTTGACCTCTGAAAATTATAGGTTATAAATGTCAAGTAGATAATTATTTAGCACCTGAAGAGGCTGCAGTTTATGTACAATGGTGCTAACACGTTCCTCCGGTTACCAAGATATTGAAGGTACTACAAGTGATAAAAGAATTGATCTGTCTGAACTAGATGTTACAGTCACGCAGGAAATTGAAATGGCTTCGATGTCAGTAGTACCCGATGGTTTGTTTCCCACGTGGAAAAAAATTAATTTTCAATGTCTGTCCATTATAGATACATTTACAGTCACACAAGCGGTAAATGCTTTGGGTTTTGGTTGGTTTCAAGTAAAGCTATCCCTGTGGACTGGACTGTGTTGGATGGCTGACAGCATGGAGATGACTATACTATCAATTTTGTCACCAGCGTTGCATTGTCATTGGCATATATCAAGGTAATTAGGAGTATTAAGAGATTAACATTCGACAATTTGAAATTACTTTGGAAACGTCTTGCGGGTAATATATTTAAAATTTGTCTAGATGAGGTTCGGTTATAATAGAATTGGTAATGCATATCATATAATGTGAACATAAAAAAAGGAACAACAGGTCGGTTTTAGAAACATAAATTTTCCAGTTAATTACTTTTTCGTCGGCTACTGTTTATGTTCGTTCGTGCAGTTTTCGATTGGTCATATCATTCTTAACTTGGACGGAAATGAAATTTGTTACAACGTTGAACATAGTCTATCATATTTGTTGTCAATACTTTGAAAGACATTTTGAAACACATACGGAGCGGTAATAATTTTTTAAAATATAATAGCACAAAAATGAAAAGAGAACACTGGTACATTTATCGAGAGACACAAATAATCCTTCAGAGCCACATCTGGCTCGCGAGCCGCAGGTTGGCCACCCCTGCACTAGATCCTTGTTGTTATCTCTCAAACATAATGCTTTCTGTTATTCATGTTAATGCTCGTTCTTTGATAAACAATGTTATTGAATTTAAAAACCATGTATTAAGTCACAGGTGTGAATTTCTGAAACTTGGCTATACCTCAAGTTAATGATGATGTGATATATTTAGTAGATTACAAGTTATTTAGAAGAAATAGATATTATGGTAGACAGGGTAATGGGGTTGCAGTTTATGTTAAAAATAAATATACAGTAAGCATGTGAATATATTGTAGGTGTAGAAGAAATGCATCTTAAAATTATAGTACGTTCCATGGCATTCACTTTTGGTGTCATTTGTAACCACCTGTCCTGGACAATTTCATTAGTGAATTTGAAAATATGTTGTCTCATTTTATGGTCACATTTGACGAGATTATATGTTCATGTGATTTCAACATAGACATATTCAACCCTACAAGTAGATATGCTACGGCATTTCATCATGTGTTAATTTCATTACAACCGAAACAAATCGTTAATGAACCTACCAGGATTGATATTGCATCTTTGCTTGATTTAATCAGTCTTGATATCTCTAAATTTCCCCTTAAATTAGTAAACGATCAGAGAGTTGTAGTTTGTTGAATATTGTCAAAATAAATTTCCCCTTAAATTAGTAAACTATCATTTTGACAATATTCAACAAACTACAACAAGGGTAACTTTTAGAAACTTCTTTGACTTCAATTATGCAGATTTTATGTTGAACTTGCAATCTATACATTGGAATATGTTATATGACCTACATAACATTGATGATTTGATGAATTTAAAGTCTTTGTGATATTCATATCCCTTATAAAAGTGGCAAATTCACTAAACTCCATGCTCCTTGGGTGACAGATACTTTTTGTGAAATGATCTCCTTGTGAGATGGTGTGCTAACGAAAGCGAAAAGGACGTGTTTGCCTATTGATAACTTACAACTAGTAGTGAAAATTTTAGATATGCAGACTATGCTTCAAAAAATCATGTAACTGAGAGGGTAGTTGGTGGAAAGGTAATTTTTTATCCGTGGATCATCAATGTAATTTTTAATACCCCACAAGAATGCTCTTTTACAGGGCATTCTTGGGAGTATTAATGTATATACAGCGAATTTTCAATCACACAACTATTAAACACTCAATTCAAAATTAAATTCTGACTGATGCTACATATTCCTATACCTATCATTTCAGGTTTTCGAGTAATTTCAGAAAAACCTTATTTTTTCTCAAAATCAATCTTATTACAATTTTCGTAATGTTAAACAAGTTGCCTATTGTCACTTCAGTTCATCGGATAATTCAAAACCACAAATACATGGGTCTAGAATTGCATCGAGCACTTGAATTCACATCAGATTAATTAATTAAGAGCAAAAACGGCGTCTTAGTAAAGCGGCCCAGTTTATCAGAGCCGACTTAACATCAAGTAAGCTGATTCTTGTTAAAAATAATAAAATGAACTCTGAACAAGCAATAGCAACTTTAATTCTGACAAATGACAAGTAATAATTAGATCCAAAGAAAAAAAAAACGCTAAAATACAAAAAAAACAAAGTTAATTTTACAGAAGGTATATATGGGTCATTCTACGTTAAGAGGTTATCTGATATTAGGAATGGCGGCGTGATAAAAATATTTAAAACAATAACTTTTTCAATATAATCGTATTTGAATGTATGTTTAATAATGGCCAGTCAAGTAATCTACTTTTACCGGTATTTTAAGTGACCAGTAAATTATTTAATTCATCAATGCTCCAATAAAAACTTTAAATAAGAACTTCTACTTATAAAAACAAACATTAAAAAATATAACGATTGAGATCAGGCCCATATACATTATTAACATTAAGGCGCGGTTTGGTATTCATCGAAGCAAAATCCAAAGTGCCGACCACAAAATGATTGCATACTTCAAGATCACAGAAACAGCTTAAGCTCTGCATAGTGCCTGAGAAACTTTTTACATTTTTTTCATTAAGTTCCTCTTCTTCGTCATCAATCAATCACTTTTACATTAGGACAATTTTTCTGGAGGGCGTTCGTTAAATCTTCCAGCGACGAAATGTCATTCCGAGCTTCAACAAGTCTATGTGCAGTCCTTTTGCACGTCGCACCTACTCCATCAGGCCCGCCCTTGTCGTGACCGGCTTCGTGGTAATTCCACGTGAATTTTACAAAATTTAAAAAAAATTCTTGCAATTTTGTTGCCAGTGCATAAAACATTAGTTTATTACGGTACTGTGTGACCGGTCCATCACTTAGGAAATGCAAGTTTTAGATTTGTGCGGGAAGGCTGTCGAGTATAGGCTGTAAATGTGCCCAAATTGCTGGTGGTGAATGTGACAAATTTTTTGATAACGTGCAATAACAGGAGCATTGTAACTCTCCATTATTTGCTTTGGTGTAAACCACGACCGTATGCATGCTAAGCTGCTCTCTCGACCCTCCGAAATGGAACGATTGCACTTCTTCAGCGTATTTGGTTTGATAATTTTCACTAAAGTCAACATGAATAATAGCATAGGTGTTGGTTTAACGTAAAATAATATACGTGAAATACTACGAAAGAAGTAATATCTCACTTCCTTATCTACCCTGGACGCAAAATCTCTACCCTGGCATATGATGAAGCAGGGGAAATACGGCAGGGGAGAGATGTTTTCATTAAAAAACTAGCACAATCCGTAAAATATGTATTGTAACGAAAAAAACAAACTAACACAGTAAATTATACTGAAATTAAAATAAATAAATATTACAAACAAACTTATACTACAAATAACAAGCGAATAAAACTCACCAGGGGAGATACATCAATCACTGACACGTGCGAACGACCCGAGTGGTGTGGTTGAATTATCGGCCCAATAAGGGTACGCTAGTGGCTCGCGCGATTTTCATTGTTAAATTCACTTCGAAACAAATGCTCAGCTATTTAAATTTGCAGCATCCACGCATTTTAGCGGCAATTTTAAACGGTCGAAAAATGTGCAGGGGAGGAGACTTAAAATACGAGGGACAAAAACTGTGTAATTTTTTTGAATAGAATATAAAAGTAATTTGAAAGTTTATTTAAATGACTATCATTGTTATGTATACTACTTTATGTAATAAATAACGAAGAGATGTTTAATGAATTAATGATGTGTTAAATTTTGTTTAGATTTTGTTACAGAATAGTAAAGGGACAGGCCAGGGTAGATACTTTTTTCTAGGTAAACATGAAGTTATGTCTAAACTAACGTAATTTAGGTATTGCAATTTATTGTCAAAAAAGTATACTTTATTTATTATTAAACACGTTTGATATTTCCACAAATTTTCAAATTATATATGATTTTTTAATGTAGCCGTCGATAGTACCTATTAACGTAGAAACACCCATATATATATGTTTCCATATTTTAGAACACAAATATCCAGTCGATGTCCAAAACTAGTTCTGACAAGTTGTAACAAAAGTAATATTATTAAAAGATTCTGGAATTCTGATTTTCATATTTTCCCCTGTGATAGGAGCCTCGAGGTAGACTTGTTTATAAAACCCCAGAGAAAATAATCGTATGACATGAAATCGTCAGAGTGACACTAGGCTACTATGTTTAATATTATGAAAATTGTAATACGATTGATTTTGAGAAAAATAAAGTTTTTTTCTGAAATTACTCGAAAACCTGAAGTGATAGGTATAGGACTAGAATTTAGTTTTGAATCGTGTGTTTGATACTAGGTCTAATTTGAAAAAAAAATATCTTTTGCCTATTAAAGTTGTGTGTGATTGAAAATTCACTGACAACACCCTGTATATGAAGGGATCCCGTAGTCCACGGATAATTAAAATTACACTTCCACGAATTACCCTCTCGGTTACATGATTTTTTGAAGCATAGTCTGCATATCTGAAATTTCAATGAAAAATTGAAAATCATCGGTTCTGTTGAGTGTATGTGTATATAAATCATCACAAACATTGGAAAATATGTCAAAATTGTGAATTAAATTGTCTAAGACGTTGCCCCCTAAAATTCTCATTTCGTCCTACTATGGCTGTGGGCCCTTCACAGTTAACACTCTCAATTACAGTTGGTTTCCTGAATTACCATTTATTCATCTGAATTACAGTTGACGTTTTTAGAATTACAAATGGAAAAGGTGTACTTGTTCTGATTTTATATTGGGAGCCTGCTAAAAATTGAGTGTGCATTTATAATTAATGTTATCATTACATCTCTCAAGAGATCTGATATAGTGGATGCATGTACTTGAAATTATCTATGGATTGAAGTTATAAGCAATGTTTACATATAAATGTTTCATTTCGCATATTGTCTTTACCGTTGTAATCTACATGAGAAGTACATTCAGAACATCTGCAGTATATTTATAAATAAACATCATTCCACTTCAGAAAAATCTATTTTTCATGCCTCTGACCTGGTTTCCTGTATTTCTCTAACGTCCAGAAATATCTCGTTTTTCGGCAAGTTCCTTGATGTGTGCGTGCCAGAGTATCCATAGGCAAATAGATTATGTTGTTAAAAGATGTTGTTGCAATTTGTAAACAAATTAATTAAAATTATGAATGTCAAGAGATCTTGATTGTCAAATTCTGTTGATGTTAGTTATAGCTTAAAAATTTTCCTGTACAAAATATTTTAAACAAATAATATGATCAAATTTGTGTACAAGTAGGATTTTTTTTTATTTGTCCAGAAACTGCTTTGCAAGTACTCATACTACTATCGGTGCCAAAATAATAGGTGGCTGTGTTCGAGGGCCTTTATCAAAGAAACGGTTTGACGAAAAAAAAAGAAATAAACATTGAAGTAAGCAATCATATCTTCGTGATATATTGTAAGATTTTTCTGTTCCTACATTTAAAAGCAAATCATTAAAGAAATGCAAAAAAGTGCCCGATTTTAGCGATTTCTAGCTGATGCTTTATAATTTTTTTCTCCTACACCGGTCACAAAAAAACGAGAAACTTCAACTGGACGTAGTCCATCGTACCGATCACCGACGGATATTCTTACTTTTTAAATATTTCAGGTACTTTTTTTGAACTCTTGAGTTTTTGTATACTCTGTTATCTCAGTAATTAGATATCGCACGAAAGCGAGATCAGTTCAATGGAATTCTCAAATTATTTTATCTCGACAAATATATTAGAATTAAATTTGACCAATTATTTAATTAGTTAAGACAAGTGAAATCTTATATAATTTTCGGCAACTGCGCGTTATTACGATGTCTGCTTTTGCTTTTTACTAATAAATAAATCTTATATTATCGAATTATGGAATAATGAAAAACAATACTGAAGTAAACAAATTTTAATCCCACAACTGCATTGACGATAATAAATATCTATTGAGGTAGATAATGCTAATAAAATCATATAAAAGTCCCTCATTTTATTTATTTGCTAGTCACAAATTCGTTCATTTGAAATAACTGTATTTATACAAAAATCCCTAAGCATTGTTCTATAGAAGTCAAGCAAGTAATTATAAATGTTAGACAATTTTTTCAAGAAGAAAAAGATAATACGGGGCCGACTATTGAAGTAAAGAAGTCGTAGAAAGAACGGCTAAAGCTGCTGGAATCTCCAGAAGCAGTTGAAAGAGTAAGTAATGAACAGATGGAAAATCTTCAGACGAAACTTGGTGTAGTCCAATGGTCATGCTTGGATGTGTTGAAAAGGTAAATCCAGAAAATATGGGTACATTTGACCATTATCGTGGTGGAGTTCAACAAGTAAATGGTTATAGAGGCGGTTTAAAACGGTCATCAGGTGCAGGACAAAGTGTAATTATTTTACATATTGGTAGCAAGGATGAATTTTTGGAAGGATGGAAGATTCGTAAATGAGGCGAAAAAAAAAGAAAGCACGTACTGTCAGTAATACCAGCAAAATGTGTTATTGTGATAGATCAAGCGCCTTATCATACAATGGTAGACCCTTAGAAATCCTACAACAGCTTGGAAGAAAGATGACATGATTGCGTGGTTACTGAAAGAAGTTGTGGTAGCTGGAATTACTCATTTTTCGAAATTAACTAAATCACAGCTGTTGCTATTATATCACAATGTTATGAAAAGGTACTACTATTAGAATCTATTGCAAAACAAGTAAGAGGAGACGATGTG
Source organism: Geotrupes spiniger (assembly GCA_959613385.1). Lineage (NCBI taxonomy): Eukaryota > Metazoa > Arthropoda > Insecta > Coleoptera > Geotrupidae > Geotrupes > Geotrupes spiniger. The sequence continues at coordinate 50,705,541 of OY390733.1, read as the reverse complement.
AAATTACTATGTTTACCCGTATAGCTCATTGAGAGTTTAATGCTATTGAATTAATTTGGGCATATGTGAAAAATAAAGTAGCAACAAACACTAATATTTTCAAAATTAACTATGTATTGAATTTGTCAGGAAGCTTTGAACAATGTTTCAACGAAGATGTGGAAAAATTGCGTCGAGATAAACATAATTTGAGAATTCTATTGAACTGTACCCCGCTTTCGTGAGATATCTATTTACTGAGATAACAGAGTACACAAAAAACACAAGATTCCGAGTACATGAAATATTTAATTTAATTTTATGTTACGAAGAAGTATTAAGCTACTGAAGTGAATCTTGAAACACTCATTGGTTAAAGATCATGTTTAACACACTTCTATTTACGATAAACTGTAAGTCACCTGACTCTGGTCCCTTATTAGTAACTATATTTCATACCAGAGAATATATAATTTTGACTTATAATGTTTAATTTGTCTCTAGGTACCAGCAAGCGTTAACCACGACGGTAGTATTTCTGGGAATGATGTTGTCGTCGACCTTTTGGGGCAATTTGAGCGATAGATATGGACGTAAACATGTAAATTATTAGAACGTAATATAATTTATTGACTTAAGCTTGGTATTTTAGGCTTTAACTTTATGTGCTATTTTGTTGTTTTACTATGGGTTGTTGAGTGCTATAGCACCCAGCTTTATGTGGGTGCTACTGTTAAGAGGATTAGTCGGCTTTGCTATAGGTTGCACACCACAATCGTAAGTTTAGCTTTTTCGTAGTGTTTGTTTTATGTTTCTTTTTGTTTCTTAGTGTGACACTTTATGCTGAATTTTTACCTACAAAACAGAGGGCTAAGTGTGTTGTGTTACTAGATGTAAGTTTGTGTTCTGTTTGTTATAAAAAATGTGTTATTTTTTTCTGTTCGTAGTGTTTTTGGGCATTGGGAGCATGCTTTGAAGTATTTTTAGCTTTGATAATCATGCCGACCTTAGGTTGGCAATGGTTGTTGGCACTTTCCACAGGTCCCCTCTTGGCTTTTGCCGTAGTGTGCCCTGTAAGTATAAATTGGGTAGACATATTTTTTAGCCATATTTTTATACCATTTTTATGTTCCAGTGGTTACCGGAATCGGCGAGGTATCACGTTGCCAGTGGTCAAACAGAAAAAGCTTTGATAACCTTACAGAAGATCGCAAAAGATAACGGTAAACCCATGTTATTAGGTAGACTAGTAGTTGATGATGCAGCTACTGCTTCTCCTCACAGAGGACGCTTCAAAGATTTGTTAGTACCGTCTTTACGGCACACTTCCATATTATTATGGTTCATATGGTAATTATAAACTTAAACAGTTCCGACTGTCCATATTTTACATACATAACACATTTAAAAATTTTAATTCGCTATTGAGTGGCATCATATATCGGGTATCATGAGATAGTAGGTCTCCCGTGTAATTTATTTACTTATTAAGCAATTTTAACCTATGGGTGTTAGACGTCCCCTACACGTCTAGCACCCATGGGTGGCAAGCCAGCGGGGAAAGTGGCAACCGCCTGGTTTCATAAAAATTTAAAAAGTTTTCTCTGATATTTTTAAAAAGCCAACACTTATGAATAATTACAGCAAAACTAATATATTAATAAAATAATCAATAAAACAAAAAATTAAACAAATCAACGTTTGTTTAAAAACACGATGCCCTGTCACAACCAACACACAATGTGTTTTTATTTTAACATTTAGCGTGTCATCGATTGTCGACAGTCACATCGGCTGTTGTTGCTATACTTTACGCGTAAGATGTAGGAAATTACTTGTTTTAAGCTAGATCTTAAATATGCTCCGTGCGGGATGATATGTGCTATTTTAAGTTTAAACGACTTGTACTCATCAACTAATTTTTGTATTGGATTTTGGGATCATTGTTTATGCAACTCAACATTTATAAAGGTAAGTACACTTTATGATACATACCCAACCCAACCCAAGTCGATCTAACCCAACCCAACTCAACTCGATACAACCCAACCCAACCCAACTCAACTCGATACAACCCAACCCAACCCAATTCGATACAACCCAACCCAAACCAATGCGAATTTTCTATCATTTACCTTACGTTATAAAAAGTATGTCGATATTTTATTTCATACGTTATTTTTAAAAAGCTTTTTGGAGCACAATCCAAAAAAAAAACTTGAAAAACAATATTTTGTGAAAAAGTTCACTGTTTTATCACTATTTTTAATCTCAAAACATATGAGTGTGACCAAGATCGCTGAGCTCAATGGAAGGGGGGCGGAGGGTGTAAGGATAAAAACAGTTCTTGTCATAATTTATTGAAGATGTTTTAGCCGAAGACCCAAGTCATGAAACCATCATTATAAAGTTCACCATCATGAAAGACTCTGAAGATAGGTGTTCACTAAAAGAAGTAAGCTCTGAAATATTCCATTTTCTTATAAACACGATGTTTATAAGAATCCTGGCCTGGCCATTGGTTTTCTGTACTATCAGACAAAATTAACTTTTAATGAAGGTTGGCCTAATCTAATTTACAGAAATAGATATAAACTTTTTTCCTTTAGATAAAAATAACAGAGGTTTGTTACATATACCTAGTACTTTCATAAGTTCTGGTACACGGTTTTTCGTGATAAAATCAAAACGTCAAAACTTTTTGGAAATTTTTTTTGTATTTTTATTTATTGCATATTTGAGAATAAAATAAAGTAAGGTTACTCAAAATGGCCGCCGCTTGCCTTCCATCACGACCGAAGTCTGACAGGCCAATCGTCTATCGTAGTACGTACAAAATCCTTAGGAAAATTGTCCACTGTCAGGATTAGGGCATGCTTTAGCGATTCCAAATTTGGGTGACGAGTAAGTAAGTAAGTAACATTTATTCATAACATTTCTGTGTTGAATACATAACTTGGCTTTATGTTTACATAAAACTGTTCAATTTTAACTAAGTAAGTACATGTCAAATAACTAATCATAGAAAATTATATAAAATTAATGGTGATCTCAATTAATTAAAACATGCCCTATTTTCGTACACCTAACAGCTACTCGAATACAATTGCATTTGAATATTCAGAGTCATACTCTTTTATTGAGTAATAAGTAGAGTCTAATAAATGCTCTTTTACTTTATTTCTAAACACTTTACGATTTTTAATTGTCTTGATATCTGGAGGCAAGTTATTGAAAAACTCTACGGATCGGTATCTGTATGATTTTTGGAACATTGTGCTATTCGCTCTAGGCGCAACATACAAACTACGTTTTCTCGTACCATAGTCGTGGACATCACAATTTCGAGCATACATACGCCTATTGTCAAAAAAATATAATATATTTTCATATATATAAATACTGACTACCGTCATAATACCATATTCCTTAAAAAAAGAGCGACAGGAAACCAATGAACTTGTACTAGCCAAAATGCGAATACATTTTTTCTGGATTTTCAAAACTGCATCCAAATTCGATGTCGTGCCATAGAACAGAATGCCATATCTGACCAAGGATTCAAAATATGCAAAATACACCGCACGTAATGTGTTTACATCGCATATAGTTTTTAAGCGTCTAAGAGCGTACACTGCTCTACTTAATTTCGGTATTATGTAGTCCAAATGCGCATCCCATCTTAAATTGATATCCAGATACAGACCCAGTAATTTAACACTGTCTACCGAAGCCATACTATTATTATTAAAATTTATGTTTTTAAGCTGTATTTGTCCCCTGGGTCGTATATGCATGTAACTAGTTTTGTCAAAATTAACGAAGAGGTTATTTGCATGAAACCATTCCATTAGCTGCGACATAGTGTTGTGCAGTTTCTTCGACAATTCATTGACATCGTCAACGGCAATAACAACATTTGTATCATCCGCATACATTGTTGTGAACGCACCAACCCCCGACGGCAGATCATTCACAAATATGATAAAAAGGAGTGGGCCCAAAATAGATCCTTGCGGGACACCATGGCTCACACGTACACCTGATGAAACATGTTTTTTTGTAATATTCTTCTCCGAAAGGTACTTAATTTCAGTCTTTTGCATTCGACCTTCCAAATATGACTTCAATAGAGCGAGACTTTTCCCGCGTATCCCGTAATACTCTAGCTTGTCCAAAAGCAATCCATGATCTACAAGATCAAAAGCTTTCGACAAGTCACAATTCAAAGAGATAAGATGTTTTCCCTCATTAACATTGTCCAGAATAAAATTCATGGTTCGTTGAATTGCCGTATTCGTTGACCTATGTCCTCTAAGTAATGTAAACCATGCTCTCTAATATAGACCACAACTTATAATCTAAGGCATTCAGATATGGACTAGCAAAAGGCCAATCAACGGTTGAAATAAAATTGGGCAAATTGTTTCTTAACCACATTTGTGTTGTTTTTGCCTTAGGTGCTGGGGCTGACTCCTGCTGAAAGGTTCACTGTTCGTTCTTAAACAATGTATTGCTTATTGGCTTCACAACTATCTCTAAAACGTCGGATTGGTACATTGCTGAGGTTTTGACTCCTTTTTTGCAGAAATTGAGCTTTGTGCCCCATCATATGCGACTCCCCACCATACCATCACAGAAGCAGGATAGTGACCCGTTTGTTTATTCAACGACTCCTCCACTGTGAAAATTTTCTCACCTGTAAACAGAATTCTTCTATGGGCGTTATTCGCGTACTGACGAAGCAGTGCTTTTGATTTTTGCCTGGTATGTCTTTTGTAAGCCCGAAGTCCCAAGTCATATTTAATGATGCGAGAAACAGATACCTTTGTTATATTCATTTCCCGGGTCAACCATTCCACTAGTATCTTCAAAAAATTTAACAGCTCGATACACAAAATTACGTGTGATCCCGAGCGGTAGCAACGTTTGAAAAATGTCGGCAGTTTCCATGCCACATTACTTAGGCCAACAATAAGTATACAATTATCTCCCCATTCCATAATTATAAATAACATACGCCAAAAGCTTTTTTGGCCTCCCGACATGTAAACATTGTAACTATGCACCGTTCATGTCACATGTAACTTCGTGTTTACGACGACTGTGCGTTTTCCCCGTTTTCCCGCATAGTATGCGGTAAAGTAAATAATCCTTCTTTTTAAACTCCAGAGACGTAGGAAAAATACGCAATTTTGAAATCATGAAGCCGATGTTCAGGAGAACGAGATATATTAATTTCTAATTCAATAAGTATAACAAAATACATAAAATTTTAATATTACTTTAATATTAAATTAGTCCAAACACTCCGCTGGGCATCGTGTTTAAGATATAAACTTCATGCAGCAAAATGCAATTTCCTACATTCGATTATAAATAGCTAATAATAAACGTACCTACCTACCTAATAACCATTAACTTTTATACAATTATTTAATTGTAACAAATCTGTCAAATCTGTCATAAACAATGCAATGTTGCCAAGTTGAATAAATAAAATGTATAGGTATAAAAAGAGGACTTATTAATTTAAAATAAAACTATCGGCCAAAAAATTTTATACAAATCTCATGCGTTAAGTTATTTTACAGCGCTCCGGCAAATGAGGCACTCGCCCTTCGGGCTGGTGCCTCAAACGAAGCCGTCGCGCTTGAAAATTGAACTTCCCGCATTCGACTGTAAATAACTATTAACGCGTGAATGAAGTATAACTGTCACTTACCAGAAACTGTCAATGACGCCTGTGTACAGTTGTATGTTCAGTGCATGTCTTACAGTAGGGGCGATAATAATTTTACCTACGACCACTGTTGAAAGTGCCCTTTTTTGCACTATACACAGACCATGTAAATAAGTCATTACGCACGGCCGTAAACTAAACGCACGGTCGTAAAGTAATCGCACAGGTTGAAGTTGCTTAGTTACCGAAATGCATTGATGGAATTTATCCAATTGTCAGTAAGCTGTCAATATTATTCCATTGCCCACAACAGTTTTATTATGAATCAATCATAATTTATTGTTATTAAAATGTGTAACAACCACAGTGGCAGATACACTCCTCCGAAGATTATTGAAAATGCCAGGTTAGAAATGAACAATTTGTTACCGGCGAAGACACGTGAAAGATACGAGATCTTATATAGAAAATTCATCGACTGGAGAAATAAGAATAATGTTAGAAAAAGATAGTTGTCCAATATTTAATAACTGCAATGTTACCATTAACAATTATTATTAAAAAGCAATAATTACTTATATCATAAATATAAGAAAATTTGTTATAAAATAAAATAGTATGTAATTAAACAATAAAAAAGAGGTTTTGTATAGAGGTTGTTTTAGTGGTTGAAGGTGGTCGTAGGTAAAGTATAGTACGTGACTCGAGTTGTAACGCATTTTACGTACTCGTGGAATTACATACTCGCTCCTTCGTCGCTCGTATGTAACTATTTCCACTCGTACGTAAAATGCTATTTACAACTCTTGTTACGTAATATACTATTACCTACGACCACTGTTGAAAGTGCCCTTTTTTGCACTACACACAGACCATGTAAATAAGTCATTACGCACGGCCGTAAACTAAACGCACGGTCGTAAAGTAATCGCACAGGTTGAAGTTGCTTAGTTACCGAAATGCATTGATGGAATTTATCCAATTGTCAGTAAGCTGTCAATATTATTCCATTGCCCACAACAGTTTTATTATGAATCAATCATAATTTATTGTTATTAAAATGTGTGACAACCACAGTGGCAGATACACTCCTCCGAAGATTATTGAAAATGCCAGGTTAGAAATGAACAATTTGTTACCGGCGAAGACACGTGAAAGATACGAGATCTTATATAGAAAATTCATCGACTGGAGAAATAAGAATAATGTTAGAAAAAGATAGTTGTCCAATATTTAATAACTGCAATGTTACCATTAACAATTATTATTAAAAAGCAATAATTACATATATCATAAATATAAGAAAATTTGTTATAAAATAAAATAGTATGTAATTAAACAATAAAAAAGAGGTTTTGTATAGAGGTTGTTTTAGTGGTTGAAGGTGGTCGTAGGTAAAGTATAGTACGTGACTCGAGTTGTAACGCATTTTACGTACTCGTGGAATTACATACTCGCTCCTTCGTCGCTCGTATGTAACTATTTCCACTCGTACGTAAAATGCTATTTACAACTCTTGTTACGTAATATACTATTACCAGAACTTATGAAAGTACTAGGTATTATAAAAAAGGATTAAGTAACGGGGAAATAATGCATACAGTTTGGCTAGTGTATTGAAATTAAAAGATTGTATGTTTTGTGTTCGGGTATTGATATATTTATCCCAAACTATAGAATGTAAAATGTAAATATAAATCAAAAGGCCACATTTATAGTAAAAAATATTGGGTTGATTGAAACAATTGTAATATTAAATATTATATCAAACCAAATTAGACACTAGAATTAACGAAAATCCTCAATTATGTTTCCCTATTTACGTTTATGTAAATGTAAACCTGTAGAGAATATCTTACGTGATCCATCTAAAAATGATAAATGTCTTATAGCTCAAGATTTATGTGTTGAAATTGAAAACACCCTGAATTTGACCCATTACGTATGATTCAATACATACCGTATGTCCCATAACTTTTGACACAAATTTTAACAACTTGATTGTATGAAGAAATGCGTTTAATTAAAGTTTTGCAATATATTAGTAAGCAACATTTCTAAAAAATGAAATAAAACATCTAGCATTATGTTTCGGACAACATCTACATCGATTTTACGGACTTTTCTGTACATTCTGCGTCCAAGTTCCCATCCTACATCGTAAAGTTTCGAGATAAAATAATAAATATCATAAATAATAAATAAATAAAAATCTTCTAGTGTAGGTGCGGGGAAGGTTTGGAAGGAATGTCGTTTCACGGAATAAGTGCTATGTTTTGGTTTGCTAGCGAATTTTGAGTTTTGTTCTTGCAGGATGAAAGGCCAAGCCAAATTGTAATAGCATTCCCAGCTTACTACAATAAAATTAACCAATTTCATAAGAATTATCGATATACATTTCTCTATGCAGGGCTTCACCTTTCACTCCATAAGGCCGATACGATAGGATAGCAGCGCATTAGGCTCATTAGGTTCATATCTGACATTAACAGAGTCCTGCAATATTGTTCGTATAAAAAACACCAATCCCTTCATTGCAGAGTTGCTTATTGTGAAGTTCCATAATGATTATGCGTTTGTTTACAAAATGTACCCTTCTTAGTATGTGGCAGCATGTCGGAATTCTATCTAGTTGGTTGGCTGTATATTTTGGTGCCTTTTTTCTTTTTCCGTAATATAGGCTATGCCGGGACAGTTCCCGCTATAGTCTGTTCTTTGATGTTCAATATTAACGTTCCCGAAGTGGGTTTTCACTCATATCAGTAATTTGGTTCTTGCTCTGTTAAAAATACTAGGTACTCCACTTTTTTCAAGGTTCATACAGGGAACGCCTTGGTCGCATTCAGCAATTGTGCGAGAAATTGTTCTAGGGGATATATTTTGATTTTCAAAAATGCGTATGATTTCGGATTTAGGTACAAACAAGTGTAGTCAAACTACACTTTTCGGAATTTGTAAGCCATATCGACATAAGCGAGTCAAAAACTGAGCTATTAAGTTAAGATGTCAAACAATTTTTTTGTTTTGATTGCAACTTGCCATTTTCTTCTAATTACCGATTTTATGGCTCTGAAATTTGTGCCAGAACGTATGGGAAAATTTCTGAAAATAGCAATTTTTATTTAAGCTTTTTGTATATCCAGTATCTATGTATTTAGTTTTTTTATATTGTATGATTATGCTATATATGATTTTATTAAATAAAATGTGCCTGTGTGTTATTTAAGGTAAAGATGTTTCGGAACAATTCCAGTTAAGACAACTTTATTCTCGTACGTAGGGGGCATATGCCGTACAAACAGCCCTTTATTTATTTATCATACATCAAAATGCTATTTGGAATATAATGTATTTAGTAGCTCTACAGGGCATGCATGCCTAAGGCATGTGTTGTATTTCTCCGTTGTTCGCAGATATACAGTGCGTTTTATTTAAGTATGGCCATAGGGATTTACATGGTAAAAATTGTACCCCATGTTAACTTTTGTTGTCGTACAAATTTGAAATAATTTTTTGTTTTTATCAATAAATCAAACATTTTTCTACAAAATGTACATTATTTGAAGGAGATAAGCGTGTTAGAATTCTTAATTTTCGCTTTCAAAGTTGAAATTAATGATACAAATAATTAAGACAAAAAATCAACTTGGCGTAAATGTCATAATGCTTATTGACAACTAAAGGTTATAAGATCACCACAAAGATTGATTTTTAAAGAAAAATGTTTGGGAATTGTTACGGCATACGTACGGAGCGTTTTTCTTTAATAATAACTGTGGCCATAGGGATTGACATGTTGTAAATTTTACCACGTTTTAACAAATGACTATGTTAGCTGCAGAGTTTTAAAAACCTATATAAACATGTTTAGTTGATGTTTTTTTATTTACTGAAATAATAAAACTAAAAGAAAAATAAGCAAACACTATTTAAACAAACAAATATTTATTAAATAAATTGTTTAAAATGTTTTTCCTCCATTGCTAAACAATAACCCAACCGATCCTAAAACTATCTTCGAATGTTTTGCAACTCTCTCACTGTAATGGAGTTGCAAGCTTCTATAATTCTTATCTTTAACTCCCCTAGATTTTCGGGCGTATCTCGGACATTGTCATACACTGTGTTGGATAAATAAGCGCACAAAAAAAAAAATCGAGAGGAGTGTTGTATTTCTCCGTTGTTCGCAGATATACAGTGCGTTTTATTTAAGTATGGCCATAGGGATTTACATGGTAAAAATTGTACCCCATGTTAACTTTTGTTGTCGTACAAATTTGAAACAATTTTTTGTTTTTATCAATAAATCAAACATTTTTCTACAAAATGTACATTATTTGAAGGAGATAAGCGTGTTAGAATTCTTAATTTTCGCTTTCAAAGTTGAAATTAATGATACAAATAATTAAGACAAAAAATCAACTTGGCGTAAATGTCATAATGCTTATTGACAACTAAAGGTTATAAGATCACCACAAAGATTGATTTTTAAAGAAAAATGTTTGGGAATTGTTACGGCATACGTACGGAGCGTTTTTCTTTAATAATAACTGTGGCCATAGGGATTGACATGTTGTAAATTTTACCACGTTTTAACAAATGACTATGTTAGCTGCAGAGTTTTAAAAACCTATATAAACATGTTTAGTTGATGTTTTTTTATTTACTGAAATAATAAAACTAAAAGAAAAATAAGCAAACACTATTTAAACAAACAAATATTTATTAAATAAATTGTTTAAAATGTTTTTCCTCCATTGCTAAACAATAACCCAACCGATCCTAAAACTATCTTCGAATGTTTTGCAACTCTCTCACTGTAATGGAGTTGCAAGCTTCTATAATTCTTATCTTTAACTCCCCTAGATTTTCGGGCGTATCTCGGACATTGTCATACACTGTGTTGGATAAATAAGCGCACAAAAAAAAAAATCGAGAGGAGTAAGGTCTGGGCTTCGGGTGAGCCATTTAAATAGTCCAAATCGGCCTACTATTTGGAAAACTTTCGCACAAAAATGTGGTAACACTAACACTATGTGCACTATGAGCTGGGGCTCCATCCTGTTGAAAAATAATTTACCCATTAGTTCATAAATCGTCTACGCTAGGGCGCACTTCCATTTGAAGCAGATAGAAGTATTTATTTTGATCCAAATTCCCGTTAATAAAAAATGGCCCCAAGATGTAGTTACCGAGAATTCCAACCCAGGCATTAACTTTTTCAGGCTACTGTGTGTGAGCCTCTTGAATTTTATAAGGATTTTCTCTTGCCCAAATGCGTCGATTTTGTTTATTTACTGTCACATTTAACATAAACATACTATGATTGGAAAACAGTATTTTGTTTAAAACGTTTGGATCATTATTAATTTTTTCCATCCACAATTCACAAAATTCCATTCTTGTCAGTAATCTCGTGGTAACAAGTTTTACACATTTTTAATTTTATATGATTTATAGTTTTCCATTTTTAACGTCCTAAAACAACTACTTTTCGAAAGATTAAATTGATCCGCAAGTTGATTCAAGGTTGTTGAGCCATCATCTATCGCCAAACACAAATTCGTTTTCATCTCTTCCATAAGAACCGAAGAATTTCTCACGCGTTTTACATGAGCAACATTCACACAACATAAAAAAAAAAAAAATATTACAATCTAAGCACTGTTGTCTTGCTAGGAATAGGACGATTTGGATGTGCCGCAGCGAAGTTATCCACAACTTCACGGCTTGACATGACTTTTATGTATGCAGTTACAATTTCCACTAGTTCTTCAATATCATAAACCGACATTTTCTTCAAAAAATTATATTAACAAACTTTCGTGCGATTTTATAACCTTTAGTTGTCAATTGTCAATAAGCATTATGACATTTACGCCATCGTTGATCTTTTGTCTTAATTATTTGTGTCATTAATTTCAACTTTGAAAGGGAAATGAAGAATTCTAACACGCTTATGTCTTTCAAATAAGGTACATTTTGTAGAAAAATGGTTGATTTATTGATAAAAACAAAACATTGTTTCAAATTTGAACGGCAACAAAAGTTAACGTGGGGTACAATTTTTACCATGTAAATCCCTATGGCCATACTTAAATAAAACGCACGGTACAGTGGAATTATATTTGATGAAAGAAAACACACCTCTCACAGAGAGGGAAAAAGTGACATTATATTAATTATATAAATAGTTTCAATCAAATAAACCACACAGCATGCATAGCCCAAATTATTGCTAACAATTCCTTTTCTATAGTTGAATATTTTTGCTCTATTTCATTCAACGTACTTGATACTAAAGCTACTGGTAAATCTTTGTTTATTTAACCTTGTGATAATATTGCTCCGACAGCTATGTTTGAAGCGTCTGTAAGATTAAATGGTCTTGAAAAATATGGGTATTGCAGTATTGGTTCATTCATTAAATTGTTTTTGCTTTTTTTGAATGCGTTGATAAATTCTTGAGTATATTTAATTTGTGTGTATTTCTTCAGACACTTACAAACCTAATGCAAAGTCCTTTATAAATTTTCTGTGTTTTTCGTATTGGAAAATTTTTGGTCGCGTTAATTTTATTTGGATCCACTTGTTAAATCTAAAGTCTAGAAGTATTAACATTTTCCTAATTTATCTAAAATATCTGTGTTGTTTGGTAGTGGATATTTATCATTGATCGTTCTCTCGTTCAATTTTCTGTAATCTATGACGTGCCATTTATTCCTATAGGAGACATCCATTTTCTTCTGTACTTCTTCGATATATTCAATGATATTGTCAAAGGATTTTGTAAAATAAAGCAAGCATCATTATCACTGCGAAGATACTCGTTGTCGATTTCATTTTCCGTTTACTTTTCTTCTTTGTTTGTTTGTCAGCGATGTGTTTCCGGCCTTGGAGTTGTCCCAGATCCTGATCTTGGGACTGTCTTCTTGAAGTTCGTCGAGAAGTGTTGATACACAAAAATTTAAAAAGCGATTTTTAATAATTTATCCTACGAATCCTACCCACCAATTAAGTTTCTAATTATTGTTGTATAGATGAAAAAAATTTTTTTTTTCACTTGTATAATAAAATCAATTACAATTTTTATTATAAAACTGAAACGAAGCATTATGAGATGAGGCTTGGATTCTCGTGAGTAATAATAATTATGCGAACAAAACCTTATATATCTAATGTTATCTTAAAGATTAACAAAATGCACAATATATCAGCTTCCTGTGGCTTTAATGCAAAAGTCTTTCGACGGCTTCCTCTGGCTTTAATGCGAAAGTCCTTTACGGCTTCCTGTGGCTTTAATGCAAAAGTCCTATATGTTTCCTAGGCAGATGGTTCGTAAGGAGATACGATTATACAACTTCTGCCTTCGATGCTTGTTAGCAGGAGTTGGTAACCTCGCCTCTCATCTCTCTTTTTATTCGCAATTATTCTCGCCTGATTTTTCTCCACTAGCACTAGAACACCACTTATTTTTACTAGGTATATACTCCTTCACTGGAATTAAAAACCACTGCAACGCCTAATAACAGATAAAATCGTAGGTGCTGTCACTTACATTTACGTGCAAATTTCGTTATTCATCAGCTATAAGCTATTGGTATTATTTTTTTGTTGTCATGACTTTCATATTTCGAGGGAAGTGTCCGTAATTTTCGATTTATAACTGGGTCACAAATTTGGAGTTATTATGGATGTTTGAACATTAAACATTTTCTGAAATATTGCTTCGGAATCACTAAAATCGTTCCATGCTTCAAGGGAAAAATATGCTATTTACCGTTATGTTATTAGTAACTTTTATATGGTGTTTATGTTGTTATGTTGTTTTGTTTAACTTTAAGTGTGATGTAGTCACTCATTATATTTATTGACTATATTTTTTCATGTACACCGTGTAAATTTTTGTTACCTGTCACTTTTTTAAAATGACCTTTACTGCAATAGCCGCATTTTACGGCGCTCCCACACACATTGCGAGCATTGGCTAGTGAGATTACGAGTATGTATGATATTAAGTCATATTCCGTTGACTCGCGAAAGTTTACTATATGAACGTTTAATATGTGGTCTCTTCTTGCGGACACTTATTTGTTCAATGTACTTTTTATCACGGTTTTTTATTCTAGCGGAATGTTTTTTGAGTTCTATTTTTAGATGCAGTTTGAATACTGTGTCGATATGCTCCTTATGTAAGATTCTGATGAGTCTGTCCGTTGATCTCTTCACATATGGTAAGAAGGCTGTGGCTATAGGTTTCCTGTCTCCGTCTTCCGTTTTCTTCTGTCTTGGTTTTGTAGCACTTTATATTTGTCGTTTTGCGTAGTCATTTGCTTTTAATGCTTTATGTATATTCTCCATTTCTCTCAATTTCTTCAGGATTGATGGTATCGTCTGCAAACTTTCCTGATCTCGCAATGAAAGCCTATATGACTGAATGCAGTTGTCCTGGATGGTGGTGTGACTCAGTGTTGAGTAGTACTTTCTTACATTCTTTTAATTTGTTGAATTTGTTCTTATGTTGGGAGGAAGTTCTATCATGTTGTCGCATTTCTACCACAAACGAGAACGGATCTTGTTCTGGGACTCGGGTGTATTTTGAGTAAGTTTCTGCTGATGTAATCCAACAGGAGTCTGTTTTGGTATAACTACTATAGCTATAAACGGACTTCGCGTCAGTACGGAAATGTTTGATCACTTATTTCATGTATGAAGACCAACGTACAAGCAGATGGAAAGAGCCCAATGGGATCATCGCTATCACATATAATAGGAAATTTATTTATGGATCATCTGGAAACCGTAGCACTAGATACTGCCTAACTCAAATCAGATGTATGGCTAAGGTATGTTCATGACACATTCGTAATATGCTCCTCAGCATCTGAACGAGCAATACCAACAAATCAAATTCATAACGGAAGTTGGAGGAAATAGCTGTCGTTCATAGACGTCCTATGAAAGAAGACAGGCCATTGCTTGAGCCAAATTGTTTATCGAAACAAGACCCACATATCTCGACGCTGAATCATACCACAATCCAGGATAACTTCACTCAGTCATAAAGACGATACCAATAAAGTTGAAGATATGTGGAACATTCACAAAGCATCACAACCTTCGCTAAACGAAAAATACAAATAGTTATAAAACCAAGATAGAAGAAAACGGAAGACGGAAACAGGAAGCGTATAGGTACCCATATGGACCCATTTTACCATACGTGTCGGGAACAAGATATAGAATCAGCACGATCTTACGTAAGGACAATAAGTCATGCTGACAAACCCAAAAACACAAATCCCGTTAGAAGGACAGGGTGTCTATAAAATCCCATGTAGAGACTGTGATAAAGTGTGAAATATATACTATAGAGCGTTTATCCGTTAGATGCATTTATGTGCCTCCACACACAAGTGTGCGAAATTGAATAAAAGTTGTCTATTGGTGGAATTTCTTAATCTCAAAACATGCAACTACGAAATTCGGCAATCGTGATTGTGTTCCGGTGTTTTTTAATTTGTATGTAGCGTATGAAACTGGCTGTTTTTTCATCTGTTCGTTAAACGATGTATAGCCGAATGCATATTTGATATTGGGCTTAATATAGATTTTGAAAACATATTGAAGTAGAGAAACAACTCCAGAAAATCTGAATAAAGGGGATGGTGTAAACGACTACCCAGAACATGGAGACCAGCACTGCTTTCGGGGTCAATATCAGACGAAGCAAGCCTACGCTAGAATAAAAGAAAGTGTCACTACGCATTGGGCAACGCGCACTAACGCGAAATCAAAGCAGAAACCAGTCCTACACAATAGGCTGCTATACACGAGCGGACTTTTTGTCCGCTTGTTAATGGACGTTGCCGTGTTGGGTCAAAGTTCACCAGGTGTAAGCAGCGGACCCGATCTGACGAACCTAATCATTTGTTCCCCATTAACGCACGCCCAGACGACGACACGTGCGCTCGGGAAAAGACATTTGACCTTCGACATATTGCGCCACTCGCTCACTCAGCACTGTATTCAAATCCGCCGGTGATTTCAAGCATGCCTAACGGACCAGGTTTCGGTGGACCGGGTCCGTCAAATGTGACGGATATCCTCCCCACTAACTAGCGGACCTAGTCCGGCAGTGAATTCAATCCGTCGGATTCTTAAAATTTCAATTTTACGTTAGTGGGCACGCCGACGGACCGAGTCCGTCGGAACAGATCCGGCGGATAAGTCCCACGGACCTGGTCCGGCAGGCTATAGCCTGTCATACACGAGCGGACTTTTCGGCGGATCTGGTACGCAGCGGACTAGATCCGCCAAAAAATCCGCTTGTTAATGGACGTTGCCGGATGTAAGCAGCGGGCCCGATCCGACGAATCTAATCCGTTGTTCCCGACTAACGCACGAGCAAACGACGACACGTGCGCTCGAGGAAAGACATTCGACCTTGGATATATTGCCCCACCCGCTCTTTCAGCACTGTATTCAGATGCGCCGGTGATTTCAAACATGCGTAACATCCAGCGGACCAGGTTTCGGCGGACCGGGTCCTCCAAATGTGACGGATTTCCTCCCCACTAACTAGCGGACCTAGTCCGGCAGTGAATTTAATCCGTCGGATTCTTAAAATTTCAATTTTACGTTAGTGGGCAAGCCGACGGGCCGAGTCCGTCGGATCAGATCCGGCGGATAAGTCCCACGGACCAAGTCCGGCGGATAAGTCCGCTCGTGTATGGCAGCCTATTGGTATCCTGAATCATACCCAGCGATACAATTCTGCGTTTATTTAAAAAGTTCATTCGAAAAATGCGCTTTACTGAGCGACTGCGCAAATTTATCGAACCAAGAACGTTCAGTGTCGATTTTTAATCACATTCGAACCAAAAAGGCTTATAAGAAACATAAAATTGAATAAAACAAGTTTAAATAAGATAGAATTAATTTTATAGTTAATAGGAAATTTACATATAGTTATCAAAACACGACGGTTAATTTATCGATAAACAATTATTAGGTTTTCACACACACGTACAAGGTTCGAAAAACAACCGAAAGAATGTCAAATGTCTTTCCCCGAGCGCACGTGTCGTCGTCTGGGTGTGCGTTAGTGGGGAACAACGGATTAGGTTCGTCGGATCGGGTCCGCTGCTTACACCCGGTGAACTTTGACCTAACACGGCAAAGTCCATTAACAAGATCTGGTCCGCACCGGACCAGATCCGCCAAAAAATCCGTTCGTGTATGGCAGGCTAATGCAGCACCCTTCATATATATATATTGTTATGTTTTTAATTTTTAATTAAACTGAATTGTTAAATAAAGCACATAAAAATAAAAACAAATCTCAAAATCGAGCGCAAAAGTGTCTGGATACAAAAGTTTCACTGTCGTGAAAAGAAAACACAAATAAAATAATTCAATGCCTTATTTATTAAATATGAATGCAAGTAATACGAACAAAAATTCAGTTTAACATTACGAAACTACACCATAAACATTGAGACTCGATATAAATAATACAATTATTTACTCAGGGATTTACGCAGAACGATACACAAATAAATCGTTCTACAATAACAGTAGGTTCAAAACAAATACAATAGAACAATTAAACACGACAATTCGTAGTATACTGTTATAAACAAATAAATTGAAAACCACTTACTGATTTCTACTTCTGGAGTTTCGATTATTATTGTCTCAGGCAAAGTCTTCGGTCTCGATGTGGAAAGAATGAATAATAAGCGGATTCCGCTCGCCTATTTAAACCCTATACTATTTCAATGGTGCAGTGAACATTAATTAAAACAGGTCCATGAAGACTAACTGGTGGATCGCTAGACAATATTGTTTCTGGGTTATTACCCTTCGTCAGTAGCGATTGCCAAGAACGTTAGTTGTTGAAATACCTTTAAATGTAGTGGCTATCAAAACTTCTTGGCGCGAGCCAATCACTCCTAACGAACCACTGACAACAGAACACTGACGAGACGATACCTTGTCTAACACCTTGCGGAGACTAAACAAGAGACGACTGTCAAACGTCCAGTGTCAACATATAAAAGGATTGCTGCAATTAAGTTCAAAAACAATTCAAATTACAAATGTGCCTTGTCAAATCTGACAGCAAAAACAAATAAATTGAAAACCACTTACTGATTTCTACTTCTGGAGTTTCGATTATTATTGTCTCAGGCAAAGTCTTCGGTCTCGATGTGGAAAGAATCAATAATAAGCGGATTCCGCTCGCCTATTTAAACCTTATACTATTTCACATTATTTCTTATTATTTAATCTTAATTTTTCCACTTGTCTTAACGCCAATTAGCTATTGGTTATTTGATCGTACAGATGTTGCCATGCCCTTAAGAAAGCGGCGATTGGTCGTAGCTTTCGTTACTAGGGCGATTTCCCGCGCTTTCATCGACATCGAAGTCGACTCGCGGCTCGACTCGTAAATACATTTACGATTTAAATTATATAAATGTAATAAAACTAATTATATCGAGTTTCAATTACAATTACATTCTACTAGTTCTATTTACATATTCTAAATTATCTTAACTAATTTAATTATACGACAAACGTGTGTGTGTGTGTGTATGTCTCAATAGATCACTTAGTCACATACTCATACTCCGTAAATCATCTACTAACGTACCGACTCACATTCAACTCAACTCCAAATGTTTCAATTTAGAAATCAAGTGGTAGTCACTGGATGCCAAATCTAGATGATGTTCCATCCAAACTCTTGCAGGAGAACGACGGTCGTATGGGCGAGCGTTGCCGTGCAGCAAGCATATGCCCTTGCTCAGCATTTCTCTTCCGTGGTCCTGAATCGCCCGCTTGAGCTTTTTGAGTGTATCCCAATACCTTTACGCGTTTATAGTGGGCAAGGGCCATGAAGCTGACCAACAATAAGCGCAGTTAACACAGTTAATTACTATTTTTAGCGCTTTTCTTTTATATGCATGCACCAGCTTTTTGCCGTTGGTGGACAACGGAACATACCCGGGTCCCGTCCCCAGTATTTCCCATGAACATTTGTTAATTATAATTTAATTTGATTTTTTGCATTTATTTTATTTATGTGTTTGCAAATATTGATTCGCCTTATGCAAATTATCCAGACATTCAAATGTTATTTTATTCCCACATTTACCTACTTAAATTATTTACAAACCTCATTTACACTGTAAGAAATTTTTTTCTTAAATGTTCATACTTTCATATTAGGTAACCCCGCAAAATATGTAGTTAATATAAATGTACTTCAAACAGTGGTTCAATTTTAAATACACGGCCTCGCAATATTAACCATCCGCTTGTAGTAATTCACTGTTCATAATTTGCTAATTACTTATTTATTTTTTCAAGGATGTCATGTGCTTTTTGCTATTATGGTTTGGTTTTGATGACGACAGAATTGTTTGAAACGTCCGAAACAACTTGTACAGAAAGTCTGGTGCCCCGTCAAAGTGTCGACACTTGCACTGCTGACTGCAGACAGCTGCAAACAACAGATTACATGGATTTGTTATGGACAACGTTAGCGGAATTTCCAGGTATGCAATGCTTATATATTTATATATATTTACATTAGTAAATTGGAGACTGTGGTTGGCAAATAAATTGAAACAAACTTACCCTTACCACACAGTATTTTATTCACACTAGATGTACATTTCGACAACTAAATGTACTGCTGAAGATGATAATTTTTCAATTTATATATTTACATACTAAATTATCGATTCCATGATCAGTGGAACTGTTTCAACCCATTCTGTGTCGTTGTAAACTAGATTTATCGTTACCTGTCAATTAAAATCATAGTTTGATAACTATGCCATAACGATGTCAAACGTGACTTTGCCGAAACGTCGGAAGAGTCCTTTACAATCCAAATACGTGGTTCATTACCAGAGAACCAGGAAAACATATATATTGTTTTGCAACGCTATTGTAAATTTTCTTTATTAAAAAATAAAAAAAAATAAAATTTTATTAAAAAATATATTAACCTTTATTATTACTCGAATACATTTTTTGTTAAGGGGTAAAACCACTCTAGGATTTTCAAAAACACGATTTTTTTTCTTCGCACTAACGATATTCAGGATCATAAAAATAATATGCCATTTGATGTATAGTGGAAAAAGAATGTTAAAGGGTTTCCAGATTTCTTGGAGACTATTGCTTGGATCCATTTAAAATTTTCACAGTAGCTTCACAATAGTGTTCTCTACTGAAAGTATGTTTTTTGATTGTAACTAAATTTTCATCGTTTCTTAGTTGATAATAAAGCATTATTTTACCGAAGTTTCAAAATTGTAGTCTAATTCTTAATGGGTGGTGTATTTCATATGAAATACACCACCCATATAATACTTTTTAAAGTTTTTCTTTATTTCTATTTGGGACTGATTTCGAATGCACTTTACAGATGGACGAAGTATAAATTTTGTTATACACTTACGATTGTTTCTTGGTATTGACCGATTTCGAATAACACTGCATTATTCATATTTATTTCTTATTAAAATTTAAGCACTTGTATTTACACTGTTTATTTGACGTTCATGCATTGTTAGTTGTCAATTTT
The DNA here is from genome assembly GCA_959613385.1 of Geotrupes spiniger. Classification (NCBI taxonomy): domain Eukaryota; kingdom Metazoa; phylum Arthropoda; class Insecta; order Coleoptera; family Geotrupidae; genus Geotrupes; species Geotrupes spiniger. The sequence continues at coordinate 50,685,271 of OY390733.1, read as the reverse complement.
CTTACAAATATGCTGCTGACTAGCAACATTTTTATTAAATCTCTTCCCAAGCGACGTGAAGCGTATAGCCGCAAAATTCGTCGTTATTGACGTTCCTTAAATAGTCTCACAAAGGATGATCTGATCGAAATTGGTTTTGTTAGACTTCTTACCGACCGTTACAGGTTTCTGTATTTTTACTAATTTGTTATAATATCTATAAATTTAACGGCCTTTCCTCCTTTCTACAATGGTGTTTTTAATTTCTCGCAAGTTCTCATAAATTGAATACATATTTTTTCTGTTTGTGACAGTCCGTACTCATAACCCTTACCACCCACTATTTTATTAACACTAGATGTACATTTCACAACTAAGTTATCATCTTCAGCAGTATTTTTTATTTGCCAACCTCAAATTTATTATTATAACCAAAAGCATTCATATTTAATATCAATAAATTCTCTTCTTTGTTTCAAATTCTTGCCCGAAACGTTTACTTTAGGTCATATTTCTCCTACCACATTCTTACTTAACGTTCTGAAATTTTTGTTAAGAAATATATATGTTGGTGCGTAAGTTCTCGCGGATGAAGTCTGTGCTTCTTGGTTCTCGGGTTGTGAACCGCGTTGTGGAAATGTTCCCCGTTTCGGCAGAGTCACATCTGCCATCTTCAGGAAGCTCTTCTAGGTCTCGCTGACTTAGAAGAACTGTTCTTCTAAGCCTGCCGAAATGTCGAAGCGGTTCATAACCAGAGAACCAAGAAGCATATTTACAATTTCATGAAAGGTGGACTAATATTGCACCTAAATGGTGTTGTGAACATTAATTAAAACAGGTCCATGAAGACTAACTAGTGGATCGCTAGACAATATTGTTTCTGTGTTATTACTCTTGGTCAGTAGCGATTACCAAGAACCTTAGTTATTGAAATAATAGGGGGACCGGAAAGTAATGTCGTTTTTTTACATTACATTCAAAAACATAAATTTTTAAAAAATTTTTATGTTCAATTAATGATCACCCTCGTTATCAACAACCTCCCAACCAAGCTCCCCGAACTTCTGGCGAGCCACTATCGATGTGTGTGGCCTGGCGTTGTCCTGATATAACACAATTCCTCTTCTATTGGTCGCTTCTGGGCGATTGCTTCCTTCAGACGGTCCAATTGTTGACAGTACAGGTCCGAATTACGAGTTGTGCCGTAAGGGAGCAGCTCATAGTAGATAATTCCCTGCCAATCCCACGAAACACACAGCAAAACTTTCCTAGCCGTCAATCCTGGCTTGGCCACCTTTCCGCCGGCTCACCGCAATTCGACCACGACCGTTTTCACTTGACGTTCTCGTAAGTGATCCACTTTTCATCACCAGTCACCAAGCGCTTCAGAAATGGGTCGATATCGTTGCGATTCAGTAGCGATTCGCAGATGGAAATTCGGCCCATGATGTTTTTTTGCGTTAACTCGCGTGGCACCCATACACCGAGATTATTTTTGTATCCAGCCTTTTGCGCAATCTTTAGCTCTTGGGCAATCGAAACAGTGCTTACATGACGGCCGGACTCGACAATGTCCATGATTTTATCGATATGTTCGACAATTCACTTTCCAGTGCGTGGTGCATCTTTGGCATCGAAATTACCGGAACGACATCGCCGAAACCAAAATTGCGCATGATTGACTGTTACAGTATCAGGACCATAAACACTATTCACATTTTCAACGGCCTGGCTTGCGTTGTCGCCTTAAACGAGGAAAAACTGTAAAATATAGCGTATTTTCTCTTTGCTAGTGTCCATCTATAACGGCTCAAACAAAACTGAGTAAACTAACTAATCTATAACGGCTCAAACAAAACTGAGTAAACTAATCACAATTGCCAAAAAAGTTTTATTAGTACTAAATCTCATCTTTCTAACGCCATAAATTGTAACCGGACTTCTACACATTACTAAATCAATCTATTGGAAAAATAATGGATTTCTTTTTACTACACGTATTATATATATACATATATATATATATATATATTAAAAATGTGTCTTGTCAAATCTGACAGCAAAATGTAAAATTTACACGAAAGATGGTCGAATCTTACACCTCAATGGTGGAGTGAACATTAACTAAAACAGGTCCATGAAGACTAACTGGTGGATCGCTAGACAATATTGTTTCTGGGTTATTACCCTTCGTCAGTAGCGATTACTAAGAACGTTAGTTGTTGAAATACCTTTACATGTACTGGCCATCAAAACTTCTTGGCGCGAGCCAATCACTCCTAACGAACCACTGACAACAGAACACTGACGAGACGATACCTTGTCTAACACCTTGCGGAGACTAAACAAGAGACGACTGTCAAACGTCCAGTGTCAACATATAAAAGGATTGCTGCAATTAAGTTCAAAAACTATTCAAATTAAAAATGTGCCTTGTCAAATCTGACAGCAAAATGTAAAATTTACACGAAAGATGGTCGAATCTAACTAAGGTTCTTGGTAATCGCTACTGACGAAGGGTAATAACCCAGAAACAATATTGTCTAGCGATCCACCAGTTAGTCTTCATGGACCTGTTTTAATTAATGTTCACTGCACCATTGAGGTGTAAGATTCGACCATCTTTCGTGTAAATTTTACATATATTTATATATATATATATATATATATATATATATAATTTACACGAAAGATGGTCTAATCTTACACCTCAATGTGTAGTGTTGTGTAGTGAACATTAATTAAAACAGGTCCATGAAGACTAACTGGTGGATCGCTAGACAATATTGTTTCTGGGTTATTACCCTTCGTCAGTAGCGATTACCAAGAACCTTAGTTGTTGAAATACCTTTACATGTAGTGGCCATCAAAACTTCTTGGCGCGAGCCAATCACTCCTAATGAACCACTGACAACAGAACACTGACAAGACGATACCTTGTCTAACACCTCGCGGCGAGTAAACAAGACGACTGTCAAATGTCCAGTGTCAACATATAAAAGGATTGCTGCAATTAAGTTCAAAAACAATTCAAATTGAATTGTTTTTGAACTTTGTTGATGGCCACTACATGTAAAGGTATTTCAACAACTAAGGTTCTTGGTAATCGCTACTGACGAAGGGTAATAACCCAGAAACAATATTGTCTAGCGATCCACCAGTTAGTCTTCATGGACCTGTTTTAATTAATGTTCACTACACCATTGAGGTGTAAGATTAGACCATCTTTCGTGTAAATTTTACATTTTTCTGTCATATTTGACAAGACGCATTTTCAATATATATATATATATATATATATAATACCCATTATTAACTCAATAATAATATTTTCATTTCAATTTACTAATATTTTGACACTTAATATAATTGAGTTAATAATGTAAATAAAATTATTACCACCAATTGTATTATGCTGACCATTTATATATGTATGATACTTTTATTTAATTACAGACTATGAAAAAGGCCACTTTTGGCCGAAACGTTGTTGATAAACATATCATATTTTAATAGTAAAATATGTTCTAATAAACATATTGTCATTTAATTGTCGAAAATCCCATCAAAAGAAATAAAATTTCTAAGAAGAAATACGACAAAAGAAAAAAGAAAAGAAATAAATTATAAATATATATATATATATATATATATATATATATATATATATATATATATGTTTTATTAGTTCTTAACCTCTTTATTGTAGATGAATTCTTCCAGGCATCTTAGGTGTTGAGGTTTTGTGGTTATCATATAAAAAACGTTCTAATTTTTTATATATATATTTTCTTTTTATTATTATTATTTTTACGTTTCGGGGCTGGATTCGCCCCATTTTCAAACAATCTGTAATTTATTTATAAAAAATAGCGTGTTTACAAAGCGTGCGGTGCACTTATTGATTTGGATTGCAATGTGATGAAACTTATGTGCTACAAAAATGTTTTTTCCTAAATAATTCCACTTACCAGTTTATAGGTTTTTAACGGTTGACAAAACACTCTTTTACATTTAAAATTTACATTTCATACGAATTTACACTTTTACAAAACAACAATTAAATAAATAAAACACCTTATATGTGCAGTCGTTGTTTTTTTTTTAATTACTGGTGAGCCACGTGCGTTTTACTATTGGATGTTTTTTGCCCCCCTTTGGTACGGTAGGTTAAGAGGCTTTCTACATCGATTGCTTGTCGATTCGGTCACATATCTCTCGTTGCATATGGCATTGTTATCATATTTCAGTTGTAGACAACATTGTATTTATTAATTTTAGTTTATTGGCTCAATTATGTTAGAGTATATGGATGATAAAGTTTTGATATCTGATCTATCGTTTACACAATTAGAGTTTTTTATATTATCCTGCTGGTGAACTGTTCGATGCTAGCTATTGTCCTTGTATTGTCGAAGTCGATGCTGTGTCCCTTGTCTAAGAAATGGCTAGCCAAAGACGACGATGAATCTCTTTGTTTTACGGCGCGAATGTGCTCTTGTTTGCGGACTTCGATCCGTCTATTGGATTGTCCGATGTAGGTTTTCTCGCAGTTTCCACACGGTATTTCGTATACTCCCTGCGTTTCTAACGGAATTTTCGCGTTTAGATTCCGTAGCATCGTTTCTATCTTCCTGTATGGTTTGAACGTTGTATCGATGTTTTGTGTACTAAGGATCCTGCTTATCTTGTCCGTGGTCCCTCTTACATACGGTAAAAAGCTATGGCTGCTTATCTTGTCCGTGGTCCCTCTTACATACGGTAAAAAGCTATGGCTGCTTATCTTGTCCGTGGTCCCTCTTACATACGGAAAAAGCTATGGCTGCTGGTTTTTCTTCTTCCCTTTGTTCCTCCTGGGTTTGTCTGGGGGGTCTGGATGCTCTGAGAATTTCCCGTTTTGAGAATCCATTCTGCGCCAGTGCTTTGTGTATGTTGTCCATTTCTTCTTGCTTTTGTCATCGGCTATCCTTTCTGATCTTGTTATTAATGTTCTTGCTACCGAGTGGAGTTGTGCCGGGTGGTGGTGTGACTGAGCGTTGAGGTGGGAGTCTTCTTCCTGTATACTGTATGGCCGAGACTCTTGTCGTCTCTTTTCATTACCAATACGTCCAGGAACGGCAGTTGGTTGTCTACTTCCACTTCCATGGTGAACGTCGAAGCGACCCTTCGGGGAACATTTCCACAACGCGGTTCACAACCCGAGAACCAAGAAGCACAGATTTCAGCCGCGAGAACTTACGCACCAACATATATATATATATATATATATATATATATATATATATATATATATATATATATAAGATGTTGATGCGTAGATTCCCGCGGGTAAAATCTGTTCTGCTTTTTTCTCGGGTAATGAACCGCGTTGTAGAATTATCCCTGTAAGGGTTGTTCCGACGTTTCGGCAATGTCACAATTGCCATCTTCAGGTTGGTCTAAGCGATCTAGAAGAACTGACGGGTGAAGTTACTGCTCCGTCTTTATATCCTGTGGTTTCGTTCCGGGTCGATGTGCATGCTTGGTTTCTACTCTGGCTTCGGGTCAGTGGGTCCGTGTCGTTCTTGTAGCTCAGAGGGTGGTGATATTTTCTTTTTGTCTATCGCGGACTTGCTATTTGTCCGGCCAGCAAGTGCTGGTCTCCATGTTCTTGGAAGTCTTTGAGTATCATCCCGTTTGTTCATATTTTGTGGCTGCTTTTCTATTTCAATAGCTTCCCGTATTATCCGTATCGTGAAGTGTGGTATGTTAGCTACGGTTTTCGTGTTCTCAAAATCTATGTTGTGCCCCGTGTCTAATATGTGCTGCACTAGAGATGATGTGTCCTTTTGTTTCACTGCTCTCATGTATTCTTTCTTGCGGATATCAATTCTTCTGTTAGACTGCCCAATGTACTTGCTGTCACAGTCTTTGCATGGAATTTCATACACACCTTGTTCCTCTAAGGGAATTTTACTTTTCTGGTTTCTCAATAGCGCTTCTATCTTCAAGTGTGGTTTAAATACCGTGTCGATATTTTCCTTGCGCAAGATTCGGGTAATTTTGTCCGTAGTTCCCTTGACATACGGCAAGAATGCTGTTGCTACAGGCTTCCTGTCTGCATCTTCAGTTTTCTTCTGTCTTGGTTTAGTTGCTCTTTGTATTTCTCTTTTGGTGTAGCCATTTGCTTGTAATGCCTGGTATATATTCTTCATTTCTTCGGCCTTGTTGGTGTCCGTCTGCAATCCTTGCTGACCTTGTAATGAGCTGATTATATTCCTCCACTTCCATTGTGAATTTAATTTGGTCGTGTTGCTCATTTAGATGGTTGAGGAAAGTAGCTAGTTCTGTTCTTCCGTGTGACCATATTACGAAAGTATCGTCAACATATCTTAGCCATATATTTGGTTTGAGTTTCGCAGTGTCCAATGCTGTGGTTTCCAGGTGATCCATGAATAAATTTGCAATTACTGGTGACAGCGGTGATCCCATTGGTGCTCCTTCCATCTGCTTGTAACGTTGGTTTTCATACATGAAATAAGTATTCTTCAAACAATGTTCTGCTAAATCCATTATATGTTTAGCTGGTTTGTGCTTCTGTTTGGCTATGGCTTCTTTGACCGGTATTTGAGTAAAGAGTGACACGACGTCAAAACTTACTAATAGCTGGTCTGGCCGCACTACCTGGTTCTTCAACAGTTCAATCAAATGATCTGCATTTTTTACATATGATTTTGATTGTTCAGCGTACGGTTGGAGTTGTTTTGTAAGATATCTTGCTAGTGGTTGAGTTGGTGATCCTCTGGAACTCACAATAGGTCGTAATGGTACTACCTGCTTGTGGATTTTGGGTAGTCCGTATAGTTTCGGACATCTTGATGCTTTTTCTCTTGGTATAAGTAGCTTCTTCGTCTCTGGGTCAATAGGTGATGCTGCAATTGTATCCTTGGTGGTCTTCTCTAAATATGTTGTAGGATCTGTTGGTGTCGGTTTATATGCAGGATCTTCTAATATTGTCTTCATTTTATTGTTGTATTCGTCGGTATTCATGTCGACCATAGCGTTGCCTTTGTCAGCCGGAAGGATGATGATGTGCGGCCAGACCAACTGTTAGTAAGTGTTGACGTCGTGTCACTCTTTACTCAAATAACCGGTCAAAGAAGCCATAGAGATAATCAAACAAAAGCACAAATCAGCTAAACAAATAATGGATTTAGCAGAACACTGTTTGAAGAATACTTATTTCATGTAAGGAGCACCAATGGGATCACCGCTGGCACCAGTAATTGCAAATTTATTCATGGATCACCTGGAAACCACAGCATTGGACACTGTGAAACTCAAACCAGATATATGGCTAAGATATGTTGACGATACTTTCGTAATATGGTAACACGGAAGAAGACAACTAGCTACTTTCCTCAACCATCTAAATGAACAACACTACCAAATTAAATTCACCGGAAGAAGACCCACACCAACTGATACCTCATCGCCGAATCACACCACCATCCAGGACAACTCCACTCGGTGATAAAGACGCTCATTACAAGATCGGAAAGGATTGCAGACGACACCAACAAGGCCGAAGAAATGAACAATATACACCAAGCATTATATGCAAATACACCAAACGAGAAATACAAAGAGCAACTAAACCAAGACGGAAGAAGACTGAAGATGCAGACAGGAAGCCTGTAGCAACAGCATTCTTGCCGTATGTCAAGGGCACTACGGACAAAATTAGCCGAATGTTGCGCAAGGAAAATATCGACACGTTATTTAAACCACACCTGAAGATAGAAGCGCTATTGATAAACCCGAAAAGTAAAATTCCCTTAGAGGAACAAGGTGTGTATGAAATTCCATGCAAAGATTGTGACAGCAAGTACATTGGGCAGTCTAACAGAAGAATTGATATCCGCAAGAAAGAACACATGAGAGCAGTGAAACAAAAGGATACATCATCATCTCTAGTGAAGCACATATTAGACACGGGGCACAACATAGATTTTGAGAACACGAAAACCATAGCTAACATACCACACTTCACGACGCGGATAATATGGGAACTATTGAAATAGAAAAGCAGCGACAAAATATGAACAAGCGGGATGATGCTCAAAGACTTCCACGAACATGGAGACCAGCACTTGCTGGCCGGATAAATAGCAAGTCCGCGATAGACAAAAAGAAAATATCACCACCCACTGAGCTACAAGAACGACACGGACCCACTGAGCCGAAGCCAGGGTAGAAACCAAGCATGCACAACGACCCGGAACGAAACCACAGGGTATAAAGACGGAGCAGTAACTTCAAACGTCAGTTCTTCTAGATCGCTTAGACCGAAAAGACCAACCTGAAAATGGCAATTGTGACATTGCCGAAACGTCGGAACAACCCTTACAGTGATAATTCTACAACGCGGTTCATTACCCGAGAAAAAACAGAACATATATATATATATATATATATATATATATATATATATATATATATATTATAAATGTATCTTGTCAAATCTGACAGCAAAATGTAAAATTTACACGATAGATGGTCTAATCTTACACCTCAATGGTGTAGTGAACATTAATTAAAACAGGTCCATGAAGACTAACTGGTGGATCGCTAGACAATATTGTTTCTGGGTTATTACCCTTCGTCAGTAGCGATTACCAAGAACCTTAATTGTTGAAATACCTTTACATGTAGTGGCCATCAAAACTTCTTGGCGCGAGCCAATCACTCCTAACGAACCACTGACAACAGAACACTGACGAGACGATACCTTGTCTAACACCTTGCGGAGACTAAACAAGAGACGACTGTCAAACGTCCAGTGTCAACATATAAAAGGATTGCTGCAATTAAGTTCAAAAACAATTCAAATTAAAAATGTATGTCAAATCTGACAGCAAAATGTAAAATTTACACGATAGATGGTCTAATCTTACACCTCAATGGTGTAGTGAACATTAATTAAAACAGGTCCATGAACTTAATTGCAGCAATTGCAGTTTTTAAAAAAATTGCTTTTTTCCAATCAACGCCCTCCACCACAACAACCACAGGTCATACAGCCAGCCGAAAAAATATACCACAGCTTATCATACATCCAACAACTATCTCCTTCCATAAAAAACTTTTCCATGATACAGGTATTGTTGTCGCCGATCGAATCATCAACCCCATTGCAAGGTTCTTTGCAACTATTAAGGACAAAACTCCTCGTCTATCACTTAGTAATATCATTTATAAAATACCTTGTGGCGAGTGTGACCGTATTTACATTGGCCAAACAGTGCAAAGGCTTAAACAACGTGTAACACAACATAAGAGCGATGCTCGTCTGAAACCTACGTATTGTGCATTGGCATCCCATGCAAATGATAAAGGCCATCATATAAATTATGATGAAGTCGCGGTCCTGGCACATAACAACAAATTAAATCAGAGGCTCTTTATGGAAATGTGTTACATTGTTAACTCTAATAGTGCCATGAATTTTAAAAAAGACAAAGACAATCTCAGCACTATTTACACGGGCCTCATGAGTAAATGTTCACACCTTGCTTCACATTAATTTTCTTTCATTAATAACTTTTCTTTGTCCTTTGTCCTTGACTTTTACGTCTTAGACGTTACAAACTTCTAACTTGTTTAAACTAATTATAATTATGTAGTGTTGTGTTTTATATCATAACTTTCGATCCTGTCACTCGTCGCTCTGTATGGGAGCTTCTGCAATGTTTCAATTTTTCTTTAATCTTCTAAAATTTTCGTGTAAGTACTTACTAGAAATTTGTTTTTACATTAAAATTATTTTTCTTTATTGTTACCTTATAGGCTTTGATAAGGCCTCAATAAACGAGGCGAAACGTTAGCCAGAAAACATTGAAGTGATTTATATTCCTAATCGTTCAACACCCCGAATTCTTTTTTTTAATATACAGTAATAAAACTTCGTAACCAAATATATATATATATATATATATATATATATATATATATATATATATATATATATATATATATATTATACATTATATATATATATATATATATATAATGAAAGTTACTAAAAAAATTTTAATTGACAATTATTTAGGTATAGTTGAAATCTGAAGGAAACAATTTAATTAATTTAATTGGAAATAACTAAAACACAAAGAATCCGACGAGACCAACCGCAAAAGAACCTACTAATAACCTAGGAGAAAACACACGGATTGAAAAGGGGAAAAAGACACAGGTTATGAGTCGTCGAAAGACTCACTCCCCACCCAAGTACTAAACTGTTAAGGACAAAGAAAAGTTATTAATGAAAGAAAATTAATGTGAAGCAAGGTGTGAACATTTACTCATGAGGCCCGTGTAAATTGTGCTGAGATTGTCTTTGTCTTTTTTAAAATTCATGGCACTATTAGAGTTAACAATGTAACACATTTCCATAAAGAGCCTCTGATTTAATTTGTTGTTATGTGCCAGGACCGTGACTTCATCATAATTTATATGATGGCCTTTATCATTTGCATGGGATGCCAATGCACAATACGTAGGTTTCAGACGAGCATCGCTCTTATGTTGTGTTACACGTTGTTTAAGCCTTTGCACTGTTTGGCCAATGTAAATACGGTCACACTCGCCACAAGGTATTTTATAAATGATATTACTAAGTGATAGACGAGGAGTTTTGTCCTTAATAGTTGTAAAGAACCTTGCAATGGGGTTGATGATTCGATCGGCGACAACAATACCTGTATCATGGAAAAGTTTTTTATGGAAGGAGATAGTTGTTGGATGTATGATAAGCTGTGGTATATTTTTTCGGCTGGCTGTATGACCTGTGGTTGTTGTGGTGGAGGGCGTTGATTGGAAAAAAGCAATTTTTTTAAAAACTGCAATTGCTGCAATTAAGTTCATGGACCTGTTTTAATTAATGTTCACTACACCATTGAGGTGTAAGATTAGACCATCTATCGTGTAAATTTTACATTTTGCTGTCAAATATATATATATATATATATATATATATATATATATATATATATGTTAATACGTAGATTCTCGCGGGTAAAATCTGTTCTGCTTTTTTCTCGGGTAATGAACCGCGTTGTAGAATTATCCCTGTAAGGGTTGTTCCGACGTTTCGGCAATGTCACAATTGCCATCTTCAGGTTGGTCTTCTCGGTCTAAGCGATCTAGAAGAACTGAGTTCTTCTAGATCGCTTAGACCGAGAAGACCAACCTGTAGATGGCAATTGTGACATTGCCGAAACGTCGGAACAACCCTTACAGGGATAATTCTACAACGCGGTTCATTACCCGAGAAAAAAGCAGAACATATATATATATATATATATATATATTGAGGTGTAAGATTAGACCATCTATCGTGTAAATTTTACATTTTGCTGTCAAATATATATATATATATATATATATATATATATATATATATATTGTTGGTGCGTAAGTTCTCGCGTCTGAAATCTGCGCTTCAACAAGAGCACATTCGCGCCGTAAAACAAAGAGATTCGTCATCGTCATTGGCTAGCCATTTCTTAGACACAGGACACAGAATCGACTTCGACAATACAAGGACAATAGCTAGCATTGATCAGTTCACCAGCAGAATAATACGGGAGGCAATAGAAATTGAGAAACGGAAAGAAATCCTCAACACACGAGATGATGCCCAACGATTGCCTGCAACATGGAGACCAGTATTACAACAATACAGTACAAGCAGTGTTCAAAGGACAGCGCCACAGGAACCACCACAGGAACCGCTACAGGTCATCACACGCCCACTACACCAAGGTCCATTAACCAGGAGCCACGACAAACCGGAATATAAGGATCAACGAGTAACTCCGAACGTCAGTTCTTCTAAGTCAGCGAGACCTAGAAGAGCTTCCTGAAGATGGCAGATGGGACTCTGCCGAAACGTCGAAGCGACCCTTCGGGGAACATTTCCACAACGCGGTTCACAACCCGAGAAGCGCATATATTTATATATATATATATATATATATATATATATATATATATACACGAAAGATGGTCTAATCTTACACCTCAATGGTGTAGTGAACATTAATTAAAACAGGTCCATGAAGACTAACTGGTGGATCGCTAGACAATATTGTTTCTGGGTTATTACCCTTCGTCAGTAGCGATTACCAAGAACCTTAGTTGTTGAAATACCTTTACATGTAGTGGCCATCAAAACTTCTTGGCGCGAGCCAATCACTCCTAATGAACCAATGTCAGTGGTTCATTAGGAGTGATTGGCTCGCGCCAAGAAGTTTTGATGGCCACTACATGTAAAGGTATTTCAACAACTAAGGTTCTTGGTAATCGCTACTGACGAAGGGTAATAACCCAGAAACAATATTGTCTAGCGATCCACCAGTTAGTCTTCATGGACCTGTTTTAATTAATGTTCACTACACCATTGTAAGATTAGACCATCTTTCGTGTAAATTTTACATTTTTCTGTCATATTTGACAAGACACATTTTCAATATATATATATATATTAGGGCGGGTCAAATTGTATGGAACGATTTTTTTTGATGAAGCGTATAGCAAAAACGTAATCTATAGGTGATTCTGAGAAGTTTTGCTGAAGAGACCATAGCTCTAAGTCGGATTTGGAGCCCCCCAAAATTTCAAAATAGAAATTTTTCCATATATACATAGAACAGTTTAATTAAATTCATCATAAAATCGGATAGAATTATAGTAGATTTCTCAATCTGGGCAATCTGAAAGGTATTTATTGATACCTGTAGAATAAGTCGTCAATGGCAGCATTGTTCAATTGAACAACTTTGTAACACTGAATAATGACGTTACAAAATAATGACGTTTACCAACACTAAACGTTGCCAAGCTTGCTTTTCCTTCTTCCTTAATCGTTCATCGAGCAATGCGCACGCAGTTTGCCAAAATACTTAAATAAAAACTCGGTTATCACAATACCAATATATTTTTAGCTAACATTAAACCAGGACCAATTGCACATTCTGGTTGGTTAACCAAAGCAAGTAGATTACTACGATTATATGTAACAACTAATACACCATCGACCAATTTAAAAACTTTGGCAGTTTATATTATTACAGTTTATGTGCCAATGACTTCAATGTGAAGTTTTATAACTCTGTTGTGTACGGCAGTGCACTTTTATTAAAATTTATACGTTGGACACGATACTTACAACCAAACTTTCGTAATATTGTAGATGGTGTAATTCAAAACTCATATTACGCACATCCAGAAAATATCTTATTAACAATGTTATTTGATGATCGAAAAGCAGTACGGGGTAGAGCTATCAAAAAGATTTTACACTATCGAGAAAAATTGTACGATCCAACTAAACTCAGAATTTACAAAAAATATATCTTAAATTTCAATGCTACTGATTATGTCAATATGGTTGATATGAATAACAATAATAATATATTATTTGAACCAGCATTTACTCGACAGATTCCATATGATCACTTGGTAGAATACTTAGATTTCGTTGAACCACCACTGGCTGATCCAGAAATTCCAATGCACATACAAGGAACAGAAAGACATGTACAATTATTAACGAATGTTTCAAAACGAGTTATAGAAAAGAATCGTGAAGGAGTTATGGCAGTGACATTAGAAAGTCGTAAGAAAACTCATCGAATGGAAAGTAAAAAGGACCTTAAAAAATAATATTACCACGTTAAAACATTAAATTGTAGGTCGAGAATAATATTTAAAAATAAATTGAATAAAAAATGTAAAAATAGTGTTTTTTTGTTGAAACCTTGAAAATGTTGATTTTTTCAAATCGATTTTCCTACAAAAATGAGTTCGAAAACAAAAAAATTGATCGTAATAAAAGTTGTTGGAAATTATCTGAACTTTCATAATCTCGAAAATCTAAGAAAATTCAGAATTTATTAGTTAAAAGTTCATTTTAGGCTATTTTTCGACAAAAAATTCTTAATATCTCTACTAAAATTAAAAAAATATTGGTATCAATACAGATTCTGAAAGGTGATAAAAATACCTTTCAAACAAGCCCAGATTGAGAAATCTACTATAATGCTATCCGATTTTATGACGAATTTAATTAAATTATTCTATGTATATATATTTTGAAATTTTGGGGGGCTCCAAATCCGACTTAGAGCTATGGTCTCTTGAGCAAAATTTCTCAGAATCACCTATAGATTACGTTTTTGCTATACGCTCCATCAAAAAAAAAATTAACCCGCCCTAATATATATATATATATATATATATATATATATATATATATATATATATATATATATAGCATATACGTTCTATAAAAGTCCCAGAAGTTTTACTTTTGGGGCAGCGCGTTACTCGAAGACATTCTGAAATCCTGAGGATTATGATTAGTTGTTATTACTTGGCGTAGGCTGTTGCATGCGCATGTGTGGAATGGTTGGTGAAACGTGAATATGACCGAAATAGAACTTATTTTTTAAAACGTGCCGTTGTTACCACGTCTTAGAAACTGGTACTTACTATAGGAAACTTGATAAAAGAATGAATATATTGAAGTTTGTTTGAAGCGTTTCGTCTAAAAATGTACTTACTGGAAACTCGCCTTTGAAATTATTTTACATATCCGTTTCCATCTGCATTTGATCTGTATTGTGGACGAAAAGCGAGATGAGTAAGATATGCTGAAAAACACCATACTGAAGCTATATGCAAGTAGAAAAATGAGAGGGACCAATCACTCAATAATTCTGCTAACACTCAGTGAACACATAATAATCAAAGAATCAAATCCACCACTATCAAATAAAAGCACTGATGGAGAACACCAGCTGGAACCAAGCAAAAGTATCGAGTTGAATCTACCTATCAAAATGATAGACAAATTATGACATGAATCAGCAAAATCCATGATAAACAGTCAGCAAGCAGCATGTAATAATGCACCAGAAATTAAAGGAAAACAACTGGAATTAATTATCATAAAAAATACGTTATTTGGTGAATGGGAAAAGAAAAGTGAGAAACGATTAGCAAAGATCCAAAACAAGAGAAGACGAAACCAAAGTAACCAACCGATCCAAAAATCGAAAAGGAAAACACAGGGAGTTAAAAATGAATCACTCAATATCTATGTGAACTAACTGGTAGCCAAAATACACTTATTACTTACTCTGTTACAAAAAGGATAAACAAACCAATAAAACAAATCCCACCCATATGAGAGGAAATGGAACATAGAGATAACAAACAACAGGCTGGCCAGATTGCCGGACATTAACAAATATCCAATACAAGCAACATATTTAGTTACATACAAATAATTAGCTAGAGAAATTAAAGAAAACATCAATCTCAAAACACTCCCAGTATTCCATTTAATTGCAAGTGAAATATAAAAATAACTAACTAAAACAATCAAGAAAAATAATTGTTAAAATTACACATTTAATAAATATGGTATTTAGTCCAAATCATGGGCCATTCCTATGAAAAAGGGCAGAAGTGAAATGATACCAAAACCTGGTAAACATTAATGGAGTAAAGTCATAGGCTCATTTTACTGTTCGCAATATGTCTAAATTATTTGATAAATGGTTTTTGAGAAGTCTGAAGATGATTGAAGAGAAACAACTGGTTCTTATAAAACGGTCGATCAAGTACATCGTATAAAAGATGTCATAGAAAATTGCACGGAAGAAAATAAAATATACTTAGCCATTTTTCTGGATGTAGCCCAAGCACATGGTATAAAAGTCTACTCATTAAATTAAAAAGATGCTTAGGAAAACAGCGCAGCTTCTGGAATCATGCACCACTCATCAAACTTTGAGAGTTAAACAAGAATATGTATATACGTATATACACAGGCGACATTCATTTGGTAGAATTGAACAACAATTGAACAACAATACAATTTTATACAAACAAACAGACAAATGCTTGAGCCTCAACCTAGATGCCAAGCTAAAATGGAAGGAACATGTTAAAATGAAAACAGAACAAACCTTAAATACAAAACATGTATTAGCTGCTGGGAACAAACTCCTGTCTATTTGAAATAAGGAATGGGTCTACCAACATAACGTGAATGCTCTTAGACATGTGTGGAATGTTTATCTTCACTGAGAACTCCAGCTGAGGACAATTAAAGAAGAAAACAGTTGCCAAGGGTCAGGAGGAGAGGATCCATAGACATCCCAACGTTGAGGAACTTTAATTTCCAGATGATCTAGATTTGGTGCGGCGTCTTAAGCTAACTAAACCTCAGTGATTAGTGCAAAAGTGAAGTAAAGTGCTGGTAGCAACAGATAAGTGTGAAATATGCCAAAGTAATAGTCCCCTGTGTTTGAAGACCTATATCAAAGAAACCGCTTGGCGGAAATAATTGAAATACGAAAATGGGATGTAGTTTTAAGGAAACCTCAACTTGTGCCTCTCTCGAAACACGTATTGAAATTTAATTGTACCTATGATCGGCGCCATTCAAATGTTTACCCAAAATATATGACTATATTACTATAGGACCAGAACCAATCCAAACAACCACTTCGTTCAGAGACTTTATACCGAAACAATACGACTATTAATAACATTTATCGTATCATCGATTATTATGATCGTTTTATGTTAAACATTTATTGATAATTATAAGGCACATAATACCATAGATACTCATAATACGTTAGATACAATAATACAAATTCTAGAACACAATTATTTATGAACATGAACTTCAATCTTTTCACAATTGTTAAAGTTGAATGATACGCATTTCGTATCCATCATCATAGTTAAGTCTTCTGCAGCTTTACTGGCATCATTCGGATGGGATGATTCAGCATACATTAAATCCAAGCCTCTTACTTCCTCCAAAGTTTTACTTGTACGTGCAAATTCCATTGATTCTGTAGTTTTTGATCCACTGCTTATTGAATCGTTTCCGACCTGAATCTTTTTCGCAATTGAAACCTTCTTTGTCAGGTTTTCTTCTAAATATTCCTTTGCAACTTTGCTTGATTCCCAACCACCCAGTTCTTGCAGCTGTAAAATGTCTCCACCGGCATTAACAAGTAAAGTTGCTGAAGATCTCCGAATACAATGGCCGGTGTACATAGCTGGATTTTCAAGTTTGAGATATGACGCAATCTTCTCAGGAATTTTTGAGAAAAAATGAATACCACAAGGTTGAATCGTACACTTTCCATTTCTGTACGATACAAACAGTCTTTTGTGTGTAACATGCCGCGGCCGTAATGCTATATATTTCTGAAATAAAGCCACTGGATTAATATCACCTTCAGATAAAACGGCAAAAAATCTTTTCTTGTGAGTTTTTGAGTCGGGAATGGTAACAACTATCTTACTCTCTAACATCTCAACATCGTCTGTAGAAATTTTCACTAATTCATTGGTTCTGCAAGCTCCACCTAGCAATCAAAAAGGCCACTTTCATCATTAAAAACTCTTTATCTGGAGCTGTACACACAAATTCTTTAACTTGCTCTCTCGTGAGTACTTTGGATTTCTTAACTCGATGTCCAACATTTTTCTTCTTGATGAATCTTATCGAAGCACCATACTTGTCGATTTCCACTCTTTCCTTCAATTCCAAACAAGTTCGCAACATACTGTACTTTGGCCACAAAGATGAAGGAGAATATTCATTTGAGAGTTTCACAAAATAGGCCAGCAAGACCGTTTCCGACGCACCTTGAATTTGTTCTCGTACTCGCCACTCGCAAAACAGACGATATTCTTTTTCGTAACATATTTTCGACTTTTCTGGAAGCAAGTCTAATCGTGCACTATCTGCTGCTTCCAAAATATTTGCAGGAATATCGAAATCTTCCATGATATATTTCTAAATTACAAAAACGTGACTTAAACTAACGATTTTTTTTATGACAGAAAATTGTTGATTTGTTTAATTGTTTTTGCATCGCTCTGATCACACTTCAACGATGATACGATAAAGCTTTGAATATAACTCGAATATTAGCGATTTAAACACATTCGGACGTTGCCTAAGTGACTCGGCGGCTAGCGCCGCCTCGTCACTGTAGCAACGTCCTCGATTATTATAAATCGCATAATATTCTCGTTACATTAATAGCTATATGAATATGCTGATTTGTATTTGTTAAGAATTCCTTCGTTCTTATACTGGACCGCAGTTATGACACATTTTAGTTGCACATCCACCTAGACGATAATGATTATACATTGAGGTAAATAATAATAATAAATGTACAAGTATTAGAAACATAAACAAGTCAGAATGGTTTTCGAAAAGCATTCGCTCAGTACGTGAGTAAATATTTGTAAAATTATTTTATTGTTTTTTTTTTATAACCCTAATATCTTATACTGTTTCTATGGTACATTTGAGCTTACTAGTTATTTTGTTGTTAAAATGTCTTCCCCTCTTAAAGTAACGTCAATGACGACGTATTTTATAGTTAAAACACTCTTCAGTTCATTCGTACTAAAAAAAGTACGATTCAAATGACATTTATTTCATTTTTTTTACAGAAATTATTTAAAAAAGTGAAAAGTGCAATTATTAAATTGAAAGCCCTGATCAGTCCTAGCTGAATCACCACTGTAACATTCCTGTCTTCTCTCACTTTGATTTGTAACATTTTCATTGCTACCTCCATCAGCTCTTTCGTCCAACTTGTTAGTTTTATCAATGAACACTTTTTTTGCAATTTTTATTCTTTCCTCAAATGACTATGTACGATTCTGCTACGCTTGAGGATTTCCATCCTCCATGTCTTTTCAGCGATGTAATATCTCCACCTATATCATAAATTAAATTTAATATGATAATAAGCACCTACAAGCTGTATCTGTGCCTGAATTAACAAGGAGAGTCGCTGAAGTGCGGCGGAAAGAATGGCCGCTGTAGCTATTTGGATCGTCCAGTTTCAGGACAGTTGCAATTTTTCTAGGTAGCTTTCCAACAGTGTTTATTCCTACATTCTGGCGAATACATTTGCCCTTACAATAGTGTAAAAAAAACCTCGGGGGTGAATCTTTGGGGCGTAAAGCTACGTAACGGCGATACAAGTCAATCGGGTTAACACCAAAGCCTTCGTTAATTATACTGAATCTTCTTTCTTGATGTGTCTTACTATCAGGAATTATAACGTTTAGTACGTCGCCAAACCTTCGTTCCTGTATCCTGTATGTCATCAAATTTCAAATTGCACAATTCGGACTTCCTGCTCGCTCCAGCGATACCGAAGATCATAGCTACCTATAAAAACTCAGACTTTATATTCAAGAACAAGCTGTACTGATATTATTACCTTCTCAAACAAATATTCTCCATCATCAGCTTGTTGCAAGAATGTCTTTACATGTTCACGCTTCAAAATCTTCGATTTTTTACTACGATAACCCACATTTAGATTTTTTTAAATATGGGATGACAACTCCAAATTTGTTAATATCTATATTTTCTTTGGCTTTTAATGTGGCCTTTAACATTGAATATTCTGTCAAATTCTGTCTATGTCAAATACACTTTTTCATATGCATTTTTAGATTTTATGGGCAACAAATTGCTCCCCAGTTCCTCTCCTTTTTTTCTAATTTCTTCTGGGACACTTTCATTCATTTTGGAAATTAAATTAATCAAAACTTTGTTGATTTTATGTTACCATGATACCCACAGCAATCTTCGCATTTTGCGTATTTGTGATGCGACTGACAGATCTGATATGGTTTATTAAATTTCTTGAATTAAAAAGTCAGTTTGCTTATACGTATTAGGGTTAGACAAAATCTTGAAGATAACACGAGTTTTATGGTTTAAAAATTTCGGTCTATTAAATTCTCGCTCCCTGCGGTCGCTCGAATTGAAACTACGACCTCGATTTTTAAACTGTCTATAAAACTCTAGTTGCCTTAATAGCTATTATTATACGATCTTGATATGTGGGCAAATTTTTATTTTATTTTATTTTTATTTTTTATTATATATGTAGGTGATCATTATAACTATTTTCTACAATAAATATTACATTACCGTTATGACTTATTATTATTTACGCTGATAAAGAATAAAATAAATGAGCGCTGAAAATAATCCAAAAAAGTTTGGAGTACCGCCCTGGCAGAATTACCCATCGCTAGACCGAAACCGCTCGCTTCAGAGGAAAATCTGCGCGAACTTTATTGGAATACGTATCTCGCTCCCAATAATCAAGTAATGGGTAAAATTAAATTTCTATACGTATTTCGAGATAGCACAAGTTGAGATTTCCTTAGAACTACAGTCTCCTTTCTTGCGATATCTTGTAAAGGAGATCACGAAAACTACGATTTCCGGCTAATGTAAGTATAATATTGAAAAAATTAAATTTCCCCTCTGTGGACAACATATCAGGTCACTTCTAGTTGAAGTTTAATTTTTTGTCGAACGGTTAAGTAGGAAAAAAATGTAAAGTCGGCTATCCGTTAGATATCGCAAAAATCGGATGCTTCTAAACGTAGCGGCGCAAAAATTTGAACTTACAGTATGTTACGTAGAAATGATTGCCGGTTGTAACAATGTATATTTCCGCCAAGCGGTTTCTTTGATACAAGTCTTCAAACACAGTGGACTATTACTTTGGCACCGATGGCTGGATGAATCGTTAGGAAGAAATATATTCAGCTAAGAGATAGTTTAAGTCAAGGACAAAAGATGTATTATTCTTTAGCTTGGCTGTATTGTTATTAAATATACAAAAAATGTACGTTTCATATATTATACTTAATATTGTTCAGTGTAGATTAACACTGCGTGGCGCAACGGACATTCTTTATTCATTCTCTATATTCGCGGCTCCCTTCTTATTTTGCAGTGTTTCTCAGTCCTATATCTCGTTTAACGACCTGATGCAGAAAAGGCGTGGTCTCGGCGTCAACAGCCAGTTTCACACGCTACATACAAATTAAGAAACACCGGAACGCAATCACGATTGCCGAATTTTGTAGTTGCGTGTTTTGGGATTGAGAAATTCCACCAATAGAAAACTTCTATTCAAACTTCGCGCATGTGTGTGGAGATGCATCTGTTTTAGGGAGCGGTTTCCAACTATTCTGCGTTTGGAGGAATAAGGCTCTTTCAGAAGGAACATATCTGCACCTTATATTTTGTTCAAATAATTTTTGTCTACAGTATGTTACAATATGAGAATTCTTTTACCACCTGCATCGTTTGCATTCGACACATGTAACTGCCACGTACTTATTTTTTATAAACAATTAATTAAAAATTCAAATAAAATCATTATTAAATTATTAAAAAATATATAAAAAAAATATAAAATATTAATGAAATTTATGAATATATGTATTTACGTAATTATATAATACATAATTCAAAATTGTTGGTAAGTCGAGGGAGGCGTGTTAAATATTTATCAATTTGACATATATTGATATGTACTTTAATTGCAGGTCTTATTGAAATCATCAGTATCTTTCGCAACTGCAATTTATGGCGTGGCTGCTGTTTTGGCGGCTCTAGCGTGCTTGATTTTACCCATCGAAACGAAAGGGAAAGACCTCAGTGATAATATTCAGCAACAGTAACGATAAAATGTACCATCCACAGAATATAAAAGCTTGCAGGTTTTAAAACTCAGCGGGCAAGGTTACTTCAGTATTATTTTAAGTAAAACTGTTATGACATTAAACCAAAGTTATTAATGTTAGTGCACCATTTTATTTTGTTATGTGAGATTTTATTATTTTTAAATATTTATTTCAGGTGTTGGTACTTAAATGTTTTATAATGTTTTACAGAATAAATTTTTAAAACTTACTATTACATTACGTTATTAACTTACACATACGTTTGGCAAAAAAAAAACATAATAAATCAACATCGTATGGAACATGAAAATATAAATGAGAAATAAACTAATTAACGTACAAACGCTAACAGAAATCGCCAGTACCTTTGCTCCTCACCAGTGGGTCAGAAAAATATGCTCTTGCTGATTTCCTCGTAGCACTTCGTAATAATAAAAGTCATGTAATGTTATGTACTTTCACATAAATGGGTATGGATTATTTTGTACTGTATTTTTAGAGTGGAACTGTAAATTAAAAAAAAAAAACTGTTTTAGTCACATAGCTCAAGTTTATGTTGTGATAAAACTATTAAACCCAAAATTTATATAAGCACAGTTCAAAACAAACTAAAGGACGTTTCTATATTTGCTTTAATGAACCACAGGAATTATTTACAATACGCCCTCACACAAACCGACGAGTGGGGTATTTAAAACTTTAAGTATATAAAGAGACACGCAATGCTGACATGAATTCATCACCTCCGCATTCTATGACACAGGTAGCTATGTCGATAACCGTTAAACCACGGGAACCTCGTTGCATCTGACACCAACACCAATAACAGCAACCACATCAACAGTAACGCCACTGCATTCGATCTGCACAACTCCACCAGTAATCACTCGTGCACAGGTAATGTACTCAAGGCAGTTGTCATTAATGCGTCTTAGTAATCACCGAATAATACTAGTCACTGTTCACATCAATGACTATAATAGTCATATCACAATAACTGCGACAAACACTCGTCTCTTGCCCAGCCAACTCGCACTCCACTGTAAGACATCAATCTTGAATATATTAATCGATCACATACACGAAGCTCCATGATAAAATATCAACTAAAGATATAAACATAACCAAATAAGCTAATGCTAGGGTGCAGGATGCACGCGATAAGTTGACATTAGTTAACCTCAATGTCGATGTATTTTGCTACATCATTTGGTTACCCGAATGCACCTAAAAGTGAATTAACCAATTGTATGACTATTAAGTCATACTTATTAAGGGTGGGGGTTAAATACACTTTACATAACTATTGAATAATACAATTCACTTGTAAGGTGCACCTTCAACGTATACCGATTGTCACCGATCGTCTACAAACGTCGTTTACTTTGATGCGACGATTTCCATTAAAAATAACATAGTGCGGCTAGACGCACCAATATCATGTGGGTCGCGGCACGGAGAGGAAATTGCATTATTAGTATCCTTGTCAAGATATGGAAAAAGGTGATGAGAGTAAACCATCACTTCTGGTTGACATATTGTTTTAATACGAGGTTTTCTTCCTTGCTCATATAAACCTGGAAATGTTTCATAATATCAGCATTGATAGTTTGGGCGATAGAGCGCAGACACACAAAAAGATCCTTCTGAAAATAGTCAAAATAGGTCAAATCGTGTAGTTGTCATGATTAGAACACTTTCTTATACATAACGTATAAGAAAGCAAAAAAGAAAACATATGGAAAGCAAATATGCGTGGATGGGGCATTTCCAGGTATTGTTAGCAGAACAATACAGCACGAGGAATCCTCTAGAGAAAGGATATGAATTCGATATGTGATTAAAAGTATGTTATTATATATATGCATCTTGGATTCTTCTTCCGGGTATCTTCTCGTGTTGGGTTAGTCTTCTCTTCTTGGCGACATTTTGGCAAAGTTTCACTTGCCATCTTCTGGTCTTCGGTTGGTTTCGTGTTCTCGATCTAGTATTCGGTCTCGAACTGGCGATGATGCAGGCTTATATACCGTGTTTGTAGTCGCTTCGACGCTTTCCTTAATTGGTTTCCGGTCGTTGATCTTGATTGCTGGTATTTTCTGCGTCGCGACGCGTCGTTGGTTCTGATGATTGTGTGGTGTTTAGCTGTTTTTTTCTTTTGTACTAACTTGGTTAGTGCTTATTTCCATGTAAGTGGTAGTCTCGTGTATCGTCCCTCGTATTTAAGTTGTTCGGGCGTTTTTCGATTTATATGGCTTCTCTGATGATTATTCTCGTATAGTGTTCGATGTTAGTGTTTTCGAAATCCATCGCGTGAGGCGGTTTTTACGTGCTGGGCCAGGGATGAGATTCTTTCGTACTTGTTCACTGCATTTTGTTGTTCATCTTTTCTAACGTTGATTCTTCTGTTAGTTTGACCGATGTAGGTGTTGTCGCAGTTCTGGCAGGGAACTTCGTATACTCCTTGCATCTCGGCGTTGATTTTTGTCTTCGGTAGAACCGTGTTGATTTTTTTTCTGTGTTGAAGATGATCTTGATCTCGTTTTTCTTTAGTATTCTGTTTATTTTGTCCGTGATGCCTTTGACGTATAGGACGTAGGCTTTGGTGAGTACCTTTCCTTCTTCTGGTTCTTTCCTAAATTTTCGTGGACTCTGAGCCAATTTTATGTTTCTCTGGCTGTAATCGTTTTGTCGGTTTTCGTTGTTCGCTAATCGTTGTGATCTTTTGATGAGAGTTTTCACTACTGACTGCAGCTGAGCTGGATGGTGGACAGAGTTCGCGTTAAGATATTAGTGTGTGTTGTCTCAGGTTTCCGTTCGTTTGTTCACAAGCACATGTAGGAATGGGAGTTGGTTTTCTTCTTCCACTTCCATGGTGAACTTGATGGTTGGATGGATTCCGTTGGTGGTCCAAACATATGTTCAGCTGCTCTCTTCCGTGGTTCCAGATTACAAATGTGTAATCGACATATCTTAACCATAACTTCGGTTTCTGTTTTGCAGTTTGGAGGGCTCTTGTTTCGAAATCTTCCATGAATAGGAATTTGTCAGAACCGGAGAAAGCGAAGAATCCATAGGGGCTCCTGCTACTTGTTTATATCGTTGTTATTTATAAATGATGTATGTGTTCTTCAGGCAGTGTCTCGATAGTTCCAGAATGTGTGCTGCAGGTTTGTGTTTCTTCTTCATGATGTCCAATGTTTCTTCCACCGGTATGTTCGTGAAGAGGTATACTATGTCAAAATTGACTAATAGGTCTTCTGGTTGGACAACTTATTTCTTCAGTAGCTCGATGAAGTAGCCAGCGTTCTTGACGTTGGATTCTGTTTTCTCGGCATACGGTTGTAGTATCTTCGCCAGGTATTTTGCCAGTTGTTGTAATGGGGACTCTATGCAGCTGACTATGGGTCTCAGTGGAGTGCCTTCTTTGTGGATTTTCGGAAATCTGTAGAATTTAGGATGATTCCCCTTGAAATTAGCTGCACTTGTGTATCGTTCGTTGTCAATCGGGCTCGCCTTGGTCTTCATCCTTGTGGTCTTCTCCAGGTATGTTGTTGGATCAGACCATATTCGTTCATATTCTGGATCCGCCAGTAATGCTAGTATTTTGTTGTCGTAGTTTCGTAGTAGTGTTCATCACAACGTAGTAGTGTCGTAGTCAGTAGTGTTCATCACAACTGTTGCGTTGCCCTTGTCTGCTGGTAATAAGTGTATCAGTGGTAGGAAGCCACCAGTCTTGGGGATTTTTATGACTCTTCTGCTCGGCTCACATATGTTTCTGCGCAGATTCCTTAACGCTTTGTGAGCAATTTTTGCTTTTTTGAATAATGTTTTGGCTCCGCTGCGTGCTAATGCTCGACGAGCTACCTTTATTGCATTTTGAAAAGACAACTGAACCCCACGCTTCCTACCTTTTTGTAGGCTAATCTTTTTGCTTTTACCTTCAAGCATCGTTTAACGACCCCCGTACCGAGCACGGGTTTTCCTTTCATTGCGGCGGCTACGGCTGCTGATGATACTTTTTCACCCATATTTGCGTCTTTACTTAGAAGTCGTTCCTTTGCTGTTTTATACAAGTCCTTATTGGCCGCGTGTTTGTAACCAAATCTGTAATAGCGTCGTACATTTTTCGATGTAAAGTTTCTTCCTAAATTCTATGGATACGTATGGTTTTAATTTATATTTTAACATCTTAATTCTATCCCTAAATCGGATATTGTCCAAATACTGCTCTTCCCACTTATTCAACCTGGACTGCCTGTACACGTACGCCCATGTGTACATTATATGCGTTACGTTATTTTCTACATTAAATGTTACACTCTTCATTTACTTGTGAATTAAATTACACAATATTTTATCAGTTCCATATATTAAGAGTTCTTTCGTGATGCACGTTTGCTCACTATTCGTTCCGTTCATGATACCGATGAACATGAATTAGAGCATACTGCTTTAATCACGTCATAGTAATTCGTGTACTCCATACTTATAACATCTCCAATCGACTAGTTATAACATCTGCTAGTTTCCCCAATTCGTGCAGCGAATCATGTCCAAATACGTGCATTCCGCGTTTATCTCATGTTTTAATATCTTTCGAGAATTTTCCATCCACTCACTATATAGTTGAAATAAATTCATTTACATCTTTTGAATCTATTTGCAATAAAATTTGCAATTACATGTTTTATATATATTGTAAGGGTCATAAATTAATAAAAAAAAAGCGTTAAATAGAATAACAAATTTAACAGCAACGAAATACGACGCCAAGAACTATTAGAACTATTAGATCGAACCGCGTAGAGATTCGGTACTGTAATGGTATTTCAAATAATAATTCTATGAAAATAAATGAACAAATAAGGATGTTTGTCGTATAATTAAATTAGTTAAGTACGAATATAAGTAGTGTAATGCAATTGTAACTCGACATAAGTGGTTTTACCATGTTTATATAAGTTAAATCGTAAAATATATTCGATTTATTCGCATTCCGAGATAGCGGCGGGCATGGCTCCGAGACGTGACTCAACGCACGTGGGCCGAATCGACTTGATGCAAAAGCGCGCGAAAATTCTCCTTGGCAACTTTTTGCGTCCAATCACCGCGTGTAGAACCTGATTGGCAACTTCTGGGCATTAAACAACCAATAGCTTTTCGGCACTTGTGACTTGTAAAATTTAGATAAAATTTTAAAAATAATATGAAATATCACCGGGTTTATAAGTCGACCGGGATCGGCATGAGATTTTTTCAGTCCTCAACGTCGCTTCGCTTGCGACAATAATAATCGAAACTCCAGAAGTAGAAATCAGTAAGTGCTTTTTAATTTATTTGTTGTAAAACAGTATACTACGAATTGTCGAGTTTGGTTTGTTTAATTGTATTGCCTGAACCTACGTTTAGTTTAGAACGATTTATTTATGTATCGTTCTGCAAAAAGCACTGAGTAAATAATTGCATTCGTTATATCGAGTCTCAATGTTTATGGTGTAGTTTTGTAACTTTCTAAATTTTGAATTTTTCTAAAACAAAATATGATTATAACAGCAGGATGATGAGTTTGTTAGGTGACACCAAGCATGAAACAATAAATGGGGATCAAACATTCAAGTTACAAAAAAACGGTGAAAGACCTACTCAAGGATTATAAAAGAGGAAATTTTATATCTCCAGAAATGTACAAACATTTATCTATGAATAATTCATCTCCTTTCAGGATATATGGTCTCCTCAAAATACATAAGAACAATTATCCGTTACGTCCCATAGTTTCTTTCGTTGGTTCAGCCACATACAATCTTTCGGGCTATGTGTCTGAAATTTTGACCAATTCTTTAGCTGATCTGGTAGATACATAAATTTTCACTCTAACCATCCAATCAATCAGAAATTGATTTTACACCAAATTTATATATATATATATATGTGCTTCTTGGTTCTCGGGTTGTGAACCGCGTTGTAGAAATGTTCCCCGAAGGGTCGCTTCGACGTTTCGGCAGAGTCCCATCTGCCATCTTCAGGAAGCTCTTCTAGGTCTCGCTGACTTAAAAGAACTGACGTTCGGAGTTACTCGTTGATCCTTATATTCCGGTTTGTCGTTGGGGTTGACTACGCTCGACTGCTTCT
This sequence comes from Geotrupes spiniger, assembly GCA_959613385.1. Classification (NCBI taxonomy): domain Eukaryota; kingdom Metazoa; phylum Arthropoda; class Insecta; order Coleoptera; family Geotrupidae; genus Geotrupes; species Geotrupes spiniger. Next base: position 50,657,554 of record OY390733.1, on the reverse strand, counting down.
TACTTCGGCTCCTGGTTAATGGACCTTGGTGTAGTGGGCGTGTGATGACCGGTAGCGGTTCCTGTGGTGGTTCCTGTGGCGCTGTCCTTTGAACACTGCTTGTACTGTATTGTTGTAATACTGGTCTCCATGTTGCAGGCAATCGTTGGGCATCATCTCGTGTGTTGAGGATTTCTTTCCGTTTCTCTATTTCTATTGCTTCCCGTATTATTCTGCTGGTGAACTGTTCAATGCTAGCTTTTGTCCTTGTATTGTCGAAGTCGATTCTGTGTCCTGTGTCTAAGAAATGGCTAGCCAATGACGATAACGAATCTCTTTGTTTTGCGGCGCGAATGTGCTCTTGTTTACGGACTTCGATGCGCATATTAGAAAAAACCAGCAGCCATAGCTTTTCTACCGTATGTCAGAGGGACCACGGACAAGATAAGCAGGATCCTTAGTACACAGAACATCGATACAACTTTCAGACCATACAGGAAGATAGAAACTATGCGGAGGAATCCAAAAACGAAAATTCCATTAGAAAAGCAGGGAGTGTACGAAATACCATGTGGAAACTGCGAGAAGACATACATCGGTCAATCCAATAGGCGCCTCGAAGTCCGTAAACAAGAGCACATTCGCGCCGTAAAACAAAGAGATTCGTCATCGTCATTGGCTAGCCATTTCTTAGACACAGGACACAGAATCGACTTCGACAATACAATGACAATAGCTAGCATTGAACAGTTCACCAGCAGAATAATACGGGAGGCAATAGAAATAGAGAAACGGAAAGAAATCCTCAACACACGAGATGATGCCCAACGATTGCCTGCAACATGGAGACCAGTATTACAACAATACAGTACAAGCAGTGTTCAAAGGACAGCGCCACAGGAACCACCACAGGAACCGCTACCGGTCATCACACGCCCACTACACCAAGGTCCATTAACCAGGAGCCGAAGTAAGAAGCAGTCGAGCGTAGTCAACCCCAACGACAAATCGGAATATAAGGATCAACGAGTAACTCCGAACGTCAGTTCTTCTAAGTCAGCGAGACCTAGAAGAGCTTCCTGAAGATGGCAGATGGGACTCTGCCGAAGCGACCGTTCGGGGAACATTTCTACAACGCGGTTCACAACCCGAGAACCAAGAAGCACAGATTCCAGCCGCGAGAACTTACGCACCAACATATATATATATATATATATATATATATATATATATATATATATATATATATATATATATATATATATTGAAAATTTGTCTTGTCAAATATGACAGCAAAATGTAAAATTTACATGATAGATGGACGAATCTTACACCTCAGTGGTGTAGTGAACATTAATTAAAACAGGTCCATGAAGACTAACTGGTGGATCGCTAGACAATATTGTTTCTGGGTTATTACCCTTCGTCAGTAGCGATTACCAAGAACCTTAGTTGTTGAAATACCTTTACATGTAGTGGCCATCATAACTTCTTGGCGCGAGCCAATCACTCCTAACGAACCAACAACACCATTGAGGTGTAAGATTCGTTCATCTATCATGTAAATTTTACATTTTGCTGTCATATTTGACACATTTTCAATTTGAATTGTTTTTGAACTTGTTTAGTCTCCGCAAGGTGTTAGGCAAGGTATCGTCTTGTCAGTGTTCTGTTATCAGTGGTTCGTTAGGAGTGATTGGCTCTCGGCAAGAAGTTTTGATGGGCACTACAAGTAAAGGTATTTCAACAACTAAGGTTCTTGGTATTCGCTACTGACGAAGGGTAATAACCCAGAAACGATATTGTCTAGCGATCCACCAGTTAGTCTTCATGGACCTGCTTTAGTTAATGTTCACTACACCACTAAGGTGTAAGATTCGTCCATCTATCATGTAAATTTGGCATTTTGCTGTCATATTTGACAAGACAAATTTTCAATATATATATATATATATATATATATATGAAAAAAGGTTTTTTTCTGCGGGAACAAATATATATGAAGGGAAGATTCTTGGGCACACACCCGCATGGAAACACGCAACCGCCGACACGTGTTTCTGACTTATTAGTCGTCATCAGGACGGTATAGCCAAATTGAAAGGTGGACAAAATTTGGAGATAAAACAATCGGAGTCAACAACAAGCAGCCGACCTCCACATGTGTGATAACTGTCAAACTGTTGAATGTTCCCACACAATGTGTGGGTATTTTGACAGTTACCACACATGTGGAGGTCGGCTGCTTGTTGTTGACTCCGATTGTTTTATCTCCAAATTTTGTCCACCTTTCAATTTGGCTATACCGTCCTGATGACGACTAATAAGTCAGAAACACGTGTCGGCAGTTGCGTGTTTCCATGCGGGTGTGTGCCCAAGAATCTTCCCGTCATATATATTTGTTCCCGCAGAAAAAAACCTTTTTTCATTATTATATCCTGGGCTCGGTTGTTCACGCAGGTGGCTTTGTCCTCCCGCGTGGTTATGTTGAATGTTCCCACACAATGTGTGGGTATTTTGACAGTTATCACACATGTGGAGGTCGGCTGCTTGTTGTTGACTCCGATTGTTTTATCTCCAAATTTTGTCCACCTTTCAATTTGGCTATACCGTCCTGATGACGACTAATAAGTCGGAAACACGTGTCGGCGGTTGCGTGTTTCCATGCGGGTGTGTGCCCAAGAATCTTCCCTTCATATATATATATATATATATATATATATATATATATATATATATATATATATATATATATAAAAGAAAAAAGGTTTTTCGCGGGACAACTATATAAAAGAGGAAAGTTTTTATGGGCATAACCCGCATGGAAGCACGCAGCCGCCGACACGTGTTTCTGACTTATTAGTCGTCATCAGGGCGGCATAGCCAAATTAAAGGATGGACAAAATTTGGAGGTAAACAAAACAACCGGAGTACACAACAAGTAGCCGACCGCCACATTGTGGCATCAAGTCAAAACACCCACACATCGTGTGGGAACATTAAAACCGGCCACGCGGGAGGACATAGCCACCTGCGTGAACAACCGAGCCCAGGATATAATTAAAGAAAAAAGGTTTTTCGCGGGACAACTATATATATATATCTATATCGTCCTGATGACGACTAATAAGTCAGAAACACGTGTCGGCGGCTGCGTGCTTCCATGCGGGTTATATATACATATATATATATATATATATATATATATATATATATATATATATAAGGAAGACTTTATTGGGCAAAGCCCGCGTGGAAACACGCAACCGCCGACACGTGTTTCTGACTTATTAGTCGTCATCAGGACGGTATAGCCAAATTAAAAGATGGACAAAATTTGGAGATACAAAACAATCGGAGTCAACACAAGCAACCGACCTCCACATTATGACAACAGTCAAAATACCCACAATATTGTGGGAACATTCAACATAGCCACGCGGGAGGACATAGCCACCTGCGTGAACAACCGAGCCCAGGATATATTGTGGGTATTTTGACTGTTGTCATAATGTGGAGGTCGGTTGCTTGTGTTGACTCCGATTGTTTTGTATCTCCAAATTTTGTCCATCTTTTAATTTGGCTATACCGTCCTGATGACGACTAATAAGTCAGAAACACGTGTCGGCGGTTGCGTGTTTCCACGCGGGCTTTGCCCAATAAAGTCTTCCTTTTATATATCTTTGTTCCCGCATCAACAATCTTTTTTCATTATATATATATATATATATATATATATATATATATATATATATATATAATTTACACGAAAGATGGTCTAATTTTACACCTCAATGGTGTAGTGAACATTAATTAAAACAGGTCCATGAAGACTAACTGGTGGATCGCTGTTTTAATTAATGTTCACTACACCATTGAGGTGTAAGATTAGACCATCTTTCGTGTAAATTTTACATTTTTCTGTCATATTTGACAATACACATTTTCAATATATATATATATATATATATATATATATATATATATATATATATATATATATATATATATATATATATATATAATTATTGTACAAATTCTCGACTGTAAATCACTTAAAATGGTACTTATTTTGTACCTTGTGCAGTCGTTGAATAAAACCCTTTTAGCAATATTAAAGCTTATTGCGACACCTTTTTTGCAATAAGGTGTTTCGGAAACCCTTGTCAAGCAATAAACAAGCACTGGTTGTACTGTATTGTTGAAATACTGGTCTCCATGTTGCAGGCAATCTTTGAGCATAATCTCGTGTGTTGAGGATTTCTGTCCGTTTCTCTATTTCTATTGCTTCCCGTATTGTCCTGCTGGTGAACTGTTCGATGGTAGCTATTGTCCTTGTATTGTCGAAGTCGATGCTGTGTCCCGTGTCTAAGAAATGGCTAGCCAAGGACAACGACGAATCTCTTTGTTTTACGGCGCGAATGTGCTCTTGTTTGCGGACTTCGATCCGCCTATTGGATTGTCCGATGTAGGTCTTCTCGCAGTTTCCACATATTTCTTATACTCCCTGCGTTTCTAATGGAATTTTACTACTCTAGTGTGGAACCACTGAGAAGTCTGACCAATGTAACAACCCTTGCAATATGTGCAGTCAATTCTGTAAACAACCCTTGATCTGTACCTCTCTGGTACTTTACCTTTTATTTTAGTGAAATGGGAACCGAGTGTTTTTAAATTATATTTTGTTATTTTGAAATTAGTTGGGTTACAAATGTTAATTAATAATTTTGTTTGTGATTTCCTGAATGAATGGTAAACGTTTATAAAGAAATGTCTCCTCAGCATTATAAGCCACAATTCGTCTGATTCTAGATGTGAATAATATATTGTTGACTAAATTCTTTTTATGAAATTGTGAATCGCTGAGTTTTATACTCCTATTTTTCATGGCTGCGATCATATTTAATTTCTGATTGATAGGATGGTTAGAGTGAAAATTTATGTATCTACCAGATCAGCTAAAGAATTGGTCAGAATTTCAGACACATAGCCCGAAAGATTGTATGTGGCTGAACCAACGAAAGAAACTATGGGACGTAACGGATAATTGTTCTTATGTATTTTGAGGAGACCATATATCCTGAAAGGAGATGAATTATTCATAGATAAATGTTTGTACATTTCTGGAGATATAAAATTTCCTCTTTTATAATCCTTGAGTAGGTCCCCATTTCTTGTTTCATGCGTGGTGTCACCTAACAAACTCATCATCCTGCTGTTATAATCATATTTTGTTTTAGAAAAATTCAGAAAGTTACAAAACTACACCATAAACATTGAGACTCGATATAACGAATGCAATTATTTACTCAGTGCTTTTTGCAGAACGATACACAAATAAATCGTTCTAAAATAAACGTAGGTTCAGGCAATACAATTAAACAAACCAAACTCGACAATTCGTAGTATACTGTTTTACAACAAATAAATTAAAAAGCACTTACTGATTTCTACTTCTGGAGTTTCGATTATTATTGTCGCAAGCGAAGCGACGTTGAGGACTGAAAAAATCTCATGCCGATCCCGGTCGACTTATAAACCCGGTGATATTTCATATTATTTTTAAAATTTTATCTAAATTTTACCACAAGTCACAAGTGCCGAAAAGCTATTGGTTAATGCCCAGAAGTTGCCAAGCAGGTTCTACACGCGGTGATTGGACGCAAAAAGTTGCCAAGGAGAATTTTCGCGCGCTTTTGCATCGATTCGGCAAGTCGATTCGGCCCACGTGCGTTGAGTCACGTCTCGGAGCCATGCCCGCCGCTATCTCGGAATGCGAATAAATCGAATATTTTAATATATTTTACGATTTAACTTATATAAACATGGTAAAACCACTTATGTCGAGTTACAATTGCATTACACTACTTATATTCGTACTTAACTAATTTAATTATACGACAAACATCCTTATTTGTTCATTTATTTTCATTATTATTTGAAATACCATTACAGTATGTACCGAATCTGTACGCGGTTCGATCTAATAGTTCTAATAGTTCTTGGCGTCGTATTTCGTTGCTGTTAAATTTGTTATTCTATTTAATGCTTTTGTTGTTAATTTATGACCCTTACAATATATATAAAACATGTAATTGCAAATTTTATTGCAAATAGATTCAAAAGATGTAAATGAATTTATTTCAACTATATAGTGAGTGGATGGAAACGTCTCCAAAGATATTAAAACAGGAGATAAACGCGGAATGCATGTATTTGGATATGATTCGCTGCACAAATTGTGGAAACTAGCAGATGTAATAACTAGTCGATTGGAGATGTTATAAGTATGGAGTACACGAATTACTATGACGTGATTAAAGCAGTATGTTCTATACCTTATTTTTAAACTAGGAGGAGTAAATGGTAAATGGAAAAGCCATATTTACACTGAAACTGAAACTGACGCGAAACTTGTATTGGGTACATATATATACTTAAAAATATCACGATGTTATAACGATATGAAGCAGCTAGTTCTGAAATTAACTGATTTATTTGCTTTTGGAATTACGAAAAAAGAAATTACGAGCACAAAACTGTTAACTGGAATGCAACCACTTAGCATTATGTAAAATAGACTGGGTTTTGGCCAATTACAGGTGTAGGTTTTAGCGCGGTAAATTTAAATCACCCCTCCTAGTTTAAAAACATACTATAATTCACGTTCATCGGTACCATGAACGGAACGAATAGTAAGCAAACGTGCATCACGAAAGAACTCTAAATATATGGAACTGATAAAATATTGTGGGATATTGATCTGTGTGATTTAATTGACAAGTAAATGAAGAGTGTAACATTTAATGTAGAAAATAACATAACGCATATAATGTACACATGGACGTACGTGTACAGGCAGTCCAGGTTGAATAAGTGGGAGGAGCAGTATTTGGACAATATCCGATTTAGGGATAGACTTAAGATGTTAATATATAAATTAAAACCATTATTTTATTAACCGCACCTTCCACGTGATAGCGTATATTTTTGAAATATACAGCCTGTATATTTTTTGATTATTTTCACTTCCTTATACATAAATTATAAGAAAGTGACAAATGGATTACTAATTTACCAGATCTTGTTATACTTGAAAAAATACTGGAACAATTTTACAATTTTTACAACGTAGAGAGTTTCTATTTTACATGACGCCAATTTTCGTATAAAAGATGTTCACGTTTAGTTGTGTTGTGTGTATTAGACCGATGTATTGCTTTGAAGGTAGCGCTTGCGATCCGACAAAATGATAAATATAATAATAATTGGCTTCTATTCGTGTCCATTATATAACTAATAACATTAGTCATTGTTAACCATCTTCGGAATTAATTTGGACACACTGACCAAAACCAACTATGTAAATAAAACGATCACATACTATACCTTGTTTTTAAACTAGGAGAAGTAAATTGAAAAGCCATATTTACACTGAAAATGAAGCTGAAGCGAAACTTGTATTGGATACAAAATCCATATTTTAAAATATATATATTATTTACTTTTGGAATTACGAAAAAAGCAATTAGGAGCACACAACTGTTAACTGAACTGCAACCGCTTGGTATAGCTGATATGTCGAAGCATATGCAACTTAGCGTTATGTAAAACATACTCGGTTTTCGCCAATTACATGTGTAGGTTTTAGCGCGGCAAATTTAAATCACTCCTCCTAGTTAAAACAGAGTATAATATTAATTAAACACGGTGCAAAATTATGAACCATTTCTATGACGAAGCCAGCTTTTATAATTGAATTAGCACTTATAGAACTCAAGTAGTCGGCTACAATAAATGTTATTAAGAACAAATCTCAAATGTTCATCTTCATCTTCATATATAACGACTCAAGTCTCCAAAGATTATTTCATATCGGAAAAATCACCTACATAATATACGCATTAAAGATGTTGTTTATTGAGATAATCAACGTCTATATAAAATACAGGAGCAAATCGATGATATCAGTTTCGTAACAGACTATAACTATCTATAAATCTACTAGAGAAATTTGTCCAAAACAATTTACATTCATAATGAGAGGTTCGTTACGTTATAAATATTGATGTTTAAAACATTTTTTAGGCGACCTATACAAAATATACTACTACCTCTGTCCCAAATTATGATATACATTTCTCTACAATTTACGGACTTTTTGAGTGTTTGAGGAAATCATGATTTTTTATGAGTTGAATATAATTTAGACACGGTGTTTCTAATAGAGTCTTAGGTGGATATTCTTAAAAATTATTTAGGTGTGACAGACGGTCAATTAAACGCCTAGAAAGTATCAAAATACACTTGATGTTGCGTCGTGAAGGACGGTTACCGGTTTCTATCTTGTGTAACCAAGATGCTGTTGAAACCACTCAATTAAGTTTAAATTGAAATAAAAATAAAAATAAAACACTTGGTTTAATGTTCACAAAAATTTTATTGTACGTCGACAATTGTTTCGGCTTATTAGGCCATTATCGAGCTGTGCCAAATAATTGGGGGCCTTGGGGAGAAACATGAATTATATACACAAATCCGTGAGCGGGCCAGATGACCCTTTCGGGAGGCGTATTTTGAAGAGCGGTGGTTCTCCGAGTTCAATATTATCGTTGATTATATTTTTCTCGTTGTTTTGTGCCTTTTCAATTTCAAAATTTTCTAAAATATTTAATTTCCGCCCTTTGTTATTCACATGTAGCACCCGTATGTTGTCGTGAATGAGTGGTTATTGTTGATACAATGATCCGTCATTCCGGTGTTCGCTTGATTGTGTAGTATGTCTCTTTTATGTTCTTTAAATCTGGTTTTGACGTTTCTACCGGTTTGGCCTATGTATAAGGCATCACAGTCATTACAATTGATTTGATAGATTTCTGATTTTTCCAGTTTGTCAATTTTGTCTTTGTTATTGACTAACAAGCTTCCTAGGTTGGTTTTGTTGACGCATATAGTTTTTACATTATGTTTTTGGAGTTGGTTGGTGTTGTCGATGTGGTTAATGAGGTTGTATCTGCTAGTTTCAGACTTTTCTTGTGCTCTATAGAAATGTTTTAATAATGCTGTTTTTTGTTTCTTTGCTAGCATTCTGTCTATAATATTCGTGTTGTACTTATTTTCTCTTGCTATTTGTTTAATCGTGTCCAGTTCATTTTAAAAATTTTCCGCGGTTAAAGGGCCACCATAAGGCCACCATGCAACTTTTAAAAAATCGATTTTTTTTTATTATCTCAGAACCTTCCTCAAACCCTCAAGAATAAGTAAAAAAAGTTTCATAATCAGAAAATATCTGGAACCGCTCGTTTGCGATAGTTTGCGGAGACGCGGCACACCAAATGCATATCGCGACCGTTACCGCCACTTTAAACGCGTTTTACTCCAATCACCATTTTTTAAATCGGGCGAATCGATAGCGCCTACAAATCTTGATCGATTGCCTTCTAATTTTTAGAATAACTTGAAACATATATAATCTAGTAGACCACGTAGAGATTTCTTGATAAGTTGTGTGATTTTCTTTTTATATACAATAATAGTATTTTTTAGGCGACCGACACGAAAAATTGAAATTTCAGTCGTCAAACGCGGACGAAAAGTAATCGTTTTTCGTCCGCTTTCATTTTTCGTCCGCAATAGGGTGGCGCCATCTACCGACAGTTACCGAAATTGTATAAAAATAACCACATTGCCGTCAGTGTCAAACTGTGCATCTTGTTTACATTAGTAAATACGTGTTGGTGATAGACTTTTTAACTGATTATTGGGTAATTATTGTTTATAAAGCCGAAATAACTTCGAATGTAGACAAAGAAAACATAAACATGTCTGAAGGTGTCACAAATATGTACAATTGTTCAGTTGTCATAAATGACTATGTCAATAAATTGTAAGTAAATGTTGCAATAAATTTGAAAATTTTATTAGGGTCGCCCTAAAAAATGTTGTGTGCACCACGGCCAAAAAGTGTTTTTTCGTCCTCGTTTGCTTTCCGACCTCGGCTACGCCTCGGTCGTAAAGAAAACTCGGACGAAAAAACAGTACTTTTTGGCCTTGGTACACAAAATACTATTGTGTATCTAGGCCAAAAAGTACTGTTTTTTCGTCCGAGTTTTCTTTACGACCGAGGCGTAGCCGAGGTCGGAAAGCAAACGAGGACGAAAAAACACTTTTTGGCCGTGGTGCACACAAAATTTTTTAGGCGACCCTCATAAAATTTTCAAATTTATTGCAACATTTACTTATAATTTATTGACATAGTAATTTATGACAACTGAACAATTGTACATATTTGTGACACCTTCAGACATATTTATGTTTTCTTTGTCCACATTCGAAATTATTTCGGCTTTATAAACAATAATTACCCAATAATCAGTTAAAAAATCTATCACCAACACGTATTTACTAATGTAAACAAGATGTACAGTTTGACACTGACGGCAATGTGGTTATTTTTATACAATTTCGGTAACTGTCGATAGATGGCGCCACCCTATTACGGACGAAAAATGAAAGCGGACGAAAAACGGTTACTTTTCGTCCGCGTTTGACGACTGAAATTTCAATTTTTCGTGTCGGTCGCCTAAAAAATATGTAATTTTTACGTAAAAATAGCAACTTTCTATTCACATGCCCACTATTTTTCGGCAAATCGACATTTTCAAAATTCCCTACGTGGTCCAGTAGTTTATGATATATATATTGAAGGAATCTTCTTGAATTTTTATTCTAGGTTCATATTTGGGGGTACAGTCGGTTCGCCCGTTTTAGATCTCCAAGAAAGCCATTTTTGAGTCAAAAACTAAAAAAAAAAAAATGTTTGTACTCATACACACTTCATGAAGTACTGTATGACAAAAATTCGACAAGTTTTTCACCGTACTTCTGAAAAAAAATCTAAAATTGTCTTTTCATTTTGACGCGCATCGTGGCCTTACTCCTTAATGCGGTATTTATTAGCCTGTGCGTTAAACTGTTGAATGCAGCCATTTTAATAGGTTCAGATTGATTGGAATCCGCGGGTATCACTGTGTTGCATGTAGGTTTCCGGTAAATGTTAAATTCGATTTTGTTGTTGTAATTACGTGTCAAAGTTAGGTCGAGGAAGTTTAAGCTTCTGTTTACCTCTTTTTCAATGGTAAATTGAATTCTCGGGTTCATTGAATTGAGAAACATCAGAAATGAATCTAATAGTCGGTCTGTTCCTGTCCACATGCATATAATGTCATCAACATATCTTGTCCAGGATATGATACATTTTAATAGCGGATTATTTGTCTTGAATAACATGTCTTCAAAGTTGTCCATGAATATTTCTGCTAATAACGGGGACAATGGTGAACCCATAGGAAGGCCGTCCCGTTGTTCGAAGAACTAATCACTCTCAGTTATTTACCACAGCTCGATAATCGCCTAATAGGCCGAAACAATTGACGCCGTACAAAGAAGTTCTGTTTCACTAATTTTTATTATATAAAATAAATTTTCAAAGTTTTGTATACCATAATTTGGTACAAATAAAATCAGAGAAATGTATACCATCATTTGGGACATAGGGAGTATTATTTAAGCTAGATAATAAAACTTCTTCCTTACACGGATTTTTTTCGCGATTTTGGTGAAGAGCGTTTACTCCAAATGTATGTTTCAACAAATGGTTGTAGCTTGCTGTGTTTTTTTTGTAGGTGTACAATGCCCGAGTGCCGAATACTTTTTCTTTCAACATGCATCTAGCTGTTCCAAATTTTACGAATGCAACAACGTCAAAGTCAAAGTCAAAGCTGAACTGGACTGCATTCCGGGCCTGTATTTCAATCCGGCTAAGAACTTTTGTGATTACCCTGAAAATGACAACTGCGTACTTGAGAATGTAGATAGAGCTGTTGGCGAATGTCCACCTATTATCGAAAAAATTGCAACCCTATTAGGCCATTCCAGACACTGTACCAAATTTTACATTTGTGATAATGGGTTGGCTTATGAAAATGACTGCGCGCTGGATTTAACTTCAACCCGACTGTTAAAGTATATGATCATTCTTATCACGCGGGCTGCGTTGGTTTAAATTTCAAAGTGTTTAAAATACTATATCATGTAATAACTTTCTGTTAAGCATGTAATTAATATGTAGATAGAAGTAGAATGGCGAGGTAAATGAATATATATAATCAATTCAATATTTCCTACCAGGCGCATAACTGGCAAGCGCTACGAAATTTTCAAATTACTAGATAGTATGTGGAATTGTTGTATATAATACATTTTTAATGCGTTATATGAAACTTATCTGGACATGCTACGTGAATGGCACATACAAGTTATCGATTGGGCCGTCAGATGAACGTCGACATAATCTAATTTATTCTAAATTATCGCCACCCCCTCTGCAAATAGTTTCATTAATCTTTTTATATTATTCAGTCTAGAATTAGATTCCGAATTGTATACTCGTAATTGTGTAAAAAATTAAAATACACTGTTTAAAAAGCTATTTATGACACAAGTTTATAAAGTATATCTTTTTCACGAATCTGAAATTTGCCAATCCTAGAAATGAAAAGAAAGACACTTTACACCCACGTTTTCTGCAATATTCTTTCCACAACCAGATAACCATACCTCAAAAATATCTAAAAATTAATTGTATCGTTTTATTTTTGAATAGTTACTAACTGCGTTCAAGAAAATTCCTAATTTAGGAGGGCTCTGAAATTCAATTGGTGTTTAAAGCTACTTTAACCACAACCAAAAGAAACTACAATAATGACAGTGTTGACAGATGAGATTCTAACCTCAAAAAATACATTATATAGTCTTCATGGAAATGTGTAAAGCTCTCAGGAATGGCATAATGCCAAACACCATCAACTTTTTGCCCTATTCGAAAATAGCATTTCAATAATTTTGCTTTCTGCTCTGTTGTGATAACCATTTTTAATTAGTAAAGTAGTTTTCACTTTTGACGTCTTGTCAAAATTAAATTGACATTTTGGTTGTGGCTAAAGTACCTTTAAACACCAATTGAATTTCAGAGCCCTCCTAAATTAAGATTTTTCTTGAACGCACGTTATTAAAAGTACAATTAGACGGATTATTTATATGAAGTTTTGATCCGATTAAACTGTCTACTGAATTGTTAATATCTGACAAATTAATGGTTATAATTTTTTATTGAATTTGTAGCGAGATAACTATATTTTGCACTAGAGATCGGAACCCGTTTATTTATAAAAATCATATGTGTATTTACTTTATGTATTTAACGTTATTGTTTTCTTATGTTACTAAGCAAAAGTGTTTAAGTTACCGAAAAATGTCAGTAAAAATTTAAATGACAAGGTGTACGTGTTTATTTTCCCGTGCAACAATAATTGTTCCAATAAACATCGAGACATTTGTCACAATTGGCGCCCAACGTGGGGCCGATCTAAGTGCAACAGAAATAATAGCGAATTAACTACGTTACAGTTAGTGCATTTACGTGGAATACGCACACTGCCTACGTCGTACAAGAATGTCGCAAAAGGCAAAGGCTATAAAAACTAGCGAAACACAGCGAGACGATGAATCATCACACGCTCAACCAAATATCGTTTTTACAAACGAGCAGTTTCAAGTGTTTTTGCAAAGCATGCAAATAACGTCACCGGCACCGCTACCAGTGGCGGGCGGAAATTTTTCGAAATGCTCTTCACAATTTGATGGAAAAAGAGACTCTGATGTTTTAGCATTTATCGATGCGATTTCCGTGTATAAAGAATGCACGAATATATCAGACGACAATGCTCTTGAAGGATTACCGATGCTGTTAACGGGTAACGCCGCAACTTGGTGGCGTGGAATTAAGAACGAAGTAACTTCATTTGATGAAGCAATCGGGCGATTACGACAAGCTTACGGGGTGACAAAACCAGCGTACCGGATATACAGGGAATTGTTTTCGCTGCAACAAGAAAATGCAACAACGGACATTTTTGTGTGTAAGTGCCGCGCTCTTTTGGCTGAACTGCCCAATCCACATTTACCCGAAACGGTCCAAATGGACATGGTTTACGGATTATTAAACAAAAGCATAAGGAAGAATGTGCCCAGAGAAAGCGTTAATTCATTTCTCGAACTATTAAAAGCTGCCCATAGCGTAGAAGAATCATTTGAAGAAAACGAACTAAAAACTGGGGCAATCTCGAGCAGAGATAAAGAGAAAAGTCATCGTGACCGTTGCGCGTACTGCAAAAATGTTGGTCACTCGAAGCAAGAATGCCGTAGGTTGGCCGCAAAACAAGTAAAGCCGACTGAGTCGACTACTCGTTCAACGACGACGACACCTACGAATCAAAAACCGATTTTTTCCTGTTACGGTTGTGGCAAGCAAGGTTACGTGAAAAGCAACTGCCCTACGTGCAAAGTATTAGTGGAATCATCTTCGGTAGATTTCTATTCAATCAGTGCTAGTAATGACGTAAAAGTGATGCCTCGACCGCGACCGATAATTTACGTAGACATCCTCGGTGCGCGCGGACGTGGAATGTTAGATTCAGGTGCTAAACAAAGTGTGGCTAGCAAATCACTTTACCAATTATTAGTGTCTAAAGGACAACAATTCTCGACCGATGAACTTGAAGTTACATTGGCGGACGGGAACTGCCAAACTAGAACTGTGCTAATTACGCGAGTGATCGTGAAAATAAAAGATCGCGACGTTACCACTACGTTTATAGTGCTGCCTGGTGCCAATAACAATAACACATTGCTTGGCATTGACTTTTTGCAAGACGCGAAAATTGTGTTCAACCCTTCGGAAGGAACTTGGTGCTTTGCCGATGAAACTACAAACATCTACCAATTAGATTTCGAAGATGCCTGTCCTGTCATGGGAGTGGATTGCATCAGCGTTTTAAGACCTGATGAAGGAACAACCTTACGAAATGAAGGAGTAAACCGACTATCGACACTGTTGCGAGAAAACGGGGATATCTTCCGACCAGGGGGAGAAGCAACTCCGTATGCAGAGCATCGAATTGACACGGGTGACCATCAGCCTATCGCTGGGCCACCTTATCGAATGTCTCCGGCCCGAAAAGAAGTTCTTCGTCAAGAAATAGAGAAGCTTCTAGAAGAAGGAGTAATAGAAGAATGCGAATCCGCATGGGCCTCTCCAGTCGTATTGGTTCCCAAAAAAGATGGTGCGGTAAGATTATGCATCGATTATAGACGTTTAAACGCCATTACTACCCCTAATTCGTATCCAATGCCACGGGTAGAAGACATTATTCATATCACCAAAAGACCATTGTTCATTTCTACCATTGATTTAAAATCGGGTTATCATCAAGTGTCAGTTCGGGAGTGTGATCGCGATAAGACTGCTTTTGTTTCACCTTTTGGCCTGTATCGATACAAACGCATGCCATTCGGTCTTCGAAATGCGGGCGCGACGTTTCAGAATTTGATGGACAGACTAAAAACGCAATTGGCGATATTGCTTGGAGACAAGCACAACGATTGGCCGGACAAACTTCCAGGAATTAGATTTGCAATGAACTCGACCAATAGCAGTTCTACAGGATGTACGCCTGAATACCTGACATTCGGAAGAGAGATGCGTACGCCCGAGGATTGTCACAAGGATATCAGAGCGGTAGCCGTGGATGATAACTTCGTGCCCGTTATTACACCCTACCTGAAGAAGATGACAGAGGTCATGATTCGAGTGAGAGAAGTACATGAGAAGGAACAGGATCGGAGGAAAGAATACGCCGATCAGAGTAGAAGACCTCAACCCCAGTACTCGATAGGTGATCGTGTACTCTTAAAAAATCACGGACTTAGTAACGTCAGCAAGGGTATATCGTCTAAACTCATGCCGAAAAGGAACGGTCCTTACGTGGTGGTGAGAAAACAATCCTCATCGTCCTTTGGTTTGGCAGATCCGCGGGACGAAAGTAAAGAGATATATGTAGCCCACGCCTCTGATATGACGCTCTACGTCTCCGACGAACTTCAGCACACCGACCTATTTCCCAGAAGAAGAAAAGGACGTCCGAGGAAGACCTAGCTAAATCCGTACCTGGGGCGTTGTCCTGGATTTAGAGGGGGAGTCTGTAGCGAGATAACTATATTTTGCACTAGAGATCGGAACCCGTTTATTTATAAAAATCATATGTGTATTTACTTTATGTATTTAACGTTATTGTTTTCTTATGTTACTAAGCAAAAGTGTTTAAGTTACCGAAAAATGTCAGTAAAAATTTAAATGACAAGGTGTACGTGTTTATTTTCCCCTGCAACAATAATTGTTCCAATAAACATCGAGACATTTGTCACAAATTAAGATTTGGAACATGATTTACTTCTATTTCATGGTTGGAAATTCTTTAGCTTGATGGCTGGTTTCTTGAAGTTTCTTTAGCAAGAATTTTAGTTGCTCAATCAAAATTGAAAATAAAATTTTACATTTTTAATTTTCATGAAATTTTGGATTTAGGGTTTTTGGGCAATTCTGAACAATTATTACTAGTAAATTTTTTCGATAAAAAATCCCTAATGTGATTTCTTGATTTTTGCCATTTATTTTGCGATCGCAGATTGCTTTGCATTTAAAGAAGACAATTGTTATTTTGGGAGTAAATATAGCAATAAGTATTCTACGTTTGGAAAAAATTACTAAAATTGGAGTAAAAATAAAAAAGATATGATGGTGTTACACTCTGTATATAAAATCCAAAATTGTTAAAAATGCCAACAAAATTTAATAAATTGAAAATAAACTAAGTTGGAAAATCGTAAAAATTAGCAAAAATATCAAAAGTTAAAACCCAACCCAAGTCGACCTAACTATGAATACGGGAAATGTCAACATTTAGTAAATTTTCAAACATTAAAATTGTGAAAATTATTGAAAATGAGTTTTCATAGGAATATTAGCGTCATTTAGACGTCAATACTTCCCACGCTCCTGCTGCTACGTCTAGATGGCGCTAATACTCACACACTTTGTTAGTCATCCTAGCTTGATGCTCTTTCAGCGGATGTAGGTATGGTGGTTAGGCTGGTCAGAGAGAGCTAAACAGCTGTCAGTATCTTAATACATTCGATGAAATTTATTTGTAAAAATTATTCAAAATACAAAAGAACGTCTAAAATGAAAGAAATAATAAAACTATGAAAAGGGTTAAGAAAAATGTTCAAAATTATGATTTTTTAAGTATCGAAATATAAAAATGACAGAGTTATCTAAAATGAAAAAAATAGCCCAAATTTTTGGAAATGCCAATAAATCATACAAATAAAAAAATTCCAAACATTTCAAATTTGCAAAAAAGTACAAAAATTGACTACATGCAACAGTGAAAATAACAAGAAGTTCCGAACGTTAACAATTAAAAATAAATATACAAATGTATAAATTTCAATATGAAGTAGATAGATAAAATCTTGCAAAATTTCGCCTTTTTAAGCTGTGTAACGAACATACAAATAAAAGAAAAGTCGTCTAAAAAGCAAGTAACAAAAGGTTTTAAAGTCTTTTTAAACTGCTCATACATATATTTTAATAATTGAGGGAAATTATTTAACAATTTTAAATTGGTTTATGTGTCTTGGATATTTTAGGATACTTGACTGCATTAAGTACCTGAGTTCCTGAATTGGATTATTTATTTCGAATACCTCCAAGCATTATAATCAAGCATCAGGTAATCTGCAAATAAAGAATGAAGTATCAAGCACATGCAAGTAAAAATAAATCTCACTACCTCTTAAATAACATAAATAAAAATTACATATATTTCACTTCTCTCGGCCGTTACTTAATAAAACTAACATAAAAATATATCCGTATAACAATTGAATATATTGTTACTATTTACATTTATTTTATAAAAACACCTTTCATCTGTTTTATACATTTGTTGTTTTGTTATATTAGTTTTTGTTTTTGCCTAAGATTGTATTTCTTGGTATTTTTCGTGTATTATACAGGGCATTAAAAAAATAAGTGTCACAAGCTTTGAGGGTTGATAGTATTGCCCAAAATATGCCGAAAATATTATTGAACGTGGGTCCGCAAATGTTTTGGAGGCACGAAACATTTTGCGTTTACACCACTTTTTTATTATGTACAAAGAAACAACGTAATTTATGGACAAACAATAAAGTCAAAAAGTCAAATGAGATGTAAGTGCCCTCCCCCAATTTCAAGGCAGGCCCGACATCTCCGTGGCATGGACCTTCCAACAATACTCAAGAAAGAAATCAAGGGGGTTTAAATCGAGCGATCTTACAGGCTATGATACAGGTCCGCCTCTTCCTACACATCTTCGTCCAAGAGTTCTGTGTAAATACTCTCAACCGGCTATCGAAAAATGCGCCGGAGCACCATCGTGCTGGAGCCATATTTGTTGCCTTTGGTTCAAAGGAATCTCGTCTAAAAGATTACCCAGTGTGTTCTGCAGAAAGTTCAGATAAGCAGCGCCTGTCAATCGGTTTGTTAAAACAACTGGGCCTAGTAACCTGTCGCCCAAAATGCCCATCCAAATGTTCAATGTAAAACGTATCAGGTACGGATACAGGTCTGGATTCTATAACAGCATGGGGATTTTCGTCGGGCCACACATGCGTATTCTGGGAATAAAAAAACTCGTATCTCCGAAACCGTCTACTTGCGGACCCATGTTCATTAAGACTTTTCGGCATACTTTGGGCCATACTATCAGCCCTCAAAGTTTGTGACACTTATTTTCTAACACCATGTATACCATTTTTTGTATTTATTTTCGCTTCCATTTTATACATTGAAACTCGCTTAACTTTTCATTATACTGTATTCAATTTATTCCTCATTCCTGCACCTTATTTCCTTCCATTTAACTGCTCGATTGCTTCACAATGGATTATTCGACAGATTCAATTTCAATCAGTTTGTGTTATCTTGGTCCTTCTGTTTAAGTTTGTTGTCTTTTTAATTAAATTCTTGTCAGAAGGGAGTTTAAAATGCTTCATCGTTCTCTTTACTACGTCATTTTTGTTTTCATTTCAGGTCAATTTATTGAATGTTATTTGATTTTTGATATTTTCATTTTTTAGTGAAAATTGTCAACTTAACCCAATGCAACCTAACTCAAGGCAAACAAAATTTATGAAAATTAATTTTTAATGAAATTTATGTTAAGGAAGTATAGTTCATATATCATTTCATACTTTTATTCTTGTGATAATTATTGAATTTTCTCAATTATGATTTTAAAACAAATTGAAACATTTTTCTAACCCATTTACCAAAATTTCCCTTTTTCAAGAACTTTATCGATTTTGTTAATTCAATTCAAATAGTAGATTTTTTATAATTTACTTTCCTTTTACATTTTAGACAACCTGTACTGTATTTTCTTAAAATTTACACCTTCATCTAACGTCCGGATAATGTTACCCGGGGTGAAAATGGATTTGAATGTTTATATTTTGGTGGGGAAATTGGTTCTTACTTATACATAAAAACACAAACACGATTCACTGTTTATTATTGGTATCGTGAACGGGGAATCGCGAAGAAGTTTACTTCCCGTATTATATTCCACTTTTATTTTAGTCCACCATTGCGTTAGTTCTCTATTTGCCTATTTATTTTATATGAATGTAGCAAATGTAACTTGTGAGCAACGGAATTGTGATTCAGGGAGGGCTTTGAAAGTCTTACATTAATTTTGAGTAATAGAACTACTCCCCCTTTCCCGGTAACTTAAATTTAGATTAAATCGAACAGCAGGCAAAGCTGTAAAAACTGAGGTTATAGTGGAAAACTTTTAAATAATACAATTTAATTATGAAAAACAATTGTAATTATCAAAGAAGGTGCGTTATATGGCCACCACTGACATCTCTATACAATGTAACTCTTCTTTTAACGGAATCGACAACATTATCTTCAAACGCATCTCTTGGCGACTCCATTAATTTTTCTACCATTTCTTAGACAAATTTCTACCATATTTCGCTTTTGTACTTCGTTAAATACGAATGTCATCATTAAAAAGTGTGTTTTCTCGAAAAAGTGTTGCCAATACTTCGAAAAGTGACAGTTTAAATGAACCATTTTATTGGATTAAAATTACACATTCATGGTATGTCTATTTCCCTCTTCCAGGGCCAGCTCTAGAACATAATTCCGTTGCTCTCACGTTATTTTCACTAATTAGGCGAATTCCCCAAATATGAGATTACAATTCGTTTGTATTTCAATAAATGATTTTTATTAGTAATACAATTAAGATATTTCAAATTACAACAATTGCACATAATTGAAAATACAAGCTGTGATATGTTCGTATTAAAAGTATTAGAAAATTGCCACTCTCGTATTTACATATTAATTACATATTTAACAGAAGGTTACTATATTATACTATAGCTCATGTATTTTAAACACTGAAATTTAACCAACGATGCAACCGGCGTGATTAGAATAATCACACACTTTAAGTGTCGGGTTGAAGTTAAGTCCAGCGGGGCAGTCATTTTCATAAGCCACTCCAGTATCACAAATGTAAAATTTGGTACAGTCCCTGGAATGAGCCAGTAGGGTTGCGAACTGTTCGTTAATAGGTGGACATTCGCCAATAGGTTCACCTACATTTTCAAGTACGCAGTTGGTATTTTCAGGGTAATCGCAAAAGTTCTTAGCTGGATTAAAGTGCAGGCCCGGAATGCAGTCCAGTTCAGCCTTCACTCCGTTGTTGCATTCGTAAAATTTGGAACAGCTAGATGCATGTTGATAGAAAATTTGCCCGCTGCTCGGGCATTGCACATCAGCTACAAAAAGAAACATAGTAAGCTGCAACAACTTGTTGAAAACCTACCGTCGGAGAAACCGCTCTTCACCAAAAACACCAAACTCGCGAAAAAAATCCCTGTAAGAAAGAAGTTTTATTATCTAGCATAAATGAAACTACCAATATTTATAACGTAACGTACCTCTCATTATGAATGTAATTTGTTTTGGACAACTTTCTGTTGTGGATATATAAATGAGTTATAGTCTGATACGAAACTGATTTCATCGTTCCGCTACTGTATTTTATATACACGTTGATTATCTCATTGAACAATGTCTTTAATGCGTATAGGTAGCTGATTTTTCCGATACGAAATAATCTTTACACAATTGAGTTTTTATGGAGATGTACATATGAGATTTGTTCTTAATAACTTTTATAGTAACCGACCACTTGAGTTCTATAAGTGCTAATTCAATTATATGACATTACTTCGTCATAGAAATTGTTGTGTGATTTTGCACGGTATTTAATTGTTACCTTGTTTGTGTCTTGTATATTTGGAATTAATTTTAATGATAAATTTTTAGACATCATGTACAATTATAAACAGAGAAAATGTCCCTGTAATAAAACAAGCGAGCAGCTCGAACTATCCCCTTTAAAGAACACCGGGCGACCTATCATAAAATGCAAATACGCTACTACCCCAACTGCGATTGTATTAAAAATAACAATTTAAATATTCGTATAAACGCAACTATATATTAGTTTGCATTTAAAAATATTTATTATTTCCGAAAGCATTTCATCAATTATGCAAATACAACTATTTCGATGCTATATTGATTTACAACAAATCTTACGGAATGAAATATATGAAATCTTATACATTTTTGTAGACATTAAAAAAATGCAATTAAAAACGATGCACAGCTTACAAAGCAAGTAATATAACGTGATATTGACCAATCACCTACTGACCATACTAATTTAAATTTGGCGGTTCTTCGGCATACATCGAGTCGAATCAAATTGTTATATAAGTTTGCATTTAAAAATATTTCCTTTAAGTATTAACTTTTTCTAATAGAATAATTTAATTAGTTTGTTCAAATGAGACATACACTTTTAAGTATTATATAACATTGACAATGAGACAGTATGATGTATATTAAATGTACTTATTACCAAAAACCCACAAATGTTATTAAAAGAATAGGACAATGAACATAAAATTCTTGGAACTGTTCTTAAAGATACCGACATAAAAAGTGTGAGTACTTTATGTTGATAAACTATTCATGTCAAAATATTAGTCTACAAAGTATATAGTGTACTCACAACTTGTTTTAATTGCTCACACCCCATTTTATTCCAATTACTCGTTTTCTTTCAAATACAATTATCTTATTGGTATTGGTATTGGCGCGCATATATTTTCGGACCAATAGTAGATGGTTTGTTGAAAAAAATTCATTCGGCTTGTTTTCAAAATTGAAAATATTCCACATTATAAAAACCAACGCAAGATTGTGATTTAAAACATTTTGTTTACTGCTGGAAACTTTTTCATTTATACGTGTTTTGCTGGACAGGAGAAAATCGTCGTAGATGATATTCCCACATGGAATTCCTTAAAAAAATATCTTGAAATATTGACCACAGCCTATTTCGTTAATTATTCTTAGTTTGCTTCTGGTTAGTGCACAAATAATAAATATTTATTATTAAGTAAAAATTCTACACTGCAAAACAGTGTTGTGTTACCCTGCAGTGAACGAATATGGAGTTATTTACTTGACAATGATTGTTTTTTACTAAACTAATATGCAAATGATATAAAGATTAATAATGTACAGTTAAACAAGTTCGTCGTTGGGTACAAGGGGAAAAACGTAGGTGATCGGCATTTGCAGATCATCAGAACGCATAACGACACCACTTGAAGATGGTGCCATCGTGAGAGCGGTTGAAAATAGCCCATTCATTACAAGTGTCAGAATAAGGGAGGAATTCAATTGGAATTGCTCCACCATGACAGTAAGGAGACGCCACGCCAGACATGAATCTTCATTGCATAAGTTGCAATAATTTTATTATTCATAATTAGGTGCGAAGTGAACAGTATGTAAACTACATAAGATTTTTTTCGGTGGTTTCTTCGGTTTCCTTGTTCTGACGAACACTTTGTTTGTTGGTTTGACCACGACGCGTTTCGGCATTTGCCATTTTCAAGTGGTGCGGTTGTGAAGTTTGTCCGCGGTTTTATTGTAGAGTAGGATGGTGGGGGTGAATATCGAGTCGGAGGTGCTGTTCATTTGTGTGTTGATGATGATTGTTGGATTTTGATTTTTCTTTGGATATTTCGAGGTTTTCCATAATGTTGAGCTTCGTGCTTTCCTGTTGGTTGTGAAGTATTTTCATAGTTGCGTCTATTGTCCTGGGTTCGTGGTTGTATTTGATGAGGTGTTCTGCATAGTTGCTGTCTGTTCTTCCTGTTTTGTATGAATGTATATGTTCTCTGTATCGGTCTTTGAATTTCCGGCCTGTTTGTCCTATATAGTTGTTTTTGCATGTGTGGCATTCTATCTTGTAAATACCGCTTCGTTCGTATTTGTTTGTGTTTTCCATTTTGCTGTTGTTTTGTTTTTTACGTTGTTGGTTGTTTTGTATGCTATTTTGATGTTTGTGTCTCTGAAGTGTTTTGGGATTTTGTGTACGTGTGTTCCTGAGTATGTGAGTGTGCACCATGTTTTGTCCTCCGTGGTGTGGTGTGTGAGTTTCTAGTGCGGTTCTTGTTTTTTATGTTTTTGTGTATTTTGTTGATGGTGTTTTCTTTGTATCCGCTAGCTATCGCCATTTGTTTTATGATTAGTAGCTCTTTGTCATAATTTTTCTTGTTCATTGGAATTGTTTCCAGTCTGTGTAGTAGGCTTCGGAACGCGGCGTGTTTATGTTGCTTGGGGTGTGTTGAGGTCGCCTGTATTAGGTTTTTTTTGTGTAGGTTTTCTAAATATGCTTTATTGTGTTTGTGCAGTTCTTTCGATGGTGAGGTCCAGGTAGTTGATTTTTTGGTTTGTTTCTTCTTCTGCTGTGAATTGTATGTTCGTGTTTTGTGTGTTTATGTGATTCAGTATTTCTTGCGTGTTATGGTTTTCGGTGATACATATGATGTTGTCGACGTACCTGTGCCACGATTTTATTTTTAGTTTTTCTTTGTATTGTTGCATGAGGTTTTCTTCTAAGTCTTGCAGGTATATTTCGGACATAATTCCACAAAGGGAGGCCCCCAAAATCCAACAATCACATCAACACACAAATTAACAGCACCTCCGACTCGATATTCACCCCCACTATCCTACTATACAATAAAACCGCGGACAAACTTCACAACCGCACCAGTTGAAAATGGCAAATGCCGAAACGCGTCGTGATCAAACCAACAAACAAAGTGTTCGTCAGAACAAGGAAACCGAAGAAACCACCGAAATTATACAGACGGAACAAGGACCCACTAAAGCAATCAACCATACATAAGATTTTATTCAATTTGTGTACTTCCGTACGGTTTGTTATAAGTGCATATTGTATTACAATTAAGAATAACTGAATAAAATAAGTAAAATTACTTGCGATATATGAAACTAGAATAATTAATTCAACCAACTATTTAAAATAGACGAAAATTATACATATTTCTATATTTTGTATATCCAAATATGTATTTTTCTTAACTGTCGGAATGATATCAGAAGAAGAAGTTAATAATTGGAAGAAGTACTTTTAAACAAAAACTGGTCCTATTTGCGTTTATTAGAAAACGACATTAAAGGAATATCTAATTCGTAAGGGACTATCAACAGAATGTTAACAGTTTTTTAATCTAGCAATTTTTTATTTCATAACAAGTAACTGGATTTTATATTTTGATCGAGGTAAGTTTGTATACTGATCAACCAGGATTTCCCACATTGTCGTTGAAGCAAGTGATTACATTATTCAATCAGAAAAACAAATATTAGGAGTGCAAGATATATTTTAAATGTAAACACTAATATGCAATTTACGTTTATATGTTTTACTTTGATGTGAATCACTATATGCTTAAGAACAGCAACATTTGAAGTTATAGCTAATTAGTACGGTAATCGAATAGTTGTTTACAGTCGAAGGTGGGAAGTTTACAGCGCGACGGCTTCGTTTATTTGCCGGAGCGCTGTAAAATAACGTAACACATGAGATTTGTATTAAATTTTTTGGTCGATAATTTTATTTTAAATTAATAAGTCATCTTTTTATACCTATATATTTTATTTATTCAAGTTGGCAACATTGCATTGTTTATGAATTTGAATTTCTTACATTTAAATAATTATATAAAAGTTAATTGTTATCAGGTAGGTAGGTACGTTTATTATTAGCTATTTATAATCGAATGTAGGAAATTGCATTTTGCTGCATGAAGTTTATATCTTAAACACGATGCCCAGCCAGGTGTTTGGACTAATTTAATATTAAATTAATATTTAAATTTTGTGTATTTTGTTATACTTACTGAATAAAAATTAATATATCTCGTTCTCCTGAACATCGGCTTCATGATTTCAAAATTGTGTATTTTTCCTACGTCTTTGGAGTTTAAAAAGAAGGATTATTTACTTTACCGCATACTATGCGGGAAAACGCTCAGTCGTCGTAAAAACAAAGTTACATGTGACATGAACGGTGCATAGTTCCAATGTTTACATCTCGGAAGGCTTTTATCACTTTTATCATTCTTCACAAAAGGACAAATGAAATTACGGTTATATCTGTATTTGCGTAGTAGATGAAATGATTTCAAAAATAATAAATAAATCAAAGCAAACATTTGTAATACAAACTAACACATATTTACGGTTTTTCTTAAACGAATATTAAATGGTATTCTTAAACACAATGGCAACCAGTGTAGGTGCGACCGTAATACATATTTGCATTTAATGACAGGTACCTTTTTAAAGGGGATAGTTCGAACTGTGCGCTTGTTTTAGTACAGGGACATTATCTCTGTGTTTGATAGTACTTCTTTATGAATATTGAATGAATTGTGTTATTATTTATATGCAAATTTGAAAATATTTATTGGAAACGCAAATGAGTAAATTATTATACTATACACATACATTGACTTTAACAAAATTATTGTTAATGATAAATTCGTTAAATTGTATAAATAATTTTATTCACAAACAAAAAATATACATGTAATATAATATATGAGATATGTTGTTGCTAGAATTTTTTTAAACATAACCCTAATATCATTGTTTCTCACTCTGAGAAATAATATTTTGCTTACAACGATTCTATTTACTGTGAAAATTTTATCTTCAATGGGCTAACTTGTCGTGCACATGTTAACCTTTAAAATCTGTACTTGCAATTGCCAATCAATATTCGTTTCCTTTATCTTCATATTGATGACATTTTAGCACACTGACATAACTAATTCAGTAGAAGCCAAAACGTGTATTCTGTTAAACTCTCCAATTCGAAAACTTTTTTATATTGCCACCTTCGCAAAGGTTCGTATTATACATCAATTTTGTATTCACAGTCGATTGTAACGTCAAAATTCCTTTTAAACAGATATAATTACAACGCAGGCTTACCAGTGCTTTTAAATGCATTACGGTTCGTTAAATACTCGTAATAGTAGTACACAATCTTTAGGCTATAGTGAAACGCAAGCAAGTATTCACGTTTAAAATTTATTTTCGTATAAAATTTGACTTGATAGTTTTATATTTTTGTATTTTTTTTGTATTTTTTCTCATCATCCGAGAATTCAGATTCAGACAGAATGTGTCTAGGAAACTATGTGGGATATGCCAATGGAAAGATTTATTAGGGATCGCCGCAATCATTTGAGTTATTTGATGATAGATTAAAAATTACGATACCGTTTTAATAAGCGGACAGTAATTTTTTTGCGGGATAATGAGTTGTTGAAATTAGTTATTGTGTGAGATATGATTGATACTGATACCATGAATTGATTGTATCGTCGACTATGAAACATCTAAATAATAAAATTAAACACACTTGGTGTGGTGGTTGCATTTGTTATTCGATCTACATTTACATCATTTAATACCGTTTTCCCACGACCACATAAGAAAGAGGTATATTCCATACAATTAAGTAGTCGCGAAAATTGGCAATATCGTGAGTTATTATAACAAATGTGTTTGTTATAGACATTATTTTCTAGTGGCCTTGTGTTTACGATTTGATAGTAAATTAATTCCCTGTCATCTCTCTTTTCATATTGCATTATTCTCATCATGAATAACAGCGACGTTGAAAGTGATTCGTCGACACAGTGTACTCCGCCAAATATAACTGCAGCGGCTCAAATACATCCCTGAAATTACTTCCCGAAAAATCACAAAAGAGGTACAACATAACGTACAAGCAATTCATGGATTGGAGACATTTGAAAGAAATTAAATCTTCCTTTTCGGAAAATGTGTTCCTAGCGTACTTCGGGGAATTAAGGTTAAACCGAATTCTTTGTGGGTACAATACTCTATGCTCAGAAGTACACTTATTGTCTACCATAAAATTAATATTAGCGAATACATGAAGTTAAGAGCATTATTGAAAAGGAAATCAGATGGGTATAAGCCGATGATAAATATTTATTTACAAAGGTAATTTTAAAGGAAATAAAATCCTTTATCAAATCTTATAATGTTTATTGTTCTTTCAGGTAGCATTAATTGTTGGTATATTTGGAGCATGCCGCAAACAAGAATTAACTGAAGATAGACGATCAGCGCAGCACATTTTAGATCTTCAATTTAAAATGTGCTGCGCTGATTCACATACGTGACTCCAAAACAAAACAGACCCGCGCGTTTACCATTACGGGCGTGTTCTACGAATTATTTAAAAAATACGCAATGCTTAGACCATCAGACATAAATGAGCGGCGTTTCATTTTAAATTATCAAAAGCAAAAGTGCGCCAAACAGGGGGTGGATGTAAATAAATTTGGTTTCGTGCCAAGAGAAATAGCCACCTACTTACGGCTAGAAAATCCTAATTTATATACGGGACACTGTTTTCGCCGATCATCGGCGACAATACTAGTAGATGCAGGTGGGGGATATTACGACGCTTAAACGACACGGAGGGTGGAAATCTACAACCGTGGCGGAAAGTTATATCGATAAATCCATAACAAACAAAATGTAGGTCGCAAATAAAATTTTGCAAGCTGTAAACCCCGATGTTAATGAATCTATCACTGAAGTACGTCAAGATTCGCAACAAGCTGTAAATCCCGATCCATTCATGACTGAAGTACATCAAGACTCGCAAGCTCCATTGGTGGAATCCAGAAGAACTATTAACACAACTGTGACACAAACACACACAATATCAAATAATGTGATGGATAATCAAACTGTTACACATCCCATCTCGTTTACTAATTGTTATAATAATAATGTTACTATAAATTTTATACATAGTAACAAATAAATTGATAGTGAAAATGTCTAATATTGTTGTGGTCGTGGGAAAAATAGCGTACATAACTCGCTGGAAAGTAATACATATCGTACTCGTTTTATTGTCAATCAAACTCGTGCGATATGTATTACTTTCCGCGTTTGTTATGTATTCCGAAATATTCCGTTTATAGCCTTTCTTTTTTAAATGCATGTTCGTTTTCTATTAAATGATTCGTTAAATGACTTGACTTCGGCCTGTCTGCCCTATATAATTTTTAGGACCCACATTACAATTTATTCTGTATATCCCCTAATTGCTATATTTGCCCGCCGCCAATATGTTATTCAATAGATAATGTTTTAAATTATTGGAATTATAATACGCCACCTTATAGTTGAGTTTCTTAAATTTATTCCCTATTTATTCGCAGGAATGGTATCCGTACCAAATTTTTCTTTTCATTTAAACTAGCTTTAAAGATGTTGTTTTATGCATCTAGTAATATTTTATTTACTAACGCCGACTGGTAGCTGAATTTTTATGGCAATGTATTGTATCGTGTTGAGTTCTGAAATAAAGTTATCGTTGGTCATGGCATGTTTAGAAGCCTGAAAATCATTGAGTTTATGACCTCGTATTTCATATGAGGAGAATGCATAGAGTCATTAGGAATGATTGTATCTGAAAATGTTGCTTCTTTTTCTATTGCACATTGCAGTGGTTGTTTAGGCTATTTATAGTTATTTACATACCAAGGGCTGTTAAGAAGGCCATAACGGCTGAGGTAGCCGCTTGAGGCCCGAACGAAGTGACGGCCTTAATGCTACTGAGAGCCGTTATGGCCCTTAACAGCCCGTGGTATGTACAACGGTTTTCGTCGCACTAGCTTACCAAAGAAGGTAAAAATTAGGAATGAAAAATTTTATAATATATAATTTTAAAATAATAGATGTCATTGTTTCCGTGACAACTAAATGTTGTACGATCGATTAAGAGCGGGCTGTTATCAAAAGGGGGCCGTTAAGGATCCTTAACGGCCCTATTTTCATAACAGCCCGCTTAGTGTTGCCAGGGAATTATCGATAGCTTAACGTTTTTGAAATGTGGCATGTTATTCGCTACGTAACAATCTAGTGCGACGAAAAATGATTAAAAACTTATCTAGTTTTCTGTCCGTACCAGACCGCAAACAAATTGTGTCATCCACATATTTATATCAAAATATAACCTAGTCCATATTTGTTGACTATTATATAGTTTCTCTTCAATGGAACCCATAAAAATTTCTGACACAAATGTAGATAAGGGCGAATCCATAGGTAGACCTTCGTATTGCTTATAAAGTTATTGTTAAATTCGAAATAACTTTGATTCAAGCACATGTTAATCACATTTCTTAATTCTAAAGGATAGCCTACATAATTCTTTGCAATCTGGTTTCTAACATTTTGAAGTTAACTTAACGGTATTGAAATAAATAACTAGTTTGGTACTAGTTTGGCATTTACGGGAACATGAACGTCTTTTATTTTATCAATGAGATCAACTGAGTTTTTTAGAGAAAATTTTGAGTTGAAGTTTAATATTTCTGGTAGAATACTACTTAAATGTTTACACAATTTGTAGGATGGCACAGGTTGGTAACTGACCACTGGAATTGCTTCTTTGTGTATTTTCAGCAAACAATATAGTTTCGGTGCTTTTGCATTCATGTTCAAAAATTGAAACTTATTTAGGTCTATGAACTTAGTTTTATTTATATATTTATGAAATTATTGAAATTTATTAGCAGGCTCCATATTGCATTTCGTTTAAACTATTTAACAGTTTGTCCGTCCTATCTATATAGTTTTTCCTATTTAGAATTGTAATTAGATTATCCTCATCGCCTTTGGATAAAACCAATTTGTCTTATTTTATTTTCCGCTGTACGTTTTTTAATAAATTTTCTCTCCTCATGTTGTTCTGTAGATCCTTTGTTTAATGTTACTTCCACATCGGCTATGAGATTAATAATGGATTTTTCACCTATGATGCGTCGTGAAAACTTTTAAACACGTTTTCAATAGTTTAGTAATCCTGCGTAAATTCTACACTGGACAAATTATTAATTCTCGGATAAAAATTATATTGACGTGTTGCCTCGATGTTGTTGCCGGTTCTTGCTTAGAATTTCTTGTGAGTTTTTCTAATTTTGTCGAATATATTGCTTATATGTATATTGTGAATTAGACCTGACACCTTCATTAATTATTTCTTCCACGTTGTCGAATTCTATACGGTGAAGTCTCCAGGTTAGTACGCTGAATCACTTTTAAATGCACCGCAAAGTTATCCCCACTTTTAGTTTCCGGGTGAAGCCACATTTTCTTTGTCATCTCTAGTGCTGTCCTCGCTTCTGCTGAGCTGTTATTACACCATAATGTTGTTTATGTTTGACTTGATTGTAATCAGTTGATTTATGACATAAAATATAGGACATAAAGTGGTACTTTATTGGACTAGTCCATAATGATAAAGTAATTTGGACTCCTGTCAATGTCAAATTATTTCAAAATATGTGTTCTTTAAACACCACATACGGTAATCTCTGTACACATATCGATTATAAATAGCTAATAATAAACGTACCTATCTACCTAATAACCATTAACTTTTATACAATTATTTAAATGTAACAAATCTGTCATAAACAATGCAATGTTGCCAAGTTGAATAAATAAAATATATAGGTATAAAAAGATGACTTATTAATTTAAAATAAAACTATCGGCCAAAAATTCTATACAAATCTCATGCGTTAAGTTATTTTACAGCGCTCCGGCAAATGAGGCACTCGCCCTTCGGGCTCGTGCCTCAAACGAAGCCGTCGCGCTGTAAAATTGAACTTCCCGCATTCGACTGTAAATAACTATTTTGGCCTCCCGAGATGTAAGCATTGGAACTATGCACCGTTCATGTCACATGTAACTTCGTTTTTACGACGACTGAGCGTTTTCCCGCATAGTATACGGTAAAGTAAATAATCCTTCTTTTTAAACTCCAGAGACGTAGGAAAAATACACAATTGTGAAATCATGAAGCCGATGTTCAGGAGAACGAGATATATTAAATTTTAATTCAATAAGTATAACAAAATACACAAAATTTAAATATTAATTTAATATTAAATTAGTCCAAACACTCGGCTGGGCATCGTGTTTAAGATATAAACTTCATGCAGCAAAATGCAATTTCCTACATTCGATTATAAATAGCTAATAATAAACGTACCTACCTACCTGATAACAATTAACTTTTATATAATTATTTAAATGTAAGAAATTCAAATGTGTCATAAACAATGCAATGTTGCCAACTTGAATAAATAAAATATATAGGTATAAAAAGATGACTTATTAATTTAAAATAAAATTATCGGCCAAAAAATTTAATACAAATCTCATGCGTTAAGTTATTTTACAGGGCTCCGGCAAATAAGCCATTCGCCATTCGGGCTCGTGCTTCAAACGAAGCCGTCGCGCTGTAAAATTGAACTTCCCGCATTCGACTGTAAATAACTATTTCGTCCACAACTGCGTAACTATGACAATGGCGAATGCATGCCTACCTACTTTGTAGGTAAGTATGATGTAGATTATTAAAGATTCTCACAAATAAGAATTTAAGAAAAAATCTTTCATTGCCAGTCAAACATAAAGCTATGTATGCAACTCGTAGATAATCTGGCTTTTTGGACTCGCCCTATTTATCAGACTCGCTCGCTCGTCCAATAAAAACCTATATTATGTACTTGTTACATAAATAGCCATTAATTCCCAAATAAACCAAAATAATATATACAATAAACAAAAAAAACTAAAATTTACAACGACGGAATATTTACACGTTACATGAACAATACCGATTATTGTTATTTTCCCCGGCTTATGTCTAACTACGAGAAATATTTATGCGCGTGTATTCGTCTACGGCGACAACGGTTCAGCGAACGAGACCTGTCAAACCTTATGCGGGCATTTGTAACACAAGCGCGTACCCCATTCGGAGATCGTACCCGATAGTTACAAACGCAAGAGAGGATTCCGCAGAACAAGCGCGTACCTCATTCGGAGATCGCATACGATATCTGCAGGCTAAGGTTTGGTCTGGTCGCTATACTCGTTTGCTTATCTCTGTGTTTTGATTGTTGTTGTTATCAATGTTAAACGGAGTTCTGTGGATGACTAAGTACCTCCTTTATCTGAAGGATCAATCGCGGTTGAAATTTTGTGTCGCTTATAACATCTTTTAAGCTCTATTGTGGTTAGGTTTATGACCTGATACACGGTCATATGACATGTGGCGGGATGGGATTGCGGCAATGACCGACTTGCATATTGGAAGTTTACTTGGTATTCACTTCACAGACAAGGAAAACATGAATAACTTTGTTCGACTAAACGACCTGCTGTCTCCATGTATCGGCACGATCGCGTAACGACACCGAGAGGGCAGATCCTGGCCCACCTGTGGATAAAGAAAAACACGTTAGTTTTCCGTGTCGTGCTAGATTTGAGATGCACCGATGACTAACGCCACTACTGGGATCGCCGTTTGCCGGTCCACTTTTCCGAGCAAGCTCAGCATGGCGGTGACGGCGGTCTAATGTCGTGCTCTCGACGTGTTGGCTCGCGGCTTCCTTCTGCTGTACGGAGTTGCCGACCGCAAGGTTTGCCGCGAGTTTTGTCATCTAGGAATGCCGTTTGAGCCGTTCTGTGGTGTCTCCACGCACACTTTGTATGTAGGTTACACCGCTTTGAACGGCTGCTGTCGGGCACGAGTGCCGTTTACCCGTTCCGCGGTGCCTCCACGCACACTTTGTGCGTAGCTTGCACCGCTTATGGCTGTGGTTGCAACTCGGTCTGCGGTCTTCCTTTTTTGCAGTACGGAATTTGCCGACTGCACGGTTTGCCGTGGATTTAGTCGTTTTAGCCGTTACGCGGTGTCTCCACGCACACTTTGTTCGTAGATTACACCGCTTTAAACGGCTACTATCGGCCACGAATGCCTTAGTCGCTCGAACGACTTCCTTCTGCCGTACGGCGTTGCCGACCGCAAGGTTTTGTAGACCGCCGCCAATTAATATGGCTTAGAAATAAAATTAGAGATATTTACTTCCGACCCTGCTTACATACATTGGTTTAAAATACGGTCGCGTTTTGAAATGTAACGATTGCGTCCGGAAAGAAAATTCTATGGAACCCGATAAGCCAAATATGTAATATAAATTGCTCTTAATCATGCCTATTGTTCACAGGATGTGAATATTTGTTTAAGTAAATTAATAAAATGACCGCTTACGATTTCAGAATATAAATAAAATTCTATCGAACCCGATAAGCCGGGAATAAACAAGTGTGTTTGGAAATTGCTAATAAATGCTTTTTAAAGCCCGTCGTTTGCCGGATGCGGATATTTGTTTAAGTAGATTAATTATAATACCGAGCACTACGACTCAGGACATAAACAAAGATACCGCGAATAGCGCCAAAGATTCGCACCTTGCGTGGGCTGCGTCCCAGCTCGATGATTATCATATTCAAAAATATGATTTTTAAGACGAAGTAAGAACGAAAAACAGTCATTCAGTCGGTGCCCCTTCGGAAGGCAGTTAGTTACGGGTCCCTTAAGGAACCCGGGAATCGTTGAAAATGTCGCGCGATGTTAAGTTAAATTCTAAGGTCTAGAGTAACATCTCGGAAAATACTTAAAATTAATCGGCGTTGTTTAAAATTTGAAGTGTATAAAAAGTGGAAAATTCTATTATTAGAATTCAAAATTATTTGATTTTTGTTTACGGATTTCGGGTATTAAATAAAGTTGTTGATGAAAGAAGATTAAACAGTCGAATTTCCCTGTTTCAATCCATTGGGATTAAAGGACAAGAGGAAATGTAAGAGATTTTTATTTGTAACAAGTGCGAAATTATGTGGGTTCTGTTAAGTTCTATTTTTGATTTGATGAATTAAATTTAAAAATTTCCTTCCTCTAAAGTAAATAATTTAAAAATATATAAAGGTTTTATGAAGAATCGTTTTTGTTAAATGTCGATCACAAGTTCGTTCGTCGCTTCTTTTTATATTTTTCATATTTTATGTGCGTATTTTTTGTGCTTAGTTTAATTAAATTTAATAATTTTCCTTTTATAATAACTTCATTGAATTTTATTTTAATTTAATTTTTTTTATATTAAAGTTATTTAAACCATTTTTTTTTGTTTTTTTATTAATTAATTAATGAAAAAACCTCTAACCCTAATTGGACGAAGGTAGTCGTCTATCTTGGGGGCTGGTGGCAGCTTAATCTATAAAAATTACTCACAAGTTGACGACGAGCTTTTTTTGAGTGATTATCCGCGTGAACGTGAAAATTGGGAAGTAGAGAAATCTGGGAATCGACCGTGCTACCCCACTGGATAAAAGATTCCTACGCTCCGAAGGAAGCCTTTTGGTGACCGAGTTTCCAATTTTCGGAAACACGTTCGGTTTACGCGGATAGCCCGTGTCGCGATTCGGCGAGCGTTTCGTAGGCGCGGGCCGGTGTTCACAGTTTGTCGCGGGTTACAGCCGTTTATGCCGTTCCACGGTGCATCCACGCACATTTTGTGCGTAGCTTGCACCGCTTTGAACGGCTACTATCGGCAACGAATGCCTTAGACTCGCGCTGTGGTTGCGACGCGGGCGTGGTTTGGGTCGCGGCTTCCTTCTGCGGTACGGCGTTTGGCGACCACAACGTTTGCCGGGTGATCGTAGTCCGTGGCCGGTGGTCGTAGTTTCCGTAGTCCGTGGCCGGTGATCGCAGTTGCCGCAGTTCGTGGCTGATGGGACCGTTCCATCGCGGTTTAGTCTTAAAAAAGACTAAGTTCCGATATGTGTTTTTCCTGGAGCGCGGAAATTTTCGTCCTATTCGAACCGCTGCCTCGGAACGGCGTGTGTTTTGGCAGAGGACGGAGTGTCTCGGTTCTCGCGTGCACGGGTATCGGTCGCGATCTTCCTTCTCATTTGGAATCATTACTCGATATTTATTCGACGGCAATAATGATACCAAATTTTGTTAGGAGGTCGAAAATTTCGAACGGAGCATATTATGTAAATACATCAGCAGTGGGTATTTGACAATTCATAAACCTCCTCCTGGAACAATGTAGGTCAAGGTCAAGGTCCAGGTCACACTGGGTGACCATGTCCCTGACTTTGACCTTGACCTACATTGTTCCAGGAGGAGGTTTCTGAATTGGCAAATCAAGGTCAAGGTCGCGGCCAATGTCAAGGGTAAGGTGAAGGTGATAGCGATGACCAAGGCTACGGTCAAGGTCAAACAAGACCAAGGCCACGTCGAAGGTTGAATATAAGAAAAAATTCAAGGTCAGCCCCACTCGAGTATGAAGGAGGGAAGCAATATAAGAGAACTGCTACGCATAGGTCGTTATAGAGTAATCAGTTCTGACAAGTGTATTAGTAGTAGTAGTAGTGAACAGTGTGTTGCTGAAACAAAATGTTGCTTTGTGATCATTGTGGGAAAGAATTCACCCGCCCAGACAACCTACGAAGGCCTCAACAAACCAGTTGCATTGGTAAACGACAAAAAATTGATGAGGCACATAATTCAAATACAACGGTATGTGGCATCTGTAATGTTCGTGTAAATACTTCCTGATATTCAGCACATCTGCGTAGCAATGATCACAAACGCAATGCATTCGTTATTATTGATGACGGAGTCGAGAAAATAGCGAGTGCATTTGGAGATCGGATCACCAGTTTTCGCGTTAGTGAACCTGATCATTTAGTGGACATCGCAGACTTTATAAATCGAATAAGAGAAAAAGTTGTTGCTCTTATACAATCAGTGCTACATATGCATGGTAGCCTAAAAGTAAACCTAGAATGTTTCGCTTTTTATTTTTTACATACGAGCGATGAAGCTGAAATAAAATCTTTTAATACCAAAAATTAAATTATAACGATGACGGCGGACTTAGATGAAATCTATAGAGAATTCATTGAGGAAATAAAGGCCAAAGATGTCGGAGTTTCAAGAGCGGGATTCAGGTAAGAATGTCTATATAAAGAAATAAATAAAAAGTAATTATTAAAATTTTATAGGATGGGCTCTAGTGGAAATTTTATACATTGAAGTTAACTGCAACAAATTCAACCCGACGAGGGCGTCCAGCTTTATCGATTTGCCAGCCTCGATTAAAGCAAGAAAAGCGATAATAAACATTCAAAATGTGGATAATTGTTGTTTCGCCTGGGCGGTGACGTCTGCATGTTATCAACCCACCGGTCTACCACAGCGAACATCATGGTACCCCCATTTTTCAAGCACTGACATCAATTTCGATCATCTCGAATTTCCAGTAAGTATTAAACAAATTCCAAAGTTTGAGGAAAGGAGTAACATATCCATCAACGTGTACGGATTAAACTCCCATTTTGATGGTGACAGAATGGTGCACGACGTGATAACCGTTCACATCTGCCATCGTAAACGACCTCGCCATATAAATTTATTAATGATTAATGACGACGATGGGAACAGTCATTACTGCTGGATCAAAAATTTATCTCGCCTTGTGAACTCACAATCATCCCAAAATGGGCATGTAAGATTCATATGTGAAGGATGTTTGGTACACTTTTCATCGGAGACGAATTTGATACGCCACCAGAGCGATGACTCCACAATAGTGAGGGCTATTGTACCGACCACTGACATAAAAATTAACAAATACGGACATGCTGAGAGGGCAAATATCTTACAGTTTGAAAATTTCGAAAAACAATTGAAACTCCCATTTGTAATCTATGCTGATTTTGAGGCGCTATTAATACCGGTAAATGGTGATAAGAAAGTATATAAAGAAAATGAGTCGTTCACAGAAAAATGCTTTCAACACGACCCCTACGCATTTGCCTATTTCATTAAATGCTCGTACGACGATGCGTTATCGAAATATGTAACTTACCGTGGACGAAACTCGGCGAATGAATTTATGACACATCTGGAAAAAGATGTCATAGAAATTTATAAAAACCATTTGAGTAAAACAAAACCAATGATCCCTTTAGACTGTTTGGATCAATTTCTGCACGATATAAGATCATCATGTCACATTTGTGATAAATTAATAATTGATTCTAAGCAAAAGGTATACGATCATGATCACCTGACTGGAACATATAGGGGTCCTGCACATTCAATCTGCAATATAAATTACCAAATTCCAAAATTCATACCAATATTCTTCCACAATCTGTCCAATTACATAACATTCTCTAAAAAAGTGCACGTTGGTGAAACCACAGATTCCAAAGGGAAACAGCGCAAAGTATTCATGAAACTGCGATTTGTTGATTCATTTCGATTCATGGCGTGTTCATTGGAAAAGTTAGGTTCATTTGTAGAAGATGGTCAATGCTCTGAAATTAAAAAACAGTTCAGTGTTCAGTTCACGCAATTCGCACTTATGCGGCAAAAAGGTATATTCCCTTATTCATTCTTAGATTCATTCGAAAAGATGAACTATCCTCGCCTGCCCGAACGTGAGCATTTTTTCGATGTGTTAACAGCCAAAAATGTAGTTGATGAAGATTACGATCGAGCCAGAAGGGTGTGGAATAGTTTCAATTGTCAGACGTTGGGACAATACAGTGATGTATACCTAAAATCTGATGTTTTACTTCTAGCGGATATTTTCGAAAATTTTAGACAAATATGTATGAAATTCTATACGCTAGACCCGTGCCACTATTTTACCGCGCCAGGATTTGGTTGGGACGCTCTATTAAGAATGACAGGTGTCAAACTTGAACTTTTGACAGATATCGATATGTTGCACTTTTTCAATAAAGGTATTAGAGGTGGTCTTAGTATGTGCTGTAAGCGAGCTGCTGTGGCCAACAACCGATTTCTGGATGACTACGATAGTGCAAAACCATCCTCATACATCTTATACTTAGACGCCACTAATCTCTACGGTCATGCGATGAGGTGTAAATTACCAACGGGTGGCTTCACATGGTTGTCAGAAGAAGATATTAACAAGCTAGATGTGTGCAATATAGACGATGCTGAAGTCGGCTATGTCTTCGAAGTTGATCTTGAGTATCCAGAAACTGTGCATGACGAGCACAACGATTTACCATTTTGCCCCGAGAACACATATGGTGAGAATGTAAAACATACCAGATTAATGGCGAATTTGTGTGACAAAACAAAATATGTAATTCATTATGAGAACCTACGACAATGTTTAAGAAATGGAATGAAACTGAAAAATATTCACAGAGCATTAACATTTCGACACTCAGATTGGATGAAAAAATACATCGATTCAATTCAGAAAAACGTCAGAATGCTAAGAATGAGTTCGAAAAAAACCACTATAAAGCCATGAACAACATAGTCTTCGGAAAAACGATGGAAAACGTCGAAAATCGAGTAGACATACGATTGGTGACCCATTGGGGGAACCGTTTTAGACGGCCTGGTGTAGAAGCATTAGTAGCAAAACCTAATTTCAAGTCATCGAAAATTTTTTGTGATAATCTTGCAGCCATCGAAATGTCAGTTGTGAAAGTAAAATATATTAAGCCGCTGTATGTGGGATTTTGTGTATTGGAATTATCCAAAATCGTAATTTATGAGTTTTTCTACAATTTTTTAAAAAAGAAATACGGTCCAAATATCTCCCTATTATACACCGACACAGATTCTTTAATTTTAGAAATTTATACTGATAACGTATACGAAGACATGAAAGAAAACATTGACATGTTCGATACATCAAATTATCCAGACCCGTGCCACTATTTTACCGCGCCAGGATTTGGTTGGGACGCTCTATTAAGAATGACAGATGTCAAACTTGAACTTTGGACAGATATCGATATGTTGCACTTTTTCAAGAAAGGTATTAGAGGTGGTCTTAGTATGTGCTGTAAGCGAGCTGCTGTGGCCAACAACCGATTTCTGGATGACTACGATAGTGCAAAACCATCCTCATACATCTTATACTTAGACGCCACTAATCTCTACGGTCATGCGATGAGGTGTAAATTACCAACGGGTGGCTTCACATGGTTGTCAGAAGAAGATATTAACAAGCTAGATGTGTGCAATATAGACGATGCTGAAGTCGGCTATGTCTTCGAAGTGGATCTTGAGTATCCAGAAACTGTGCATGACGAGCACAACGATTTACCATTTTGCCCCGAGAACACATATGGTGAGAATGTAAAACATACCAGATTAATGGCGAATTTGTGTGACAAAACAAAATATATAATTCATTATGAGAACCTAACAGAGCATTAACATTTCGACACTCAGATTGGATGAAAAAATACATCGATTTCAATTCAGAAAAACGTCAGAATGCTAAGAATGAGTTCGAAAAAAACCACTATAAAGCCATGAACAACATAGTCTTCGGAAAAACGATGGAAAACGTCGAAAATCGAGTAGACATACGATTGGTGACCCATTGGGGGAACCGTTTTAGATGGCCTGGTGTAGAAGCATTAGTAGCAAAACTTAATTTCAAGTCATCGAAAATTTTTTGTGATAATCTTGCAGCCATCGAAATGTCAGTTGTGGAAGTAAAATATATTAAGCCGCTGTATGTGGGATTTTGTGTGTTGGAATTATCCAAAATCGTAATTTATACGTTTTTCTACAATTTTTTAAAAAAGAAATACGGTCCAAATATCTCCCTATTATACACCGACACAGATTCTTTAATTGTAGAAATTTATACTGATAACGTATACGAAGACATGAAAGAAAACATTGACATGTTCGATACATCAAATTATCCAGTACCGAATCTGCACAACATCCCTAAAGGAGTATCGGTGGTTGGGAAAATGAAAGATGAATACCCCAACACAATACTGACATCATTTTATGGAACGGGGGCAAAAGCTTACTGTGTAACATCTTTAAGGGAAACAACGAAGAAAGCTAAAGGTGTTAAAAAGTATGTAATTGAGAGGGATTTGAGCGTGGTGGACTATAAAAGAGTCGTCGAAGATGGTGGATTGATGTAGAAGAAAATGTATGTGTTTCGATCGTCTTATCACAACGTGTACACGGAACTGAAAAACAAAGTAGCCCTCTCAGCCAAGGATGAAAAAAGATTCATTATGAAGGATGGTAGTCACAGGTTAGCCTGGGGTCATAAAATGATTGGTGAGTTAAGGCGAGAAGAACAATTGGACAATCTCTTGAAACTTCTCAATGCAGCTGCTGACGAGATGGGTAACGAGGTGGCAGGTTCGATGGCATCATGATAATCGTGAAGTAAATCATCTTTTAGCAGAACACTGGATACTACTACTACTACTACTGCAACGAACGAAATTAGATACGTCACTTACTTTACAGTACGTTGCAAGAAATTAGACATAATTCACATACTTAGATGTACGTTGCTTGTGTTTATTACATATAAGAATGGTAATAATTGTAGGTGTATATTTGAACACGTAACAGTACGTTGCAAGAAATTAGACATAATTCATATACTTAGATGTACATTGCTTGTGTTTATGACATATAAGAATTGTAATAATTGTAGGTGCATATTTGAAATAAAAGATTGTTGAAAAGTATAATAGTAATTTATTGATATTGTTCAGTTATCATAATACGTTATCCTTAGCTATCCATTGATTGTGAGTACCATCAAGACCATACCATTTGACTAGTGCTTGATTCCCTTTTCGACGAAGTACTTTTTCAACTAAATACACGTCTGGATGTTTTACATTGTGCAATTCGTGCTCATAGAATCCTCCAAGAATTAATTCCCCTCTGCTATCTTTGATGATATAAGTTCAAGGGTAAGTATTTTGTATACCTGCAATGGTAAATATTTCATTGGACCAATTAGGAGTGTAGTTCTTCGTAAAAGCATGACGGTGTTTACTAATCCGAATATGTTGACCGACTTTAAATTTGGGGTGTGCTGGATCTACAACTTTTATCGAACTGAACATTGTTTTCAAAATAGCTGATGCATTTCGTCGGTTAACAGCAATTGGTTTCATATGTATTGTTCTATGCACAGTGTTATTGTAATTACGTAGCAATTGTGGTAGTAACTCTAACCACTGATAATTTCCCTGCATACTGATTTCTTTCCACATTTTTTCCTTGAGAGTTCTGTTAAATCTTTCGATAATAGAACTTTTTAATGTGGAATAACTACTGTAGTGGTTAATTCCGTGTTGTGACATCAATTTTTTAAAATAGGCATTATAAAATTCCTTCCCATGATCAGTTTGCAAATTTTTAGGTACATTGTCTTGCTTTTCCAACAACATTTTTTTCATCGCCTTAGTCACCTCTTGACCAGTTTTATTTTTCAGCGGGAAAGCCCATGCGTATTTGGAGAAAGCGTTAATTACTGTTAGTATGTATTTGTGGTTTTTGTTCTCGTTAGCGTATGGAATCATTTCTACAAGATCTGCTTGGACCAAATCATTTAAACCTTTAATTATTACTCTTCGCCTCCTGAAATATCTCCTGGCAGGAGCATGAAGTTCATTGACAACATCCCGCTTAACGTTTTTCATCGCAGGTGTTCTAGTAACAACTCAACAAAAAATGGTCGTATTAGTTTTGGAAACTTATTCTTACATCGAATGATGTCACCTCGCTTCAATATCCCCGTGATCCTCTTGAGTTCTGTGTGGTTGACAAACATTTGAACATTATCCGACATTCTAGCCTCTTTTATTCGACCTTCATAAAAGTAGTTCTTGTATTCATTTGTGTAATTCTTGTTCTTGATCAGGAAGTATTCCTTAGCAGGATCGGTGGCACCATCCCCACACAATGTGAAAATTGTGGGTTTGCGATGAAACTTAAGCACTTCCGGTTTCGAAAAATGTTCGATTATACTGTGCTCGTGGACGGATTGTCCGAATTTATCAATTGTCGCATGAGCATGCTTACCGAATCGATTAAGTGACATGTTACACCCTATATCGCACAAAGAGTTCTGACGTTGTTAGCACATATTGACTGTTATATGGACATCTATCGGATAACCTCTGCCTCCTTTAATTCCTCAATTATGGAAATTATTTCGTTGTGATGTCCTGTATGACCCGCCGTCTGAGATGCGATCAATAAACGCAACCTATCCACGAGTTCATTAACATCATCCCAATATTCATATTCTTTAATAACACCAGGCACCACATGCTTTTCTAAAACTCCACCTGTATGTGTAGGGTTAGGCCAATATCTCGCCCAATGCACCAACGGTTTCTTATTTTGCAAAATCGGATGAACAATTTCTGTGAATTTTTTATTTTCGTAGTCCTCAGCGATTTCACCATCTGCGTGTGTGCGTCGTAAAATTTCCCTATAATCGCGCATGTCTTGAAGTGAGAATTTACTTGGCGCTTGTTTGAATAGGAGTTCATACAAGCCCAGTGAACCATCGTAGGTGAATCCACCAATTATTATTTTCTTACCGTCGAATTGGACCGGACTATCCCCCATGTATAATCCGTCTGTGGTTGCACGAATACCATACTGTTGATCATATACATCTTCAAAATCCATCGTTAATCCTGTCACGTAAATACGAGGTAATGGATCAAATTGCGCCAAAGCTTCGCGAATAACGGTAGCATCCAGCTGCTGATCCATTGCCACCTTAAGCTCCTCAGGACTCACACTAACGTCAGTACTTAACGAAGTTGTATGGCTAGGTTCCGCGACATACGAGTCGTTTGGACCACCTGGACTTGTGAATACCTCCTCGTCCCGAAGGAATGAGACTGGACGCCCTGTTGGCTTCTTAGGGAACATGTTTGGATCATCGGGAACATTATCCGCGTCAGAGGATATCGAAGAAACATTTGCTGAATACTCTTTATGATCGGTTTTTAGATGAGCTGGTGTCTTGACTGATAATAAATTTATTGTGCCTAATTTTTTTGAAATATCCTTAAGTGGTTCCTGAAGCGGTGCGTAGTGAGCTTCAGCACGAAGTTTTGCTTCTTCAATATCGCCCTTTAAAGCGCGAATCTTTCGTTGCACGTCCTCGCGTGCATTGATTAGTTGCTGAGTTAACGTCATATTCATAATGAGTTACTACGTTGGTGGATCGAACGACACTGATACACGTAAGTCATACGATCGATCTTAAATCACAATGTACTCATCAAACCCTTTCCGATAACGACCGTTATTTTTGGAGCAATCAAGATCAATTACTAAGATTCCATGAGGTGCATTCCAACATGCTCTGCAAATTTGCGTGAGTTCATTCCACGTTATGTCACCCACAAGGTGATCATTATGGATATGCTTCAAATTTGTAAAATCTTGACGAAATAAAACTAGAAGGTTGCAATTATCACGAATCAGTTGTTTCGGAATGGCGCTATAGCTTTGACAAAGGTAGAAGCAATCAACATTTTTATGTCGACCGTATGAGAAATATTCCTTTATAACATTTTGCCCCGTAGGATTTATATCGTCGAAGATGATGATTGAATATTCTTTGACTTGTGATGGTGGAATAAATTCGTCCACATTTGAGCATTCAACATATCCACAATCT
This sequence comes from Geotrupes spiniger, assembly GCA_959613385.1. NCBI lineage: Eukaryota > Metazoa > Arthropoda > Insecta > Coleoptera > Geotrupidae > Geotrupes > Geotrupes spiniger. Next base: position 50,613,664 of record OY390733.1, on the reverse strand, counting down.
GTCAATGGCTTCAATAATCGACGGAGATATTCGTATTTGTTTTGATAAAGGGAGCTGCAGCACAGATATATGTTAAGGTAACGCAAACCAGCAGATGCAGTTAATAGTGATAACATGACATTGGTTTTTCCCGACCCAGACGCACCTACTCCCAAACAACGCTTAGAATTCCCTCCGAATAGTGCACTATGTCTTTTGAAAGATGTATCATCCTTACCGTACGCAACGTTTTGAATTTGCAAGGATATGGGTTGTGTGATAATTGTGAGGTCTTCCATTACGTTAACCAAAGATGGGTATTGTCAATATGGTGGGTTAAAAACAACTGAACTTGACGAATAACATCTTTATTATTTATCTACAGTTAAGTATACATATTTACTCATGGTACGTCCCCATCATGAAACGAAAGAACAAACGCGCGATATTATATAGGTTACATAGGTCGGCTTCAAAACATTACACGAATAACATATATATAACAAGTTGTAACATATGCAGTCGAAAGCACAACTACTGTACATATATTTCGAACCCTTTCGCAAACACAGGGAAAGTGTACATATATGGTAAAATATGTGTATTCGACGTTCTCGTCAAAAATATGAAACATCAATAGACATTTATACGTCTGGTTTGACACAATCTTACACGTAATTAGTATGCTACAATCAATAATATATATATATATATATATATATATATATATATATATATATATATATATATATATATATATATATATATATATATATATATATATATATTGAAAATGTGTCTTGTCAAATATGACAAAAAAATGTAAAATTTACACGAAAGATGGTCTAATCTTACACCTCAATGGTGTAGTGAACATTAATTAAAACAGGTCCATGAAGACTAACTGGTGGATCGCTAGACAATATTGTTTCTGGGTTATTACCCTTCGTCAGTAGCGATTACCAAGAACCTTAGTTGTTGAAATACCTTTACATGTAGTGGCCATCAAAACTTCTTGGCGCGAGCCAATCACTCCTAATGAACCACTGACAACAGAACACTGACAAGACGATACCTTGTCTAACACCTCGCGGCGAGTAAACAAGACGACTGTCAAATGTCCAGTGTCAACATATAAAAGGATTGCTGCAATTAAGTTCAAAACAATTCAACAATAATTAATGTTCACTACACCATTGAGGTGTAAGATTAGACCATCTTTCGTGTAAATTTTACATTTTTTTGTCATATTTGACAAGACACATTTTCAATTTGAATTGTTTTTGAACTTAATTGCAGCAATCCTTTTATATGTTGACACTGGACATTTGACAGTCGTCTTGTTTACTCGCCGCGAGGTGTTAGACAAGGTATCGTCTTGTCAGTGTTCTGTTGTCAGTGGTTCATTAGGAGTGATTGGCTCGCGCCAAGAAGTTTTGATGGCCACTACATGTAAAGGTATTTCAACAACTAAGCTTCTTGGTAATCGCTACTGACGAAGGGTAATAACCCAGAAACAATATTGTCTAGCGATCCACCAGTTAGTCTTCATGGACCTGTTTTAATTAATGTTCACTACACCATTGAGGTGTAAGATTAGACCATCTTTCGTGTAAATTTTACATTTTTTTGTCATATTTGACAAGACACATTTTCAATTTGAATTGTTTTTGAACTTAATTGCAGCAATCCTTTTATATGTTGACACTGGACATTTGACAGTCGTCTTGTTTACTCGCCGCGAGGTGTTAGACAAGGTATCGTCTTGTCAGTGTTCTGTTGTCAGTGGTTCATTAGGAGTGATTGGCTCGCGCCAAGAAGTTTTGATGGCCACTACATGTAAAGGTATTTCAACAACTAAGGTTCTTGGTAATCGCTACTGACGAAGGGTAATAACCCAGAAACAATATTGTCTAGCGATCCACCAGTTAGTCTTCATGGACCTGTTTTAATTAATGTTCACTACACCATTGAGGTGTAAGATTAGACCATCTTTCGTGTAAATTTTACATTTTTTTGTCATATTTGACAAGACACATTTTCAATTTGAATTGTTTTTGAACTTAATTGCAGCAATCCTTTTATATGCTGACACTGGACATTTGACAGTCGTCTTGTTTACTCGCCGCGAGGTGTTAGACAAGGTATCGTCTTGTCAGTGTTCTGTTGTCAGTGGTTCATTAGGAGTGATTGGCTCGCGCCAAGAAGTTTTGATGGCCACTACATGTAAAGGTATTTCAACAACTAAGGTTCTTGGTAATCGCTACTGACGAAGGGTAATAACCCAGAAACAATATTGTCTAGCGATCCACCAGTTAGTCTTCATGGACCTGTTTTAATTAATGTTCACTACACCATTGAGGTGTAAGATTAGACCATCTTTCGTGTAAATTTTACATTTTTTTGTCATATTTGACAAGACACATTTTCAATTTGAATTGTTTTTGAACTTAATTGCAGCAATCCTTTTATATGTTGACACTGGACATTTGACAGTCGTCTTGTTTACTCGCCGCGAGGTGTTAGACAAGGTATCGTCTTGTCAGTGTTCTGTTGTCAGTGGTTCATTAGGAGTGATTGGCTCGCGCCAAGAAGTTTTGATGGCCACTACATGTAAAGGTATTTCAACAACTAAGGTTCTTGGTAATCGCTACTGACGAAGGGTAATAACCCAGAAACAATATTGTCTAGCGATCCACCAGTTAGTCTTCATGGACCTGTTTTAATTAATGTTCACTACACCATTGAGGTGTAAGATTAGACCATCTTTCGTATATATATATATATATATATATATATATATATATATGTATATATGTATAATAAATCTATAATCAATGATATAAACAGATATATACAATTTAATCTAGAACTTTAAATTAAACAGATGGGGTAAAATGAAAGTTATAGGCAAAGAGAAGGCGGATATATACTACCGTGTAAGTTTCTGTGTGAACACACTACCTCATAATGACTACAAATCCTAAATATTGCACTGACTCATTCATTTACATCCATGTCTGAAGTGGTTGCGTCAAACACTTCCCTTTCATCCAGAACATGCACTGTAAATAAAGCTCTGCGTACACACATGGCACACCAGCAACGTTTGTTTAAAACAATGGTGATCAGTTCCCGCGTCTGTTTGTTGTCGCAGTGTGCTACGATGCGTGTCCGCTGATATTTAAATACATTCCCAGGCTTCCGCAGTGCAATATGTAGGTGTCGATTACATCTGCGACATAAATTACCAAATTTACTTTCATAGTAGAAGAAACTTACAAGATAATATGTATCTTCAGGGAAACGTGCCTCGAACGCCTAATCATTTCGGATGCCGTGGAAAATTTTCGCGATCGTGCGATGTGACATTTTCTTATCGAAATTTTCCACGGGCGGTAAGACATCTGTGATCAGCAGGGGTTGTACATCACCCCAAATAATTGAGCGCCCACATTTCTCAATCTGCCTCCAGCAGTCGTCCGTCCACCGGTGTACTAACTCTAGTAGGAGTGCGATCGGTAGCACGCCCACTAGCTTTAACACGTAACGCTTATTAGCGATGGTGGAATTAACAACTCCGAGCGACAGACTTCTCAGATTTTCAACGTTAAGGTGTACCTTTGGTGTAAATCTTGACGTGGGTAGTGGAAGAGCTGGGTAACTTGTGCGAAGCGTTTCATTTCGCGGTGTCGTTAGTAAAGCCCGTAAAGAAGGGCAAGAAGGGCGTGGTGCGGGTTTAATACATACGTTAGATAAAATTTTAACTTTTTCCGTAACCACCACGGCAGTCCGCGTCTCACCGCACTGTGAAACGGTCAGCATCTCCAAAGAAGTATTGGATGCGCAACTTTGTTCGGTCAATACCTCTTGGGATATGCTGACGGTATTCTCAAAAACGTGCACGGAACCGGACAATTTTCGTTTCGCAGCACGTTGTTGAGAAGATGATCGTTTGCTACTTGCGCGGGAGCTCGGACGTAAAATTGGGCTTCGGTGGCCAGCACATACATCAGCCGATGTAGATCGAGCAGCCACACGCTGTGGGGATGTACATGTTGACCGCGACGATGCTTCAATTTTATGTTCCACCTCCCGTTCGTTAGTTTTTATTTCGGAAAAATCTGGCGCGGGGATGTTAGCAAACAATAATTTTTCTAACGCGTCCAAATCGAGGGCCTCGAAATCATCATCCGCGGTGACACACCATTCAGACGGGAATGTGAAGATGGAGGATGATTTCTGCGACATCTTTATCACAAAGAATCATAATATAATTAGTTACATAATGATTACTCAAAGTCAAACTTACTGTTCGTTGCTGCGATCAGTATGAATTAAAATCGAAGATGAGAAGAGCTCTGTAAATCGAAAAACTATTAGCATTATATTTGAAGAGAATGACACAATCAATTCAACTAATTTTCATAAAGCACTTATTCACAGACATTTTAACATTAATGTAATTAATAAATGTAATTATAATAAAAGTTATAACTTACTGGTGAATAATAGAGATCGTTGAAATCAAACTTGGATCTGCGAAGGGGTTGAAAACTTAAATTTTCTATCCTAAAACACATAACTTGACACATATAACATCCAAATGTGAATTCAATTACTTACTTCTTAAAATAATGTATTGTTCTCAATATGTGAACTTAACTTGTGATCTGTAAAACAAGATTGCGTTATAGTTCGTTGAATAACAACTCCTGATGAGGGACATGGGAGACAATTAAACAGTGTTAGAAAACTTACCTTTGTAATTCACTACACAATCACTAGAACCAACGAAAGACTACACAACTTTTGAACGGTCCGTCTGGTGTAGAGGTTGCAATAGAACTGACGCATAAGTGGAGGAAAACACCTTTAAATACCCACATACTGGCCTTGCCCTTGACCGATCACGCTCATGGCCACGACCATGAGTCGGGTTGAATGACTGATCAGGGTCAAGGTCAGCATATATCATTGCTAGAACCAGCTTTGCGAAGGTCAAATTCAAGGTCATTTGACCAAAAGATCGTCTACATTCAAGATCACCAGACGAAAAAAGTTCCAGAAGGCTTAATTCAAGGTCATTTGATTAAAAAAATATATATATTTTCTTAAAGTAAAAAAATTAAAAAAAAAATTTAAAATTTAAAAAATTTAAAAATTTAAAAATTTAAAAAAATTGTTAAAATTTGGAAAAAAATATAAAAAAATTCAAAATATTAAAATATTAAATAATTGAAAAAAAACAAAAAAATTTCAAAAAGTTTTATTAACTCCCCTTATATTTACATACAATACATTTATTTTTGGAAGGTGTAGGTCCATCGTTGTGCGTTCCCCATCCTTCATTGTTGTGATGCTCGAAACACGGAAAGTTCATCTGCAATTCGGCGTTCTTTCGATATGAACGTGGCAACCGCATCCAAACGGTTTCCAAATCTCGAGGCTTCACCCGTTCGATGTAATACGTCAGGGGGATATACTTCAAATCCGTCCGCCTCATATCTTCGACATATCTGATAACTTTTTTGTGACATGAATGATGCAAAACCGAACACGTCTAAGCATCGAACAATTCGCTCCATTGCTGCCGGGAACTGACCAAGTGGATTGATGATTCCTTCCTTTTTACTCCAAATCTTCCCTCTCCAATTCTTCCTACACTGGTGTGAGTATTCTGCGAACAATTGTATTGAGATAGTGCACATTCGAGAGGGCACACATACTTGCTCTGCCCCTGTGAAATGTACACATAGGGCATCCTGTCGACAGTTTTCCAACCTGTTCTTCTACCTCAATGATGCGTGTTGGAACAATATTCTGTAGGTATTTTACCTTCTCACGCCCTTTCACGTACACCTTGTCGACGTTGCGCGTTATATATCGAATAATGTGGTCGAAGTGGGACGTAGGTACGAACCCATCATCCCAATCGATGCAGTGGTGATGGTTCACGACCCAATTTGCTGTGTCGCGTAGTTTCCTCGGCAACAATGTAAAACTGTGGCTTGGTTGGAACACGTAGTGACTGATGCGGTTGTTGCTATCGTACGACGCTAATTCTTTCGGCATGAACACTTCATCGTTCACCATAAAGCCTTTTATGTCCAAAATTAAATATTGCATTTTCGATCGATTCATTTTGACCTTCGCAACTTGCTCTCGCAGTCCAACTGCTACGTGCGGTACCCTCCATACTACTTTATCGATGACTAACTTCAATTTCTCCTCGACGCTGTTGACTATTACGTCCGTGTCATCGTTATTGCGAATCAATACCAGCTCTTGCCGCACGTTCATCAAAATTTTCTTAAAATCTTCCTAGACGCCCAACAATGTATTTAGCGGAACGCTCAAACCGAAATTTCCCTTCTTGTCTAGAGCACTTGCTGTTGCCTTTATGTTTCCTGGTTTGGTTGGATCAGTTACGTCACTTTCAACACTCCAACCTGCGTTCTCCAATTTTAATATGTCGCTAGGACTGAATGATAAATAACCTTTCATACATGACGTTATCCCAACGTTTCTTACGGAATCTACTTGCACACCATTTATCAAATATCGTATGTCACTGCACATGAAGGCGATCGGGTTATTAATTAGCTTCGCAGTTGTGCTGGCATCTTTCGTCACATTACCGTCCGCCCCGATCTTGCGTACACTACCTTCTACGTACAAATAACTTTCGCTGAGTAACGTGTAATTGTCTATTTCCGGAATGGAGATTCGAATTTCATCGTTGTTATCGAAACTTGTGGAGCCGAATGGTTGATGTGAGTGAAACTCACAGCTCACTATCGAATTGTCGACTTTTATTTTGTCGGTTACGTTTAATATATCCATTTATATTGTCAACCTGTAACCCAACTTTTTCATGAAGATGCGATTCGCGCTTGTTAACCGCCCAATTGATCGTTTCGGACTGCCGGTTGCTCGCCTCCGCACATTCCCTTTATACTTTTGTCTCCCGTGATCGTCCGTTCGTATCATTCGATCGTCATACACTATTCCCATCGTTTTATTCTGTTGATCTTAAATGAAGTCTGATAGTAACTTCCTCTCCTCGGAAATTTACTAAGTTACCGTCTTGATCTAAGACGCGTACTGTGAGCGTACTGATGACATTACCTGTTACGGGTAAATAAATAGGTTGTTGGGGGCTCTCTATTATTTTGAATCCTGCCGGGACGTTCGTGAAAAAATGGTAAAGGACGTGGACCGGTTGCCCGTTGTTGTAGGAGCCGTTGATCAGATTGCAATATATTTGCAATGCGTTTACTTTGTTTATGTTCACTATATTATCCGATACTTCCTCTACACCTGCTCGAAGCTTCCGCTTTTTAAATCCCAATAAAGAACCCACGTTTCTGTCTTGAGTGAAATCGAGAACTCGTGAACTTGTTATTGCGGTTTTCTGAGTATTGTGGTTCCCTTTTATTGTTACCTTAATCTCATGACTTCGTCTTGCGGCTTCTTTATTCACGTAGGTGGCGATGTCGTCCACGTCGTACGTCCCCACGGGGATCTCCATAGGCTCTAGCAATAGCCCGATGGCGGAATAATATAATAAATTATTGATTTCGTCAACGTTCGCAATAGAATTAAATGCGTCGAAGTTTAAAAGCGGTAATTCATAGTTACGTGATTCGTTTAAAAAAATTGGCGGGTTAAAATTACAGGATAATTCTGACGTTTTACCAGTTAATGTGAACGTATAGGATGCACTTCCCTGTCGATCCATTGCTGTCGTACTACGACTGTACGTCACATGTGATCCGTTTTATCTGTTAAAAACTGTAGATACAATTGTCCACAATTGACGTCCGTATCCTTTTGATACCTGCGGTAATTGTAATTTATAATATCCGCCCTATCGTTTGATAATAAATATTGTTCCATTTCCACTGGAGGCCTCAAATCACCATAACTATCGAAATATGTTATATGTTTGTCTTGCTTTTTATATGCCACCCAATGGGTACCTCGCCCGGCCGCATCATCCAAATTGACAATTCCGCTTTCTCGTTTTCTTATCTTTTTTGGAAGTTTATTCCTCATATATATCCCACGAAAGTAAGGTATTGCTAGCATGCTTGCATATTTTTTCAATTCTAGCTTCGTTAATGGATGATGAGGTAATTTTATCAGTTTTTTGCATGGCTACTTAAATATAATCCACACCCTTGTTTATACGGTTTAATGTAAAAACCGCTTCCTACAGCTTTTGCTTCCATTACGCGGTTATGTCGTTCTGCTTCTTGCAGTTGATCTCTTGCTGATTTTGCACCCGTTACTGCTTTCGCTATGGCCGCTGCCCCGCCTCCGAGAGATCCCAAGGCTCCTAATGCTGCGAATAAGGGTATCAACGGTAGGAAGCCACCAGTCTTGGGGATCTTTATGACTCTGCCGCGCGGTTCACGTATGTTTCTGTGCAGATTCCTTAACGCTTTGTGAGCAATTTTTGCTTTTTGGAATAATGTTTTAGCTCCGCTGCGTGCTAATGCTTGACGAACTATCTTTATTGCATTTTGAAAAGATAACTGACCTCCACGTTTCCTACCTTTTTTGTAGGCTACTCTTTTTGCTTTTGTCTTCGAGCGTCGTTTAACGACCCCCATACCGAGCACGGTTTTTCCTTTCATTGCGGCGGCTACGGCTGCGGATGATACTTTTTCACCTACACTTGCGTCTTTACTTAGCAATCGCTCCTTTGCCGTTCTATACAACTCCAAATCTGAAGTAGCGTCGTATACGATATCGTGTTTCTTACAAGCTTCGTCTAACTTGTTCACACCTCGATCTCCTCGAGCTAATCTTTTCATTAACTTTGTACCAGGCCCGCAAAACTTGTATCCTGGGATGTGTAATTCCACAGGTAACTTGTCTATCAATTTATTAATCAAACCACGACCGTTTCGTTCGACAATTCGTCGTCGACTGTTTCCACATTTCGGTTTCCTTGACATTATATTTCGTCGCACGATAGCGTGTTTAACACAATTACTATTACTACCTTAACGATAGGTGTGAAATGAAACGCTTCTCCGTCAGTATGAACATTTATTTATATACATATATACTTTCAATGAAAAGTTGACGTAGTGATGTGCAATTACAATTGTTCCATATATGTATTACATTTACGTACATCTTTCGGTGTAAATTTTCTTCCTAAATTCTATGGTTAAGTATGGTTTTAATTTACATTCTAACATCTTAATTCTATCCCTAAATCGTATATTGTCCAAATACTGCTCCTCCCACTTATTGAACCTGGACTGCCTGTACGCGTACGCCCATGTGTACATTATATGCGTTATGTTATTTTCTACATTAAATGTTAAACTTTTCATTTACTTGTTAATTAAATTATACAGATCGATATCCCACAATATTTTATCAGTTCCATATATTAAGAGTTCATTCGTGATGCATGTTTGTTCACTATTCACACCATTCATGACAGCTAGCACATTCTGCTTCATTTCACCAGACATTGAGCATACTGCTCTAATCACGTCATCATAGTAATTCCTGTACTCAAAACTTTTTAACATCTCCATTCGACTAGTTATAACATCTGCCAGTTTCCACAATTCATGCAGCGAATCATATGCCAAATACACGCATTCCGCGTTTCTCTCCATTTTTAATATCTTTCGAGAATTTTCTAGCCACTCACATGATATGTTTATACCGCACAACGTTAATTGAGATGGTGCACGAGATCCAAAGCTGCTTGTTATGGATGTTTTATAGCTCAAAATGTTTTGCCAATCCAGCTCCTTTAAAGTGATACATTGACCTTTCCCCATTATTCTCACAACAGGTTCGAAGAACATTTCCGAACATAACCCAACTGTAACCCACTTCGTGCGACTCTTATTTATAAAATATATTGGCTCTGAATAGAGGGGTCCTCTGTTCCCTCGTTGAACATTTTCGGGGAGATTTCCACTTTCCTCTCTTCTCGTTACTACACCATTTTCGTTGAAAGCGTGTGTTAATACAAAATTATTTAAATCACCTTCATAGCTGGAATCTTCTCCAATGACTTACGACATAGGTACGGTATTTTGTGCTTTGGCGATTTTTCTCATCTTTTTCGAACGGTCATCCCCATCAATTGTAGAACTTCTCTTCACATGAAGGTTGTTGGTTTGGATGGAAGTGTGATGCTTTGATGTTGCCACTACACATACATATTCAAAATTTGAACTAATTCTATCGCAATATAGTCTACAACTTACTTGTAATTCTTCAACGATCAGCAATTATAACTCCAAGGACACTGCTGCTTCGACTTTATGTCAAGCGACTACACTTTTCACTGCAATACCGTTCACGCTTATAAACGATATTTTTGGGTGGAGGGGCTGAACATTTTTCTAGACCTCAACCTGGATTTGTCAATTCATAAACCTCCTCCTGGAACGATGAAGATCAAGGTCAAGGTCAAGGTCACGCTCGACCTTGATTTGCCAATTCATAAACCTCCTCCTGGAACAATGTACGTCAAGGTCATGGCCACTCAGTGTGACCTTAACCATGACCTTGACCTTGACCTACATTGTTCCAGGAGGAGGTTTATGAATTGGCAAATACCCACTACTTACATCGATGATTGGGAGCGATGCATAAAATATAATTGCACGGAGAGCAAGATGCACAATATATGTCGAATACTAGAAAACGCCCGGCGACCAAAACTAATGCACCCTTAATAAGTGGCGCCTATTAATATAATTGCTTTCCCTCTCACATAGCCCAATGCAAGTCAAGTATGTGTTTACATTACCAAACTCCTCTCCTCGGATGATGCTCGCGGACCGACAGATGATGCTCTCACATGGGCGTGCATTCGGGTAACCAAATAATACGGCAAGCAACATGAAAGACAAACAGCAATTAGTGATTATGAATACCGACCATAATTAGTATTAACATGGTGCCGGGTGCTCCAGCACCCTTGCTTCTGCACTCTTCGGATCGTGCCTACACCTTCTTTATCCGTCTCTCCATTGCTCCTCCAATTGTGATCTTCGTGTACACCTAACGTCTGTTCGTAGCGTCAAACAGAATAGTTATTAGACATAGTCAAACATATAGTCAAGTCACGTCCGATGCACTTGCGTGCCCGCGCCCATTATCTGACCAGAACAGATACAATGGATCACTGGACTTGCGTCCAGGTCAAGCGATCACGCCGTTACCTGCGTGCTGCAGTATCGCTAGCTTGGTTGCATTTGCATGCCTGCGCATACAGGCCGTCAGCAGACAGCCCGCGTACCAACAATTCCTCGAATAGTGTCATGTGCCCCAGTGCGATCCCGCTTCGCAACGCTGACAGGAATGCATCTACCATCACATTCCATGACACAGGTATATAGCTAGCTATGTCGATAACCTTCACACCGGGAACCCAGTTGCATCTATCAACAGCAACAACAGCCGCAACAACGGCAACAACAACAACAGAAACACAGCATCAACAGCAACACAGCATCAACAGCAACATATCATCAACAGCGACACCACTGCATTCGGTCTGCACAACTCCACTTGCAATCGCTCGCTCACCTGAAACGTACTTAAAGCAGTTGTCATTAATACATCTCAATAACCACCCAATAATACTAGTCATTGTTCAAACTAATGACCATAACACATATATCACAACAACGCAACTACTGCGCCAACACTCGCCGGGCGCCCACACGCCACTGTGAGAGCAAAACCCGGAATGTTGACGATACGATGACGAGTGTGTCCTTCCCGTAAACAACCCCATCGCTAGGGCTAGTGTGGTTTGGGGGAAAGCAATAAACCTCTACAACGTTTTCATAAATATTCTCATCCCTATTATAAGTAAATACGCGTAAAATATGTAACTTTTGCTATAGAATAATGCACCTAAATGTCTTAAATAAAACACAACCGTAACATTCGGCCAACCTGAAACAGTTCTCGTCCTCGAGAATAGCTCACTCCCTTGAACTCAATGGTAGTACCACTTGGTGGACCTGATCTTATGGATCTAGTGTAAGTTCAGCATGACGTAGTATTTACAAGAGTGTTTTAAGACTCCTAAAGTTATCTAAAGTAGGCCTGTCAGCCGGATGCGGATAATTTTGGATCCGGATAATAAAGTATCCGGGTATCCGGATAGTACTGCTTCGGTTCCGGATCCGGATCCGATATCTGGATATCGGATCCGGATCTTAGGATCCGGATATCGGACGCGGATTTTCGGATCCGGATATCGGATCCGAATCTTCGGATCCGGATATCGGATCCGGATATCGGATCCGGATATCATATCCGGATATCGGATCCGGATATCGGGTGGGTTGTTGTAGTGGGTTGTTGTAATTTCCACTTTTCTTTTTAACGTTACGTTACATACTCTTTAAAATTAAGTTACATTAGTCTTTAAACACGTCATAATGTTTATAAAATTATTCGAGGTGTTGACTTTGTCGTTTAGCATTACAAAAAACACTTCACTCTCAACATATGTCTCGCGTTTAACTGCATCATCATTACAGCAACGCACATCAGGTACGTATTCCAAAGTATACTAATATTAATAAAAACGTGAAAAGATATTGCATTATCTAACTACGAAATAAAAGGAAACGAAGGCTTTTATACAGACAACATTGAGGACGTTCCTGGTGACGTAAGGCATAAGGAAAAGGGTAATTTGAGGACAAGGTACTAGCGTGGTGCGCCATTTCGGAAGCGGGTTTTTCAAGACCTTCTGTTGGGTGAATTAGGGGCGAAGCTGTAAATGCAGATATTTATATTCGAAATTAATTCAAATTAATGAATTTTATTCAAAGGCATTATGCTAATGATAATATTATGTTCTGGACGGATCTAGCATCGTGCCATTATGCGAGAAGAACCCAACATTGATTAAGGTAACAACATATATCATGAGCATAACCACCGGAATGTTTCGCAGGCATGTCCTATAGAAAAGTTTACGACGATGGGTGGGAAGCCCAAACTGAAGAACTACGACCAAGAATTTGCCAAAAGATTCGAGAATTTAACAAACTTACTATCCAAAGGCTGATGTGAGATAATCGCACCAATTAGCGAACCATTGAAACACATAGCCATTTAGCTGCTATGTGAGGCGTTATAATTATTAGTAGGCCTGTTACTATTCGAAGATTGTAGGATTCGGATATCCGGACTCGAAAGTATCCGGATATCCGAATGCCCGATATCCGGATAGTTTACTATCCGGACCCGAAAACCGAAACTCGGATCCGGATATCGAATCCGAATATTGGATCCGGATATCGGATACAGGTCCGGATTTCGGTTCGGGATCTCGGCAACCGAATATCCGGATTCTAGAAACGGATTCGGTTCTCAATCTTGGGGCCGGATCCGAAACCATTTTCCAAAAATGATTGCATGTCGTAAGTGTTAAATAATGTTTCTTTTTACAGTTATGAGCATATATAAATTATGACATATAGGCTACAAAATCTGCTACATACAAAATATAAAAAAATGTATATTATGTAAAATTAGAAAGTTTCGTGGCACACAACCCTATTTTGGATCAAATAAAATAAAGCATTATTTTAGTATCCTGATTAATTCTTAGTTCAATAACTTTACACAAATAAAACACGTTATTCAGTCTCTAAAACAGGCATTTAGGTTGTGTGCCAATGATTAAGTAGATTTATGTTTGTAAAAAAACAACAAACGAATTAATTTTAACATAATATTTATTTAAACATAAAAAATAATAATTCTGAAATAAAATTATAAATGAAATAAATAATTTCATAATTACTAATAATATTTTTTTCTTTATGATACATAAAAAAAAATCCGCGGTGGTCCGCACGAGTTATATCCAGCCGCCCCTGTACTGTTTACGGGAACGTACGGATGACCTCATCGGGAATTTTCCACAGCATGCCTTGCAATTATAGGATAAGGTTATATATGTCAGTGCAAGGTGTGACAAAAGCATTAGAGTGTAGAGTTAGTATTAACCGAATACATCGCGTATTCATATTAAATTGTTTTGTAGTATTTTCTAATTATAATTCATTTTTTAGAAGTAATCATTGCATCGAGCAATACTTAATATTATGTTAATTAAGTGAAACACGTAGTTGAATGAATAAATATTGTAATCGATAATAAATAAAGTTTTTTTAAAAATCAATATCGGCGACCGAAAAATATATTTGGCGCAGTCGGTAGGATTCGTCGCGAAAACCCAGTGCTTCTGAGGACCTTTTCGTCGATTTTTATCGTTAACGACGAATTCGAATTTCGTGTGGACCTAGGAAACAAATCTATGGACCTCCACAAGTGTTTCGCCGCCTGATATTGAAGACCGAAGAATCTCCCGTAAGAATTCCGAAAACCGCTGCCATACCACATCGGATCCATCGAGGAATACCAATGATGTCGAATATGACCACTACGCTATATTTTATGCTGTAAGTAATCTTTGCATTTATATAAATTGAATTTTATGACCTATCCTAATAATAATCACGATATCGATTGAGAGAATAAGTAAATTAATGATCCGATAAACCTCGAAAAATAAATACGAATAACGTAAGTAGTAAAATGACATTCGAACCGAAATATTTAGATTGCATTCCACTATTTGACGTAGACGAATTAAGTAGATTTTTAACCGTAAGCGAACAACTTATCAATACTTTTTATGATAAAGAAAATGTCGGTAATTTCCAAAATGTATATATGATTAATTGTATTATTAATAAATTGCAAGGAAAAGCACGCCTTGTAGCAAACACGAATTGTATACAAACATGGGCCGATTTGAAAAATGTTTTAATAAGAAATTTTGGCGATCAACGAAATGAAAACGGCCTTACAAGAGACCTAGTTTCATTAAGACAGAGACCTAACGAAACCCCAAACGATTATTATGAGAGATGTTTACAGTTATTGCAAATTATATTCGCATACGTGAATATAAACGAGCCGAGACCATCCAGAGCGTCAAAACAACAATTTTATAGGGATCTAACGCTAAATACATTCTTAGCCGGACTTAAAGAACCAATAGGAAGTATAATTCGTTCAATGCGTCCAAAAGATCTCGCGGACTCTATTCATTTTGTTACTTCGGAAGAAAATATCCAATATTTTCAACATTCGACCAGGCCCGTACAAAAACCAGTTATACATCAACCCTTTCGACAAAATTATTCTCAAAATGTACCGCAGTATAATTTCCAACATCAATTACCTACACCCAACTTCTACAATGCTAATCCACAAATTACGTACAAACCAACTTTTCCCAGCCAGCCCATTAATATCCAACCACGTCCGATACAACAAAAATTTCTTACCAACAAACAAGTATTTCCTAATACCACAAACGTATGGAAGTCCCGTCCGAATAATCAAGATTTACCAAAACCCACACCTATGAGCGTATCTACAAGAAATACATACAGACCCGGACAACAATTTCGCCCACAATTTAATCAAAACTACCAACAAAAACCGAGTTTTAATTCCGAGCAGCTTCACACAACAGAAGTATTGGAAATAAACAAAGGACCACATATCGAATATAATGACGACTATGAAGAAGCGACAGAATTGCATGTTGAACCATTAATTGAGTTACCAGGAGAATCCAATGAGGGTGAAAATTTTCACTACGAGCCTCCTTGGACGAACCAAATGTGATCGAACATAATAGCGGACTAAACCAAAAAGAACTACCTTACATATTATTACGTTCACCGCCTCTTAAACTCCTAATCGATACTGGTTCCAGCAAATCATTTATAAATCCCGAAATCGCACAAAAATATTTCCCTGAAGAAATTACATATGATCCTTTCATTGTTTCCAGTGCATTCCAGACATCGCATCATAACCATAGTTTAACTATACCTGCTCCGAGAGAATTTTGTATACCTTACCCTTTCGATTTAAAATTTTATCTATTCCATTTCCACGACACTTACGACGGATTGATTGGACTCGATATTTTAAAATCACTCAACGCGAAGTTGGATTTCTTTAATTCAACCCTTAGTACTCCAGATGCAAGTTTTCAAATTTTATACCAAGAATCAGGACAACCCCCTATACACGAGATAAAATTAAAACCACACAGTAAAAATATGACTAAGATACCTGTTACGATAGAAGAAGGAGAAATTCTAATTCCAAAAACAGAATTCCAAAATTGCGAAATCCCCGAAATACTAGCAACAGCACATAAAAATTTTGCTATTGTCGAAATATTAAATAAAAGTAGCGAACCTGTCACCTTGAACTTCTTTAAACCACTACGAGTAAAGAAATATGAAATAGAATGTTTTGAAACCTTTCATCTAAAATTCGAGCAACACAATGCCAAACCGGTAGATATAAAAGCGCTTGTACGAACCGAGCACATGAACGACGAAGAAAAGCAAGAAATCTTTAAATTATGTAAAGAATATCACGACGTATTTTATGACGAAAATACAAAATTAACATTTACCAACCAGATGACACATCGAATTAAAACAAAAGATGAAATTCCTACCTATACTAAAACCTATCGATATCCATTTATTCACAAACCAGAAGTAGATAAACAGATCAAAAATATGCTAGAACAAGGTATAAATACGACCAAGTGATTCTCCATGGTCCTCGCCTATTTGGATAGTTAGTCCTACCTATACTAAAACCTATCGATATCCATTTATTCACAAACCAGAAGTAGATAAACAGATCAAAAATATGCTAGAACAAGGTATAAATACGACCAAGTGATTCTCCATGGTCCTCGCCTATTTGGATAGTTCCGAAAAAACCCGATTCGTCAGGCAAGAAGAAATGGAGAATTGTGGTTGACTATAGGAAGGTTAATGAAAAAACAATTGATGATCATTATCCTCTTCCAAACATTACAGACATATTAGATAAACTGGGCAAATGTAACTACTTTACCACGCTGGATTTGGCGAGCGGATTTCATCAAATAGAAGTCCATCCAGATGATATTAAGAAAACCGCTTTCAACGCAGAAAACGGGCATTATGAGTATCTTCGTATGCCCTTTGGCCTGAAAAATGCGCCTGCTACATTTCAGCGTGTAATGGATAACATCCTTCGAGGAATACAAAACGAGCATTGCTTAGTGTATATTGATGACATTATAATCTTGTCAACGTCTCTTCAAGAGCACATTACTCATCTACGAGAAGTTTTCAAAAGACTACGAGAAACAAATTTTAAAATACAAATGGACAAGTCGGAATTCCTTAGGAAGTCGCTTGCCTGGGACATATTGTAACCCCAGAGGGAGAACCCCAATCCTGATAAAATTTCGGCAATCAAAAATTACCCAATACCGAAAACGACGTCAATTAAAGGATTCCTAGGACTTCTAGGTTATTACCGCAGATTTATTAAAAATTTCGCGACACTCACGAAACCTTTGACGAATTGTTTGAAAAAAGACGCTAAAATTATTCATAACTCGGAATTCATTCAATGCTTCGATACATGTAAAAATCTACTCACTAACGAACCCATTCTTCAGTATCCTAATTTTGAAAAACCATTTCTGTTAACGACAGATGCCAGCAATTATGCTATAGGAGCAGTTCTTTCACAAGAAACCGTAGGAAAGGATTTGCCAGTGGCGTACGCATCAAGAACTCAATTCAATTCAGAGCAAAATTATAGTACGATTGAGAAAGAACTCCTAGCGATTATATGGGCCACAAAATATTTTCGCCCATATCTTTATGGTAAACGATTTACGATTATAACAGATCACAAGCCCCTCCAGTGGTTATTTTCTTTAAAAGAGCCTAACTCTAAACTAGTCCGTTGGATATTAAAATTGGAAGAATTTGACTACAATATTTGTTACAAAAAAGCAAAACTTAACGCTAATGCAGATACCCTATCGAGAGTAGAAATAAACACAAAGGAATTGGTTGAATACATGGAAAATTTTAATAAAACCATTTCACCAAAAGAGGACGATAATCAATCAATGAGAGTGAATATAGATTTACAGGAAACACAACAGCCTATCGATCAAGAAACCATACATTCCAACAACGAGGAAAATCCGATAGTTGAAATTCCAATCACCCCGAAACCATTGAATCTTGGACAAAATCAATTAATTTTTAAATACGTATATCACTCGCCAGCTCCACCAAAAATAATGAAAATATTTGATAAACAGCGAATTACGGTGCAACTTTCCAAAAATAACTTTAACAACGACATCGTACAATTTGTGAAAGATTACATCGTTCCGAATACACAATATTATATCTTATTCGAACCAGACTATTTATACGAACCATTCTGCGAAATAATTCGTACTAACTTCAGATACCCGTCTTATAAATTCGTTAAATGTACTCGCATGCTCGCAGATATAACAAACCAAGACGATGCTAATGAACTAATTCAGATGTACCATGAGAGAAAAAAGAACCATCGTGGAATCAACGAAACGGAAGAAAACCTTCGTAAATCATATTATTGGCCTCGCATGAAAGAAACTGTGCAAGCATAACAAGTGCGAATCTTGCCAAATTACAAAATACAACAGGAATCCGCCCAAACCGCAATTTAATCTTACGCCTACTCCAACAAAACCTTTTGAATTAATCCACATTGACCCATTCCAAATTGAAAAACAAAAATTCCTTACTATCATTGACTCATTTTCCAAATACGCACAAGCTTATCCTATGACTGGAGCAAATTCTATGGAAGTAATAACAAACCTTTTAAATTTCATATCCCATCATAATATTCCGACCTTAATTACATTAGACAACGGACCGGAATTCAAAAACCAAACGTTTAAAGAATTCCTACATCTACATGGCATACAAAGTCATTCTATACTCCAAATCACCCGCAATCTAATGGAACAATCGAGAGATTCCATTCCACACTAATCGAGCATTCAAGAATATTAAAAAATAAATTCCCAGAAGAACCTATTATTATGCGAATAAGGTATGCGATTATTGGATATAATAATAGTATACACTCAATGACGAAAAGAAAACCTATCGAAATAATTACCGGACATATTGAAAGTGACGATCCATTCAATATTGATTTATCTGAAAGACTTATGTCAGATTATGTTCAAAGACATAGAGATCTTATGCGTGTTATATACCAACATCTAAATGAATGAATTTAGACGCATATGATGCAGAGCGATACGACAATATTCTTCAAGATTTGCAGACTAACCAAAACCAAATAATTCATACGGTTAATCAACAGATTTCCTTATCTACGGAAATAATCGAGAAATTTAATGCAACTATAGCACTCATAAGTCACAACCAAGAATTAATAAATAAAAAAGTATCCGAAATAGGAGCCACCTTGAATAAATTTATGTTCAACTTTAACCATTTCCTAGTTATAAAAAATATACTAGACCAGATGAATTTAACGCTTAACGTAATCATTCAATTACTGTCAGATTTAGAAAATGCCCTAACATTCGCAAGGTTAAACGTAGCGCATACGGCAATAATAAAGAAACATGAGTTACAAAACATTTTACATAATTTGGAACTCCAAGTGCAGTCAGAACAAATGCTACTTACAATCAATGAAGAAAGTATTTATAAATATTATGAGGTAATGGAGATTAAATCGTTTTACATTAAAACTCGAATCGTGTTCGTGATTACCATTCCAATTGTTACAGCCGAAACCTATAATTATTATCATTTATATTCCATACCTAATAAAAACGTAACCATTATTCCAAAAAATGCATTATTCCTATCCAATGAACTTCATTATATGTATACACCAGAAAAATGCAAAGATTTAGGCATAGTACACTACTGTAGTCAAAACAATCTATTAAGTGGCCAAGGAGAAATACATTGCATGTTCCAAATTCTTCACCTTACACAAAACTATTCGAGTTGCAAGCAAGAACCCATCCAGACACCAAACGAAGTTGATAGCTCGCACTATATTGGAATATTTCCTAAACGCACGAAATTACGACTAGAATGTAACCGTGAAGATTATCAAGAAATAATGGGTATCTACCTAATCACACTGCCTCTGCATTGCAGCTTCTCTACGTTGACAGCTACCTTCGTTAATACAGAAGAAACTTCAAAGGTAACATCCCCCATTTTACTGCCGTATATTAAATTAGAAAAGTTATCGACTGAACAAGATACCATTGAACCACTTAAATTGGAAGAAGTGCATCTAGACAGCCTACAAGAGCTCAAGAAACATGCAGATCGGTTATCGCCAATAGAACCAGTACTAACGTCAAAAGAAAATTCTCTTAACATATCAGTAATTGTTTTATACATTATTCTATTACTATTGATATCGATGATATGTTATGGTGCCTACAAATTCATATACGTTCCCAAGAAAAATATTGAAGAAAACTCTCAACAACCCCGGGACATAATGACTCCCTTCTACTCCAAGGAAGCATAAGGCCGTCTCTGATAAGGGAGGAGTTATATCCAGCCGCACCTGTACTGTTTACGGCAACGTACGGATGACCTCATCGGGAATTTTCCACAGCATGCCTTGCAATTATAGGATAAGGTTATATATGTCAGTGCAAGGTGTGACAAAAGCATTAGAGTGTAGAGTTAGTATTAACCGAATACATCGCGTATTCATATTAAATAGTTTTGTAGTATTTTCTAATTATAATTCATTTTTTAGAAGTAATCATTGCATCGAGCAATACTTAATATTATGTTAATTAAGTGAAACAAGTACTTGAATGAATAAATATTGTAATCCATAATAAATAAAGTTTTTTTTAAAAATCAATATCGGCGACCGAAAAATATATTTCACGAAACTTATTTATACTTAGTTATACTACGGTTTTCGAAAAAACTTTTCAAATGAAAGTTGTTTATAATTTCAATCTCTTTAACTTATATACGAACATTTTTTTGATAGCTCGTACCGTTTTCGAGATAATGAAAATGGTGATAAGAGTAAACGATCACTTCCGGTTGAGCTATTGCGTTCAAAATAGGACGTTTTCCTCAAAATATTAATTGTTTAAGTTTTTGATATTTTTAAATTTGAATTATTTTTTGCATTTGCTACATACAAATTTCAAGTTTCAGAGCTCTAGCTATAATCGTTTGGTCGCTAGAGCGCGCACAGACACACACACAGTCAGACACACAGCCACACACACACAGACGTCATTCCGAAAATAGTCAGAAACGATTCAGGGGACCTCAAAACGTGTATATCCGTTGAAATCTCGAGTTCGAATATTTTCATGATTCCTATACTTACTTATACATAAAGTATAAGTAAGTAACAAGATGCCAAGTGACACAATAAATAAGTAGAACTTTTTAAAATTTAATTTTTAAATTGTTAAATATTAATATATTTATATTCTCGGAAGAAAAGCAACTTCTTTTCGCGGTCACTAAAAACTCGTTCAGATGGTACTGATGTTTCCGGAATAGACAAATATATTTTAGCTAATCAATTTAGATACAGATACTTTGTTGTGCGTTCTTTCCACCATCTAAACGGGCAGCTGTGTTTTGTGATTTGATTTTCGAAATGATAATTGTCCAGATCAGATTTATTTTCAACGTCTGTGTCACCCGGGAATAAAAAATTGAAAGCAGAATTACTTGATGTAATTCTTACTTCGTTATGTAAAAATTATTTACAACTACCCGTTGTTCTGCACTTAAAAATTATTTGTATCGCGGCTCTAAGGTTCAAGCAATATCAGCAACAAGATCATACGTTTCAAATCGCTTTATAATTTCTCGATTCACACAATTTTTAAATTTTTTTGCTGTTATTGAGTCATCTTTATTAACCAATAAAAAGTTACTTTTTAATGAATTGATAAGTGGTTTAATTACTGAAACAGTAGCATTGCTTGATGATGACAAAAGCGTTGTTGCCATTTCGTATGGTTTGAGTAATGTGACCATCTCTTCAATTAATAACCAATCATCATCACTTGTAGAGAGGATAGTTGCAACTTTAATGTTCGTTGTAGTTCGATCGGAGAAAATAAAAATCGGATACAAAATGCAGAGTTCCATCTGGTTTTGACGTACTGGACTAGTTTATTTTGTTCAATTCTAGTTGTTTTTGTTTATTTACTAAAGCAGCTGATGCTACTGTAGAGTGGTGAAAATGCGTAACGATGTTACTACATTTTTGAATCACATGTTGCAAATTATCATCTTCAAAAGATTTGTTTATACAAAGAATAGTATGAGCGAAACAGCATATACTATGACCAAACGACGTGCTCGTTTTCACGGGAGAGCTAATATTAGCGACATTGTCGGGAACAACTGCTACAACTTTATCTTCTATTTGCCAATCGACTAATATTTTTGACAGACGTTCTTGCAAGTTTGTAGGTGTGTGTCTTTCTGCCATTTCCTCTGTGGTCAGAGTAATAGTCACAAATTCCCACTCTGAAGTAACAAGATTTTGTATATCTAGATGTCCAGGTATCAATGTCACGTTTGGGTATGTGGCCAACCAGATTGTTAATATCTTTCCGCAATTCTAACTTGTAGGTCATTTTATAAAACTTTGTAAACACAAATGTTTTGTCAAACTATAGTAGCAACTTGACAGATTTTCAATATCTAATGGTAAGTTTATTGCATTATTTTTAATACGAAAAAAATAATACGAAAAATGTTTCCAAAACTTTTGCTACATATGTTAGTATATCGTAATTTTATGGTGTAAGGATTGATACCTGCAGCTTCGATTTCGTGACATAATTTTGTGTTTCTTTGGTAGACAGCACGATGATGTTCCACACGTACTCATAATTTATATCCTAACGTATACGTAGCAATAAATATCCCATAGACAACCGCTTTTAAATGATTGCGAAAATCCGGATCCGAAATCCGGATCCGATATCCGGATCCGATATCCGGATCCGATATCCGGATCCGGATAGTAAACTATCCGGATACTTTCGGATCCGGATATCCGAATCCTAAAATCTTCGGATATTAGCAGGCCTACTTTAAATTCCTCAATAACAGTACCATAAATAATTAATTAGTAATTGTAGTACTAGCTGTAATTCACATTATTTTTATTAACAATAATTTTTATTAATTGCATTTTAACTTCTGGTAGCCACCACGAGTTGCATAATTTATCTGCAACAGTTCTGTATGCCTTTGCATATTTTGCAATCAATCCAGATTGTAATTCGAAATCAATCCTCCAAGTATTGTGTTATTGTAATGCCATTAATTACCAAGTCAATTCATTAGGCTGAGCTATTTGCAAGATACAAAAAATACAAACTACGAATTTATCATTTACACGAGTCGCCAAAATATTATAAAACTGTGCGAAGCTTTGGTACAAATATTTTTAGCGATTAGTTCACACATCTGGTAAACCTCGAGCTAATCTTGCGTCGTCTGTTTCTTGGTCACCTATTTAAATTTATAATTTAGCCCATGTAAGAAGGTAGATAAATTTCTATTTATTTGTTACCATGATCATCGATCTAATCAACTTTATCAGTTTTGAACTAAAAATAATCTCACGCCTTGCTTGCTAATTTATTTATTTAATCGTAAGACGTCTGAACCCCTTTCGGGCGATATCTGAATCTTGAAATAAACCGCGTGGCTGCGATAATATGGGCAGCCTATGTCTTCGTAAGGGTGCTGTAACACATTCAACGGACGACATTGCGAAAATTTATTTGATTTATAAATATTTACAAATACTTCTAATTTTGTATGCACGATGAGCGACGGGTTTTGAAACCATTGCTATGTTTCCCAATGTAAAACTTACTTCTACCGAAACAAATACACATTTACGAAATTTACAAGTAACGGGCGTAAAAACAAAGCGGTTCACCCGGGCCCTCGCAGGTATAAATGCGCCGTTAGGGTTAAAGTTCGTGCGCCCGCTCTCGATGACTCAAATTTCACACCTCGCCCGGCGCGGCCCACATCTGCATCGATGACAAATATCTATTAGAATAGTTGCAAACTTAAATTTATTTTCTTTGTAAATTTCATAACGTTTGCTACGTTATTAGTAATACCTAATTTTTTCTTGCAATTTTAAGAATATGCCAAATTTGTGCTCATCACATCAAAACAAACAATATAATATTATCACCTACACGACAACACAAAACACAAACGAATTATCACCACAATAATAAGTTACTCTCTGAACTTTACTATTCAATAATTAACTGGAATTTTATTGTCAAATAACAAACTGGACACCACAAAATAATGAACGGGAATCTTTACCAATTAATTAACCGGACACCCGACCAACAAATAATTAACTGAAACCCTTACCATTGAACAAATAATCAAAGTCGTTACCATGGCATAATCAACTGGAATGTTTATCATTAATTAACCGGACTCTCTACCAATAATTAACTGGACGCTTCACCAATAATTAATTAAATGGAATCTCTACCAACAATTAACTGAACTCTTTACCAATAATTAACTGGACTCTTTACCAATAATTAACTGAACTCTTTACCAATAAATAATTAACTGGAATCTTTACCAATAATTAGCTGGGCTCCTTACTAATAATTAATTGGACTTTTTACCCCACACCTGATATGTTAGGAGGTCGAAAATTTCGAACGGAGCATATTATGTAAATACATCGATGATTGGGAGCGATGCATAAAACTGCATGTTAATTGCACGGAGAGCAAGATGCACAATATATCTCGAATACTAGAAAACGCCCGGCGACCAAAACGAATGCACTCTTAATAAGTGGCGCCTATTAATATAATTGCTTTTCCTCTCACACAGCCCAATGCAAGTCAAGTATGTGTTTACATTACCAAACTCCTCTCCTCGGACGATGCTCGCGGACCGGCAGATGATGCTCTCACATGGGCGTGCATTCGGGTAAACAAATAATACGGAAAGCAACATGAAAGACAAACAGCAATTAGTGATTATGAATACCGACCATAATTAGTATTAACATGGTGCCGGGTGCTCCAGCACCCTTGCTACTGCACTCTTCGGATCGTGCCTACACCTTCTTTATCCGTCTCTCCATTGCTCCTCCAATGGTGATCTTCGTGTACACCTAACGTCTGTTCGTAGCGTCAAACAGAATAGTTATTAGACATAGTGAAACATATAGTCAAGTCACGTCCGATGCACTTGCGTGCCCGCGCCCATTATCTGACCAGAACAGATACAATGGACCACTGGACTTACGTCCAGGTCAAGCGATCACGCCGTTACCTGCGTGCTGCAGTATCGCTAGCTTGGTTGCATTTGCATGCCTGCGCACACAGGCCGTCAGCAGACAGCCCGCGTACCAACAATTCCTCGAATTGTGTCATGTGCCCCAGTGCGATCCCGCTTCTCAACGCTGACAGGAATGCATCTACCATCACATTCCATGACACAGGTATATAGCTAGCTATGTCGATAACCTTCACACCGGGAACCCAGTTGCATCTAGCAACAGCAACAACAGCCGCAACAACGGCAACAACAACAACAGCAACACAGCATCAACAGCAACACATCATCAACAGCGACACCACTGCATTCGGTCTGCACAACTCCACTGGCAATCGCTCGCTCACCTGTAACGTACTTAAAGCAGTTGTCATTAATACATCTCAATAACCACCCAATAATACTAGTCATTGTTCACACCAATGACCATAACACATATATCACAACAACGCAACTACTGCGCCAACACTCGCCGGGCGCCCACACGCCACTGTGAGAGCAAAACCCGGAATGTTGACGATACGATGACGAGTGTGTCCTTCCCGTAAACAACCCCACCGCTAGGGCTAGTGTGGTATGGGGGAAAGCAATAAACCTCTACAACGTTTTCATAAATATTCTCATCTCTATGTAAATACGCGTAAAATATGTAACCTTTGCTATAGAATAATGCACCTAAATGTCTAAAATAAAACACAACCGTAACAATTTGTAACGAAAATCGGTGCCTCGTTACAAAGCCAGTTAAGAAGTTTCAGTTTTTGAACATGAATCAAAAAGCAGTGAAATTATATGATTTGCCGAAAATATGTTATGATCCAGCGATCTTGCTTAGGCACCAATAATTAAGTCGTTCGAATTCAGCTTGTTGTAGGAATAAAAGACCTTACAAACTTTAAAGTATTTAATAATATTAACTCACTGTATCTTAATGATAATGTTAATGTACTCGCTGACTGTAAATGGAATAATAACAATATCTGACTATCTAATGTTTTAATATATAATAATAATGTCTAAATCTTACATATTCCTAGCTTATAATAGGTTAAAGCCCGCCTATTTTCTAAATGGGGATGCGACTTTTGGATGTTCATTGGTTCAATATTTAGGGTGGAACTATTTGACTTGACTGCGATTTTCTGAGAAAGTGAAATTGATGCATTAAATATTTACAACTTAGTTTACAATATGCAGTCCGTTTTATTATCTTGAAAATATAGTTTACATCTTCGACTTAAATGTTTATGTATATACCGGAAACGGTCATTTTATGGGGCTACATATGGTATAATTTGAGGCCATCCAAATATCGCATTTCACGGACTCTTGTAATGTGTCGGACGAATATTAGTTTTATTTGACAGTTATTTATTCTTCGGAAGGGATTTATTAGTACTGGCCTATGACAAATATACTCATGTTACTTAAGGCACCAGACCACGGTGCGTGCGCGGTACGAGAGTGTATCTTTCATAATTATTTTCAAGCGAATGATGAATGCAATTCATTTCATCAATGTTTATTGTCAATATATGCATATAGAAGACTGTATACAAATTTTTATACTTGAATCTAAAGTATAGTTTGCGGTGTACGCCGCTCCTAAGAGGAGACTACGCGCGCGGTGGTTGACAGCGATTAAGCCATACGGCTGATCTAAAAAATAAAATAAAAATATATTTAGAAACTAGACATATGTGTCTATGGCATCACGTAGGGGAATTTTGATATCTAGAAGAAGAAAAAAATGGCGGACCAGCGAATTTTATTTTCGATTTTTATGAAAAATTTTCATCGTTCATATGAAAAAAAAAAAATAGAAGGAGATTTATTATAAAAAAAACCCTACGTGGTGCCATAGAGACTACATTTTCGAACAGTTTAAGACTTGGTGCATGCAAATCGGATGTATAGTTTTTTTAATATGCTGTCAACCAGGTTGAAAAAGTAGTTTTCGAGAAAAACGCGTTCAAAGTTTTGCTGAAGCATAATTCAACATACAAACTAACTATTTTCTCGGTCTATTTTTTCTTGTTTCTTACGTTTAGTCAGCTATTCCTGGACCATACAACAGCTCTTCAGCATCCAGAGAATCATTATTTTTTCCATGTTTTGCACGAAGACGACCCTCATGCGTGCTTTTTTCGGCTCCGTGCTCGGCTTCGTATATTCGTTTCTCGTCGATGTTTTGACAATATTGGTAGAGTGCGTCACCAATTTTGATATCTAATATCTCCAATACATTTCTGAGGCTAATGTGACCATTGTTAAAAAGTATTGATGCAATATTAGCGGCAGTTTCGTGACGGCTTATGTAAAACGGGGAATTCAGCGCTTAATATCGGGCCGCAATTGTATTGAAATAGATAACGTCTTATACGTGACCGTACAAGAGTTTTTGGGTTTTTAATTTGGAAAATGGGTAATAAATGTAAACAATCGAACCGACCGTTAGCTAGCTCATCTGTCGAACCATCTGTACCTGGACAGCCGTGAATTTGGGACTAATTTCGTATGCAAAATATTCTGAGGGTCGAAACGAAATAATTGTAGCGAATATTTTGCACTGGTTGCGCATATCTAAACTAACTTAATTAATTGTTAATATATACATATGTGGGACCGAACAAATCGAATGATATTATATATACGAATCGTACGATTGACGCTCGGCGCGGTCGTACTCTAGCAACGGTTCACATAAAATGCTGTATCTCCATCAATTTGACGAATTTATGTAAAATATTCGGTGAGAGCATTCTTGACAAATGCATCTTTCAGAAAATGAAGAAAAAAAATAAGGAAAAAAATTATTTTTCACCGTGGTCTAGTGCCTTAATAAATGTATTTATAATTTATGTGTGGAGGACTGATATGACAACAAATATACAAAAAAGAAATTCCAGTGGGAAGTTACCAACATGTGTCATCCTACAAATTGTGTAAACATTTAGGTAGTACTTTACCAGAAATATTAATCTTCAACTCAAAATTCTCTATAAAGTCTACCTATGGGTTTTCCCTTATCCCCACTTATGTCAGTAATTTTTATGGGTACCTTTGAAGAAAAGCCATTTAATACTCAACACACCGTTGTAGACCAGTGGCGGCTCTTCCGCTTCACCTAAAAATAATTCCCAACTGCAAAATTATTTTTGAGTTTTTTTTTAAATCTAATACCTACATATTCTTGTATAATTAGAAATAAATTGTACTCGAAAGGTAACATACGATGCATACGCGTTAATAGATCGGTTGTCTCATTGAAAGGTTCGGTTTGTTATTACGCAATATGTTCCCTTCTCAATATCCAGTGTGTATTTTATTAGAAACACCATTTGTAAGGTGGAATGATAATAATGACAAAAAAGACATTTTAAATAGTGAAAAACCGATGCCTATATTAAATACTAATAAAATTGTAAAAGTTAAAGACAAAATGTATAATCGACGTTTTAAAATCGTGGTACTCTGAATTTGAATGGTTGTGTGGCAGTTATTATTTAAATAAACTTTTCTGTATCCCTTGTTTGTATTGTTTGTGTTAAATCAAGTAAGACGAATACTTATTGAAATAATGAACGATCCAACTTCCGATCCAGCGTCAATTAGCCAGAGTGAGGGTTTCTTAAATAAATTTGATGGTTTTGAATTTGCGCTTTTGGTGGTTGTTTTTAACAATATTTTCGGGCTCACGGATGTACTCTTCGACGTGCTACAAAAGAAGTCACTAGACATTAATTTTTGCATCTCGCAAATTAGAAATACAAAAACCCTGTTAAACAGCAAAAGAAATGAGGATACGTTCAAAAACATCTTTGATTTAGTTGCTTTAAAAACAACACTTCCAACTGAACACCGTGAAGGAGGGAAACGGGTTCCGCTTACACGAGATCAAGTCTTTCAAAAATATAAGATTCTGTATTATAAAATATTAGATACCCTTTCCCTACAAGTTTCCACACGTTTTCAAGACATGGGCAAGCTTCATTTTGTTACATTAATGGATACTTCGAAATTCGTAGCGTATTCCAAAAACTACAGAAGCAATAAGTAATTTAAAGATGTGCTACCCCAAAATATTTACTGACGTCCCTAGATTGAGAAATGAATTACAACTAATTTATAATGATGAGCAGTGCAAAGAAATGCAACCACAACCGTTTATGGACAATTTAAAAGAGAACAGCAACATCTTTAAACAATCTTATAAATTGATATGTTTAGAAACATGCTGTAGAACGAAGTTTTTCTTGTTTGAAACGAGTTAAAACGTACTTGCGTAATACAATTACAGAAGGCAGACTTATCGAAACTTTCAATTGAAAAAGAACTATTAAATGAGATAATTAATGCAGCAGCACCATTCTTCGATATGTCGTCGAAGAATGGTGCTGCTGCATTAATATCGATTAAGTTTGCAAGTTTAAAGGACCTTGTATTCAAGAAATAAAAAAACTATAACCATAACATAATGTTATGTTTATTTTCGTTTTCATATAACTATATATTTTTTCAAACTGGGAAAAAATATATTTACATGACTCGCTATAGGAAGGGGGGGGGGTCCTGCCACCAATTCTGCTTCACCTTTCCCGAGCTCACGAGCCGCCACTGTTGTGGACTATGTTATATTTTGGTATAGATAAGTGGATGACATAATTTGTTTGTGGTTTGGTACGGGCAGGCAACTAGATACGTTTTTAAATAACGTAAAGTATAGTATCTAGTATAAACGACCACATACAATGTACAATAGAATAATAAGCAGAGGATTGTATCAGCGTAGATCTAAACATGAAGATCATATAAATTAGACTTCTCACTGTATAGAAAAGCAAATTTTTCATATACAATAATTCCTAATGACTTTATGCATTCGCCTCATATAAAATACGCGACCATAAACTCAATGAGGGTAACTTTATTTCAGAATTTAATAAGTGGGTTCAAACCGTTGAGGAACCTCCCCACACCACTTGGCATTGAGGCATTGAACTCGACGCGACCTGACGCCTGGGGATTCAAGGGCAAGACGTTGGTACCGCTGCAGAAATTCTTAATTCAGCGGCCTGGCCACTGCGTTCAATGCCTCAAGGCCAGTTGGTGGGATGATATTCTTCAACCAGTTTGAACATACTATAACCATATATGAATAACTACTAAGATACCGCAATACAATGGGAGAGTGTACTCGCTTAGAATAGTCTTTGACGTGTAAACGAGAGGGTGCCAGCATTAAAATAATCTTATAAAGCGGTATGCGCGAGTGAAGTGATGTTCGTGCGAGAGGGACAGCGCATTACAGAACCGGTGTGAGGTTTATATTAGTATTAATTCAATTTTATGTGGGCGTCTTATATCCTGTATATAATAGAATACATTTTAGCACAATATTACTTTTATTTTGATGGCTACTAAAAAAACAAAACAATAATACATATCTTGTTGGAAAAAACATTATTAAAAAAGTAAACATTACAAGTAAATAAATTGCAATTTCAAGTAGGCAGGTTTGGTATGAAAGGGCGTTCACGTGCCGCGTTTTTTACGAACCAATAATGGAAATGCCAGATGAGTTTCGATTACGATATATTTTTTGTGATTTGCTTGTTTATTTCGTTATTTTGCTCTTGAGTTGTGGTATGTATTTTTCTTCACTATCACTATAGTAATATGTCGACTCCTAACCTTTTCGAGGTTTGAAAGTACGTCAATCCTAGCCGTCCTTATTTTCCCACGGGTAGAAAGTAATCACTTTCCAATCAAGGGCAAAAAATTAAGGGCTGCCAACCATTAGACAATTACATGTTCAATAATATTTAAGGCTGCTTCGGCAGCTGCTTCTTTTAATTCAGGTGGAGTGCTATGATCCATTTCACTATCTGAACTTTCATCTCATCTCTCATCTCATCTCTATGATTCTCATAATTATTCGAACAATAATTAATACAAATGTTAGATTGGTTGAATAAATGTCAAATGAATTTAAATGTCTTAGGCTACTTCATCAATTTACTATATTGGAAAACATCGAATTTATTCGTATTTTGATAATTTTTGAATAAAAACGGTGGCGATTGTGAATAAAGTAGTATACAATCCTCGCTGGAAAGTTTCATTACGCCTCGGGATATAGCTAACTTCGGCGCTTCGCGCCTCGGTTTGCTATCCTATCCCTCGGCTGTAATGAAACACTTTCCATATCGTATGTAATACAGTACTACTTTCTTATACTTTATGTATAAGAAAGTGGAAGAATCAAGAAATTTTTCGAACTCGCGATTGTAACGGAAATATACGTTTTGACCTTCCCTAAGCCTATTATTTTTGGAATGACGTCTGTGTGTGTGTGTGTGTGTGTGTGTGTGTGTGTGTGTGTGTGTCTGTCTGCCTGTGAGCGTGGCTGTGCTGTGTCGTTAGAACTTTCCTTTTCTGAAATTGAACTAATTTTAGTAATTTTTTTCTATCTGGGAGTGGCAACAATATCATCAAATGTTAGAGCCCTTACGGAACGCCTTCGATGACTTTTCTGGTAAACGACTTCGGGCGGGGAGTCGCAATTTAATAAAGACATCAAGGTCGGTGATTTTTAGCGATTGCGGGGCGGGCGGGTCTTGTGAGGTGGTGCATCAATGTGGTGCCTAGTTGCACGTTCACATTTCCTATCACTTCTTTGTTTTTTAATTTCTAGGGTGGCGTGTTTGCCCGAATTTTTGAAACTGATTGAGGCTTTTGAAGCAATTTTAATGTAGTGTTTTCATGCCAACGAATATATTTTTAAAGTACATAGGAACGGCATTACGATTTAATGCTGTTTTAAGCTGTTTCTAAACTGACTCTCTTCAAAATGTTCACTACAAATTCTTTTATTTTTTAATTTTGACGAAGACAAGTTGTGAAGATCCGGATTTCCTATAAGAAAGATGGAAATATGTCAAAACTAAGAACTAGTACGTACATTTTAAAGATTTCATTTCTATATTTTGTACTTATCATCGCGATTGCGCTAGTTCTATGGGAATTAAAAAAAGAAACAACCTTTATTCGCAACCTAATTCTTTCTATATAACCGTGATATATCCCAATTTACTCCAATATACACATACACATATCTCCTTGTATCTTTCATTGTATTGTGCTCTCCTCATTTTTCCTTCTCTTTCCTGCTTCCATCTTTCCATCGCTTTTCTCTCCACTCCTCCCCCCTCCTCTATCCTGCTTTGTACTTCCTCCACCAATAACCCTTTTCGAGATATGGAAAAAGGTGATAAGAGTAAACCATCACTTCCGGTTGAGAGATTGCGTTCACAATAGGACGTTTTCCTCCTTGCTACATACAAATGTTAAGTTTAAAGTTTCAGAGCTCTAGCTATAATCGTTTGGACGCTAGAGAGGGCACAGACACACAGACACACACACAGCCACACACTTTTCAAATGAAAGTTGTTTAAAATATCAATATCTATAATTTATGTAAGAATATTTTTTTCCGTAACGTGTACCGTTTTCGAGATATGGAAAAAGGTGATAAGAGTAAACCATCACTTCACTTTACAAATGTTAAGTTTAATGTTTCAGAGCTTCAGCTATAATCGTTTGGAATCGTTTGGAACCATTTGAATAAGGCTGGATAGAAAAAGAAGCTCGATGTTTGGGTGCCACACGAGTGAATGCAAAAAAACATCATGGACAGAATTTCCATCTGCGAATCGCTGCTGAATCGCAATAAAATCGACCCATTTCTGAAGCGGTTGGTGACTGGTGATGAAAAGTGGATCACTTACTACAACGTCAAGCGAAAACGGTCGTGGTCCAATCGCGGTGAGCCTGCGGAAACCGTGACCAAGCCAAGGTTGACGAATAGGAAGGTTTTGGTGGAATTGGCAGGGAATTATCTATTACGAGCTGCTCCCTTACGGCACAACTCTTAATTCGGAACTGTACTGTCAACAATTGAACGGTCTGAAGGAAGCAATCGCCAAGCCTGTGCCAATAGGAGAGGAATTGTGTTCCATCAGTACAACGCCGGGCCAGACACATCGATAGTGACTCACCAGAAGCTCCGGGGGCTTGGTTGGGAGGTTCTTACGCATCCACCTTATAGTCCGGACCTGGCGCCAAGTGATTACCATATGTTCCTGTCCATGTCGAACAATTTTGCTGGTGAAAAATTCGCTGCAGGAGAGGCTTGTGAAAATCGACTGTCTCAATTTTTTGCCAATAGGGACGAGGGTTTCTGTGAGAAAGGCATAATGAATGAATTACCTTCAAAATGGCAACAAGTCATCGAATAATACGGTGCATGTTTGACCTAAATCGGATCATTGTAACTATGATAAATAAAGGTTTCAATTTCATTCAAAAATAATGGATTTTTTTTTACTACACCAATATGATGTGAGATTAATAGGGCGTTGGGAATTCCTAATATTTCACTGAATTTCAACTATTATCAAATTTCATGTGTCAGCTCTTGTAAATTTTTCGGTACCATTATAGATTGCAATCTACATTGGAGTGCGGAAATTGATGATATATGTTCCCTATTAAATCGTGCATTATTTGCCATTTGCAATTAAAAAAAACTGTTTACTTACTCATTACTAAATGTCTATTATGCGCTGGCATATTTTGTCATGTCATATAACATATTATTATGGGGACATGCCAGTGAATGTGATCATGTTTTTTTAATCCGAAAGAGAATAATTAGAATGACGTTCCACCTGGGTAGGATTGATTCGTGTCGTGACATTTTTAAAAAACATTCCATACTTACATTCATTAGTATTTATATATTTAAGCTTATTTTACAGGTTTTTTCAAATAAAAACCTCTATAATACAGTTAGTACAGACATAACACGCGCAATTGTGATAACCTTATTTGGATGGGTTTTCACGGAGTTGATTTAAAAAATCTCCTAAATATGCTGGTTGTTATTTTAATCAATTGCCTATGCATTTAAGGTCGTTGGACGAAAAGGACATTTTCCGGAGAAAACTTAAGTGTTATTTCATATCAAATAAATTTTATACACTCAGCGAATTTTATGCTAGTAATTAGTCATTTATTTTTATTTTGTGATGTCTACTGTATTATTTTCTTTCTCGTGACTGTGGTAATCTTATTACTGTATCAATTGTATTTTTAATTTAATTTTAATTGTATACCTTGAATGTTCACATCCATGTAATGTTGGCTTACGTGAATAAATGATAATCTAATCTAATCTAATCTATTATTGACCTACGATGGTCAGGCATTCCATGTCTGTACCATAAAGAGAGGGAAGGGCTTTGGAATAATTAAACACTGGTTTTGAGCCAAGTAAAATCTTACATTTGGTGGAAAGCGCTGAGGCATAAAACCACCATCTTAATTAATATACAGTAAAATGTTCAAACTAAGGCCGAGTGAAAAAACAAATAATATATCTATATACATGCTTGTGCAACGCCATATAAAGATGGCCAATGTAAAGGTGAACACAGGCATGTATCAAATAAAACAATAAAAGAGATCTATATAAAAAAGGGGGCGGGGATAGTTTCAACATTGATCAAATAACTTAAAATAAAAACCAATAATGCAATAAAATAAAAGAAAAATAAAAAAATACAATCTAGAAAGATGCAGGATCATTGTCATAAATTATTACAAATTTTGCTTAAAGTGAGAGAGTCAGTTTTAAAGTTTATAGCGTTAGTGACTTTTTGTATGTGTATCATCTCCAAAATCAAACGCTTCTTATAGTTGCACTCTTTAGTTATCAAAATCAAAAATGGGTCCTGTGTTTTTAGCATGTTTGGATAAAGCATCAGTGGTTTTGGTAGATGTTGTACTGTATTTATGTGTATATAAAAATTATTAGTAATTATAAAAAGATTTAATTTTGTCTAAATTTGCTTTTCGAAATTTTGGATGGAATAATTTAATTCCTTGATCAACAAGGCTATTAACAACACTTTTTTTATATGTTAAAGGTGTTTCGGAATCGAAGTTTATATATCTATTACAGTTAGTTTCCTTAATATACCTATTTGTGAAAATGTTAATTTTTGTGTGTGTAATTTGTATATTAAAATTTTTATGGAGTTGTTTGTTTCTGTTTCCAGTGTAAATTGTAAACGTGGATGATATGAATTGACAATGGGTGTTATAGTATCTGATTTAGTAATTGGAATAAGGTTCAAAAGGATTAGATTTGTTGTTTTCCTTATAATATTTTTTGAAATTAGTAATAATGTTTACACATTTAGACCGAATTGAATTTTGAATATCTGGTTCAATTTCATCAATTGCACTTTCAATGCAAGCGATGATATTGTCAATAGTTAAAGATTTACTAGGAATTGGAAATTTAGGACCTAAACTCTAATACTAATTTCACATTATAAGGGATGTCAAATTATCCAACCACTTTAAGGTACGGTATGGGTTTGTATTTGTTTATTAAGGAAGTTTGTGTATGATTTTTTTCACTGTGTTGAAAATTTGTTCATAATTGTGAAATTGGTCATTAAAGAAACTATCTGCAATATTGTATGATAAGTATGTGTAAATGTCAGAACGTAATCGAAAGATGTCATTATTCAAACTTTTCAAGAGTATTATAATATCCGAAATACAGAGATTTAACATTTGTTTCTGAAATTTAGAATAGATTGAATAGATAAAATCAATTTTGACACTTAAAAAGTTTGAATAATGGCAGCTTTGTCTAAAAATTTTGCAATTATATGACATTTCCTGCATCTTACCAGAAAGATGTTTCTATTTTTAAAAGTGTTTAATTCGCCGACTGACTGCAAACGTTACAAGATAGGTACAATTCTAAGTGATTTACAGTCGACAATTTTTACAATTTATGCTTATATAAATACGCACATAACACAACAGTTGTGTGGATAAATAATACTCATATCCAACTAGGCAGCATTATTACAACAAAACGGGCTGATAATATGAGGGACCCATAATTTTTTGAATTTAATGAAATATTTACAATTTGCACAGCTTACAATTTTGTAGAAGCAGGTAATAGAGGAGCTTTGCGAGTACTAAATTTTCAAAGATTTATTATTGAAAACGATTACGGAAAGCCTTAGAAGATTTTGAATAATTGGGAAAAATTCCCTCGAAACACATGAGAATGTCAGCAATTTGAGCGGAATGATTCTTTGAAATTTTGGACTCATGTCCAAAATTCTTTGAAATTTGGGACATAATGAGAATCGTCGAAATGCGTCGAGAAAAATTCTGTCACAATTTGCATAACTCTATTCTTGCGGCATTTCCTCCTCGGACGCGTACAACGTTAATCCACGTTGCTTCTTATTTGGCGATTTATACAAAGATGCTGAAGACATATGAGCTAACTGCTTCTCTGTTACCTCGCTGGCTCGACCTGTCTCTTTTCTACTCTTTGCTGCGACTTTTATCGCGACTAGCGCACTAACACTATCGCTTGACAAACGTGAACGTTTCTTGTGGCTCGCAACATCTGTCAACGCGGAAAAAATCTTCTCAGCCGGTGCATTCGTTTTTATACTCTGAGAACAACAAACGCCACTCTTTGTTCATTGCGTCCTTATCAAATCCACCGAATTTTTCCGCGACAATCCAAACTTCGTTAAATCTACAATCCCAGTCCTCGTTTTTCAAGACCGATTCGCTGTCGAAAACTACCAAAGAAGTAAAAAATTCATCATTGATATGAAACAATCTTCGTTGGATTTGATTTGCAGCCTCTGCATAAAAATTTAAACAATTCTGGCGAATAAGACGTACGGTTTCGTCGTTTTCACCATCATTGTTCGACGCCAGTTTTTGAATCACGTCATGGCATTCTTCTCCGAGGGATACTTTGTCCAAGGGCAATTGCTTGCAACTCTCTTCGAATCGAACGTGCCCCGATTGCACATGAGGAAGGAGTGGTTTCTGTATGAAGTCACGTGCCATCCGCGACAAAAATTGAATGCATTTCTCTTGCAACAAATGAACTCGAGTTTCAGAATGTTGAAAAAAGAGGTTTATATCATTAAATTTCACCAAAACGTACTCCAGAAAAGCCAGATAGGCGTGCATCTCGAGGTCATTGAGAAATGCATTCAATTGTTCTAGTTTTTCTAATTTTTTAGAATTACCTTCTTCGATTATCGCTTCGGAGAAGCATGTCTGTAACGACGGCATCAAGAGGCGTAATCTTTTGATGGCGTCGTGACCCCCGAGCCACCGCGTTTTCGAATACTTAACGAGTTTCAGGTCTAAGCATTGACAGGCATCGACGAACTCGGCTAAAATTTGCGACTGCTTCGCACAATTCTGGTCATTGACCCTTCGACTAGATTAGGAATTGTTTTTTCGCAGGAATGCTTTGATATTAATGCAAGAGCATGACAGACGCAAGTGATTACGATCACTCTCGGATTCTCCTTACGGAGTAACGCTTTGAAAGACACGTTCTCCGCGTTCATAACCGAAGCGTGATCGCAAGCCATTGCTATAATATTCGAAACAGGTATTGCATGTTTTACCATGTAATCATTGAACTGCTTGAAAATACCCGATGCAGTTAATTTTGTTGCGTTTAACTCTAATAGCTTCGGCAATGCCGTAACAACATCGAGTGTCTGGATCGACGTATCGCACCAAGAAGGTAAGCCAGCTTTAATTGTTCTGGGTTCCCTCATCAATAAAAATCCCGAATTTAACATTCCTAAGCATCTGAATCGAACAATCCTCTTCGTAACGGCCAAGAACGTTACGTACAATTCCCGAAACTTTAGCCGCGCCCGCAGTCATTTTTTGTAGAATAGCCGGATCTACCTCTTTGATAAAATTTAAAATTGGATTCATCTGCGCATAAGGAATGCTTAATTCGCTACCTAATCTGACGTAGTCTAATTCAGCGATTCGTACCGAGTCTTTAAAGCTATCGATGCTATCCTGGACTACTTCGGGGGAATTTCATCTGCTATAACAATACCGTTCGCGAAACATTGAGCTTTATGTTCATCTTTACTAGCGTGTCGGTCTAAACTCGAAATTCCCCCTCGGCAGTTTTGTATCACATCACATATGATACATTGAAACTTATAGCAGTCCTCTGGAACGCATCGAATCCACGACTTACATCTACTGTCGGTAGTCCACGCCGTGGAAAATGGATGTGAATAGGGCCCTTTCTTTTTTTCTCTAATTCCGCGAGCCAATTCAGCGGCAGCAGTTTGGTGTCGCCTAGATGCGATATGAGCGTGGACATTTCAAGTATCCGCAATTAAAGCCTTTGTTAGCATTAATACGTTCTTTGCCACATTCGAATGCACCGGCTGAGAGGATTTTTTCCGCGTTGACAGATGTTGCGAACCACAAGAAACGTTCGCGTTTGTCAAGCGATAGTGTTAGTGCGCTAGTCGCGATAAAAGTTGCAGCAAAGAGTATAAAAGAGACAGGTCGAGCCAGCGAGGTAACAGAGAAGCAGTTAGCTCATATGTCCTCAGCATCTTTGTATAAATCGCCAAATAAGAGGCAACGTGGATTAACGTTGTACGCGTCCGATGAGGAAATGCCGCAAGAATAGTTATGCAAATTGTGACGGAATTTTTCTCGTCGCATTTCAGAGATTCTCATTATGTCCAAAATTTCAAAGAATCATTCCGCTCAAATTGCTGACATTCTCATGTGTTTCGAGGGATTGTGAAAATAGTTTCCCATAATTTAACGTAATCAATTTTTCCCAATTATTCAAAATCTAACAACAACAACTAACTGTAATAGATATATAAACTTCGATTCTAAAGCACCTTTAACATATAAAAGAAGTGTTGTTAATAGCCTTGTTGATCAAGGAATTAAATGATTCCATCCAAAAATTCGAAAAGCAATTTAGACAAAATTAAATCTTTTTTTAATTACTAATAATTTTTATATAAAATTTACAAGAGCTGACACATGAAATTTGATAATTGTTGAAATTCAGTGAAATATTAGGAATTCCCAACACCCTATTGTTAATCTCACATCACATTATGCCTCTTAATATGAACAGCACGCAAAATGAGTCTTTTATCGATTTTTTCGAGTATTAAGAAATTTTCTATCAAATTGTTAACAACAAATATTGCTTGCAATCATTCTCCGTTGCATTCATCATTTATTTTAATTTTTGTAGTATTTTTTCTCATTTTCATTGCGTTTGTAGAAGCGGGGTACGCGATTTTAATTTAGCGCGAAAATCACCGCGAAACGGGAAACCTGATTGATGTCGTTTAGTCGATGTTATCGCGTCTATTTTAAGATCACGAGGCGACCTCCGGCGAACTCGGTTTCGGCACAGCTCGACTGCAGTCCCCACTTTTACCACTTTTAGCCAGCGGCTTGAGGGGAAGGCGCCAGCGGCGGTTTGAATATGAAACCACTGCGATGGTGCCGCTATATTATGTTACGGTGGTGGCGACCGCTCGCTAGGAAAACGCATCCATTAAGTTCTATGGAAACGTTTTTTGTGACGTCATTCTCCGTCACATTACGGCCGCTACCTTACGACACCGCTCTCCTAGGAAACCGTAGTTTTAGAATCACGAATCGACTTTACGTTGACAGTAAAATACAAATATTCCTTGGCAACAAAATTAAAACATTATTTAGAGAAATAAATATCAACCACATTTTGCACCGTTCGAAGTCGTTAATAATTGGAAAACTAAACAGAGACTCCAGGCCTAGAATATTTGCTTTTTCCCCAAATATAACGTAAGTGTATTTGTTACGTGCCATTTCAAGGACGACCGCTTCGATAGTCCGGCCCTGGTCACAAAAAACAGATGTGTTTACGCGTTGGCAATATTAGTACAACGTTATCGTTTCTGTCTCTGTTTCATATGATCGATATTCAGAGCATTATTTGTGCCGTACGTCCAAGATAAATTCGTTATCGCGTATTCAAGTTCATTACCGTAGTTCTTATGCACGTCGTCTTTAACTGTCTCGAAAATTTAGCATGCACAATACGCTAACACTACTCTTTTGTAGCGTCACACCAAAACCGGGATGTATTTTAGGAGTGCGCCATCTATTTTTCACGTCAAAACTGTACCACTATTTTGGAGTACATTAATGCGACATCTTATTAGTTATTCATTTATGCTATAACCATAAATGAATAACAGTTGTTTATAATTCTAATACATTTTTAATTTTTTTTCGATAACTCATACCGCTTTGGAGATATGGAAATCGGCGATAAGAGTAAACCATCACTTCCGGTTGAGATATTGCTTTCTAAATATAACATTTTCTTCCTTGCCATATACCAATCTTAAATTTAAAGTTTCATAACTTCAGCTTAAATAGTCTGGGCGCTAAAGCGCGCACAGCCACGCTCGGAGGCAGACAGACACACACACACACACACACACACACACAGACGTCATGCAGCAAATAGTCAGATTAGGCTTAGGGAAGGTCAAAACGGATATTTCCGTTAAAATCGCGAGTTCGAAAAATTTCTTGATTTTTCCACTTTCTTATACATAAAGTATAAGAAAGTAGTACTATATTACATCCGAGGTGGGAAGTGTTTCATTACAGCCGAGGGACAGGATAGCAAACCGAGGCGCGAAGCGCCGAAGTTACCTATATCCCAAGGCGTAATGAAACTTTCCAGCGAGTATTGTATACTAGTTTATTCATAATCGCCACCGTTTTTATTCAATAATTATCAAAATACGAATAAATTCGATATTTTACAATATAGTAAGTTGATGAAGTAGCCTATGATATTGCATTTAAATTCATTTCACATTTGTTCAATCAATCTGACATTTGTATTAATTATTCTTCGAATAATTATGAGATATGATATGATATGAGATGAGATGAGAGGCGAGATGAAAGTTCAGATAGTGAAATGGATCATGGCACTCCACCTGAGTTAAAAGAAGCAGCTGCTGAAGTCTTTCCAAATTTATTACAGCCTTAAATGTTATTGAACATGTAATTGTCTAATGGTTGGCAGCCCTAAATTTTTCGCCCGTGGGTGGAAGGTGATTATTTTCGACCCGTGGGAAAATAAGTACGGCTACGAATGACGTACTTTCAAACCTCGAAAAGGTTAGGAGTCGACACATTACTATAGTGATAGTGAATAAAAATACACACCAAAACTCAAGAGCAAAATAACGAAATAAACAAGCAAGGCACAAAAAATATATCGCAATCGAAAATCAACTGGCATTTCCATTATTGGTGCGTAAAAAACGCGGCACGTGAACGCCCTTTCATATTAAACCTGTCCCACTTGAAATTGCAATTTATTTACTTGTAATGTTTACTTCTTTAATAATGTTTTTTTCCTACAAGATATGTATTCATGTTTTGTTTTTTAGTAGCCATCAAAATAAAAATAATATTGTGCTAAAATTTATTCCATTATATACAGGATATAAGACTCCCACATAAAATTGAATTAATACTAATGATATCTTATAAACCTCACACCGGTCATGTAATGCGCTGTCCTTCTCGCACGAACATCAGTTCACTCGCGCATACCGCTTCATAAGATTATTTTAATGCTGGCGCCCTCTCGTTTACACGTCAAAGACTATTCTAAGCGAGTACACTCTCCCATTGTGTTGCGGTATCTTAGTAGTTATTCATATATGGTTGTAGTTAAATTGCACTTACATAATATAAGAGTTACAAGAAATTGGCTAATTTTTAACATTGAAGAAATTCACAATACATGAGACAGTTTTGGTTGATAAAACACGTAAATTTTAAAAGATATCAAAGCAACGTAAAACTCCTTAGACGCACGTGTTAGGCGATTTTAAACAACAGGTAATAGATAGCAGAGGAAAGGAAAGATGTATGCGTCAGTGAGTGAAACAACAAGTGCCAACCTTTAAAATTTGAAAACATAAAATCGTAAAACTACTGACATATTGACAAAATTTTTTTTTAATAAAAAGTGTGAAATCGAACAACCAAGAGTAAATGTAGCTTAAATGCTGTGTGTCAGACCTAAAGTGTACACAATTGGTATGTTTATTTATATAATACATTCCTAGAAATTATCAAAGTCAAAATTATGGTTAAATTTAGTAAAATGTGGTGCAAGAGCACAAGAATTCTTCTGTATCATACAATCGCTCTTATGTTGAATAATTCGTGACTTCGACCATTGTGACGTCTGCCCAATGTAACATTTGTCGCATTCAAGAAAGAAATTTTAGAAAAAAATTTACAAATTATATCCCCCAATTGGGACACGACCAAAGAATTTACTAGTGGATTTTAAGCTGTATTTTTATATTCTTAGTCCGTTGGTAGTGCAAACCTTCTCTATGTTGGTACTAATGTTATTAATTAAAGGTAATCTTTTATATACAATTGGTTCGTCAATATTGTATTGTATATTAAACTATTAACTAACGCACGAGGATATCCATTGTTGACGAACGACTCGGCCAAGAGTTTGAGATTTTTTTAATGAAACTTTTATTACTAATGCGGTGAATTCTGTTTTTAAACTTAAAATAATGTTAATCTTTTGTCCTAGAGGGTGATTTGAAAAATAATATATATATCTACCTGAGGAGGTAGTTTTACAGTACCAATCAAAATTAATATAATTATTTATAGTTCTAATAACTAAAGTTTCCAAAAAGGGACAGATCTGTTAGTCTCAGTTTCCATGGTGAATTGGATGTGATGGTTAAATGCATTAAAAACGCTTAATGTATCATCCATGCAATCCATTGGTCCAGCACAGATTATGTCATCGACATATTTTTTTAATAAAAGGTATGTTAAATGGTAGAGCAGGAATGATATAATCAAACATGTAATCTAAGACAATCTGAGCGACAATGGGGCTTAAGGGGGATCCTGCTTTAGAAGGCTCAAAAAATCGATTTGTTTTTTATTACTCAAGTCTATGCCTAATATATCTAAGAATATGTATAAAAAGTTATAGCGGCTAATTCGCAATATTTTGAAAGATGCAGCACTAAACACAGTGAGGTGTCGAGCAAAAAATATACGAACGCATGAACGCTCGGACAAACGAAACGCGCGCCCATCCCCGCAGTAACATAACACCGAACTATGTACTGAAAAAAGTTCAATCGGTCGTTCGAAACAATAATATTTTGAGTTCGTAAGAGCTATAGTAGGAGTTTTCGTTTTTACGATTTTTCTAAACTGGTGGGCGTGATTGCGAGAAAACTAGACAAGCAATCAAAACGAAACAAAACTTTTGTTGGCTTCAGTAGCATTCTAATCTATTTGAACTAAAAAGATTAATGAAAAATTTCTAAACAACTTTTTAGCAAGTTGAAATGATTTTCTCTTCCTGCAAAGAGCACATTTATTTTCAAACCTGAGAAAAATCTTGAATTTCAAAATTTTGGTTTTTTTTTTAGTTCACATAGAAGAAAATATATGAGAATTACCATTTTCTTTGGTTTTTTTTTGTTTCAGACAAAAATTATGGGCTACATCTTACCCACCGATTGTAAATTGCAATTGAAAGGTGTTGCACAAATGTGCATAAAAATCGGTTCCGTTTAAATATTTTTCTCTCGACATATTTTTTTTAATGCTCAAACATGCAATAAAATGCTCTAAAAAGTTCAGTAGAATTGCTCATTTTTTTCTGCCCTAAAAAAATTCCCCCAAAACGCTATTTTAACGCCTCCTAAAGCAGGATCCCCCCTTAACGGGCAACTCATAGGTGTACCAAATACTTGCTTGTACGTACTGTCATTTAAAGTAAAGAAAATGCTGTTGAAAATGAAATTAATGCATAAAGTAAAGCAATATAGATCAAAATTGTAATGCTCTTTTAATATTGGCCAGTTATGCTTAATTACGGTAATGACAAGATCAAGGGGTACGTTAGTGAACAAGGAAACAATATCAAGTACAAAATTTTGAGGTAAATGAAGACCATTAAATTCCTTGACCAAAGCAAAGGAGTCCTATACATTATAATTAGTACGATTAGCTAGAGACTGAGTTAAAATATCATCAATATAATGAGACAAATTGTAGGTGGCAGAGCGAACAAACGACACAATAGGTCTTAGTAGGACATTGATTTTATGTATCTTGGGTAAACTATACATCTTGGATATTGTCTATACTCAGTTGTTATGAACTTTTCGCTTTTCAACTCTTTAAGTAAATCGTTGAGTTTCTTCTGTAACATAAAAGTAGGACCCCTGTTTATTGGTTCGTAAGTTGAGGCGTCCTCCAACAAATCGGCCATTTTTTGATTATAAGTCTTTTTGTTCATTGCTACAGTGACATTACTTTGTCGGTCCGGAGAATCAGTAAATTCTTATGACTTTTTATGAAATATTTAATTTTATTAAAAATATGTTGAAAAGGTGAATTTAGATTTTTGTTGTTGCCTTGTGTTATGTAAGAATTTGTAATGATATTAGTGATTCTAGCCCTTAATTTGTCGCTTCCGTGTACCGGGGTACATGAAATTATGTCCTCTACGTCAGCAAGTAACACACCAATATTTATGTCCTG
Organism: Geotrupes spiniger; assembly: GCA_959613385.1. Taxonomy (NCBI): domain Eukaryota; kingdom Metazoa; phylum Arthropoda; class Insecta; order Coleoptera; family Geotrupidae; genus Geotrupes; species Geotrupes spiniger. Next base: position 50,568,785 of record OY390733.1, on the reverse strand, counting down.
AGGGGAGCAATTTAAACTGAATTTAGGCCCTAGTGACAGAAAATCTTTAATATCATCAGGCACAACCACCGTAGAATTGTTGACGAACCATTTGTTATTGTTATTAAATAAACGTTAAACAGGTACTCATGGTCTAAGATTAACCATGGTGCTGTTGATAAGTGATGTCAAATGATTAATAATCGCAATTGTAATTTTAATTTCAAAATTTAAAGTTCTTGACCTTAACTTGTGTCAATCTACCTCTTGTTCCATGGATCAGGGACATTAAGTTGGCGGCCCCATTCTTGATGTGATTTGGTACAACATTGGATCTTCGACATCGTAGAAGGAAAATTCTTCTGCTCAATATAACACAGAACCTGTATCATCTCCTAGATAGCAACACAGGAAACAATGGACAACATTTAGAAGCTTTTAATAACAGGTTAAAGATAAAAATCCTATCCTTAAAAAACAAATTCACTTTCAAAAAATTAGCAGTCTCACCACCGAACTGAACCGCATAAAAAACGAGGTTGCTGACGTATTGCCCCACTTAATATTCAATGAATATAACCATAGACAAAAAAGTATTTACAGAAATAATTTCAAAAAGAATAAACTTAACCTCATTAATAAATTCATTCATTTAATTTCTAAAAAAAATTTAATTGTCGTTAAACATAAGTGGATAAAAAATGTCAGTCAAACTGAGTTACCTTCAGACATAAAAACCATTATAGCGTTAGGACCAAACATTTGCATACCCCCGTCTCCTAAGGACATTAATGTCAAAAAGATTCTAGCTGATTTAGAATCCATCATTGAATGTACCTATGCTTCACAGAGAGACAAACTTAGAGCCACATTTACCAACATTTTCACTAATTATCTACATAAGAACCTCAATTGTGGTGACATACTCAGCCACATGTATAACAACACAAAAACTTTTCTTAAAAACAACCCTGAATTGCTAGTACTAAAGTCTGGCAAGGGCAATGTGTCTGTGGTCATAAACAAAACAGATTACAACAAAATGAAATCATTGTTGGATGGCACTAGTTGTTATACCAAACATAGTGACATAGTGAAATCATTAAAAAATAAGAAATATATCACAGAAGAAGTAGCAAAAACCCTTACTACATATAAAGGCATACAACCTAAAATGTATGGCACCCCTAAACACCATAAAGAGGGAATACCACTTCGATCAATAGTTTCATCGATCAATACGCCAACTCTTCATCTTACCAAACATTTTACGGATATTCTCACTATGTCATATAACAACAACAACAGTTATTTCACGGGAGACTCTTTTCAATTTGCTATGTTCATCAACGATTTCAAATTACTTGCTAACCATGTCCTAATCAGCGTTGATGTATCAATATTTACTAACATACCTAAGAATCTGGTCACATAATATATCACCAAAGATTGGAACAACATTACAAATTTCACTTCAATACCATTTAAAGAATTTCTAGATGTCATTAATTTCTTATTTGATGGGTTCAAGCATCAGTCCCATTCTGGCTCAGTTGTTAATACATTCTCTCTTGGATACTGTCATACCTAGTTTATCTATTCAATTACCCTTCTAAAAAAAATACGTAGATGACATAATTTGTGCCATTCCAGTAGGGACTGCCACCGAAATTTTACAAAAATTCAATAATTACAACAACAATTTTCAATTTACTACAAAAAGAAGATAACAATAATTCGATAGCATTTCTGAACACTAAATTAATTAGAAAAAACAATAATACAATATTTTTAGATTGGCACCAAAAAAAGACATTTCAAATCGTTACATTAATTTTCTCTCATATCAATCTTTTAAAATGAAAATCGACTGCATCCTTTGTCTTAAAAATATAATAAAGAAAATTTGTCATCCATCCCTTTATCAAGTAAATCTTAGAAAATTATACAATATGCTTAGAGAGAACTCATATCCACCAATTTTATTAAATAAAATTATCTTCAATCTAACTGATTTTCAACAGGGTGGGCCAGTTGTTGAACCCACTGAACAACCTAGTACCCTCAAAATTTATAGATCCTTCCCTTTCATTGAAAATTTCACAAATCACGTTATTAAATCTTTACCCAATGAAAATATTACAATAGCTAAGTCAAATTTAAAAACAATTCGCAGTTTATTTTCAAATGTTAAGGACCCCACTGACACTTAATAAGTCGGATGTGATTTATGAACTTCAATGCAGCGGTTGCAAGGGCGTTTACATGGGCCAAACTAGCCAACAAGTTAAACGTCGTTTGACACAACACAAAAGCGACATTAGTAGAAAACCTAATGCTTGTGCATTAGCTACACACGTTAAATCTACTAAACATAATATAGCATGGACTGATGTAACAATCCTAGCAACTGAACCAAATTATCAAAAACGACATTTCTTGAAATGTGTTACATTAATGAAAATAAACATAGCATCAACTCTAAACACGAGATCAATAACCTCAGCATAATTTACACAAACATACTTAATTTATAACTTTCACACAAAATTTTACCCTATAACCCACCCCAATTTTCCGCATATTCATCTACTTACTTTCACTCCTAATTTTTCCTAGTTTTCACTTAACCCTAAAATATCACAGCTGTTTTTCACCATTAAGTAAACACGTGCAGGTTGCACTAATGTAATAGTTTTAATTTAGTTTTTACCTTATTAACGTAGTTTTATATCAATTTTAAGTAACCAAACAATGTTAAACTTATACAAGTGTTCAACGTCAATGTACTCAAATAGTACATATATCACGGAAAATTTTACCATACTTTATTCAATTCAGATTTGGATGTCAACCTTTTTAAAATGTCTTTTTGAGTAAGTCATCACCTCATTTATTATCATTTTATTCACGTCGGCCACATTTCTGCAGATGTGAAAAGTCAAATATTACATGATATTTCATACAGAAAATTACACGCAAAAAATTACATTGCATATGCACTGTTTCCATAAGGAAAGTAAAAGAAAAAAACAGAAATATATATACATATAAAACACGTCTAAATATTTAAATATTCTTCAAATGAATAGTAACTCGCTGCTGTTAAGAATGATTTAACCGATGATTTGAATATTTTTGTTGATGTGACATTCCTAATATCCTTCGGAAGTCTATTAAACAATATGGCGAATGAGTACAGAGGTGACTTATATGTTTCAAACTCATTTATATTAGCATTGACATAAACTAGGGCCTTATATATGTATATGGATGGGAATGTTAAAATGCGCATAGTTCGGAAAGTATCTCTGCACGACTCTCTAGGTGCCAAAGTAAATATAAAGCGAATAATTCTCTTTTAGGCAATGAAACCACGCTCGCAATTAGTTAAAGAGGATTTTAATTTAAGAATAGCGTAGAAAGACTTGTTTAGTTTTGTGCAAGCATACTCCATATGCGTTTCAAAAGTTAAATTTTTATCCACAAACACGTCCAAAAATTTTGTGTTATTAAATAGTGATAATTTAAAGTTTTCGGTAAAGTTTATATTTCGGCGTTGGTGGAAGTGGATGCAAACAGTTTTTTCAACGTTGACAATTGATTTATTGTTAGCACACCATGGTTCGAACTCCTTCGTCACGAAATCTATCCCACGCTGCAGCTCCTTAGGATGCTCGGCTTTTACCGCAACAGTAGTATCGTTCGTAAAACATAACATGGACGTTTTTGATATATAACTGTAAATCGTTCATAAACATTAAAAAAATTAATGGTCCCAATACGGAACCCTGAGGAACCCCAGCGTGAACAGACTTCAAATCCGACTTGTATTCTGATAATACAACATAATGTACGTTGTGTTGAGGTTACGAATAAGGCATAGTCGAGACTATCAAACGCTAGGGAAAGGTTAAAAAATATGCCTATATATATATATATATATATATATACCGGGTGGAAAGTATCAAACCCGAACATAGCAGAATTGCATTGGAATATACGTTTATGCATATTCCTGCTCCCCATTTCCACCGATAAAAATTATAATGACATCAAATGAAAGAGAATAATAAACGGCGTCAATTGATACTAAAATCTTCTTTTAATACCTCATCATTAGTTTTTTACAAAGCAATTAATATTAAAAACCCAGGTGCTATAAACTATGGGCGGCCGTGCTTCTGTCGGCACAACTCACTATTTGTCAGATTTGACAACTGCATAATTGATTTAAATTGCGTTCATACAAGTCTGATAAGATACATCATTATGAATGCTTATTCAATCGAAGAAAGGGTTTTTGTAGTAAAAACCTTTTTTAGTGGTGTTGGACTTCGCACGGTACGTGATTTATTTTCTGTCAAGTTTGGTAACAGACCAATACCGTTCGTGTCAGAACTGGTAGTGCCATTCCAAAAGTTAGAGGAGGTAAACTATTAATATAATTATTACATGTAGCAGTGCGAATCATTAAACTGGTCTGCTAGGTAACCGAAGAGTAAATGCAGGTGAAAATCCACAATTGGAAGAAATGGTACTTGCCATGATTAATATTGCCCTAACTTCCAGTACTAGACACATTGCTCAAGAATATAATGTAACGCATACCACTGTAAACAATATATTGAAAAAATATAAATACCATCCCTATAAATACAAGTGCCATCAGGAAATATTTGGCGCAGACGAAGAATGCAGAAGAGCTTTTTGTGAAGATATGCAAGCAAGAATAAATCAAGGTAGAAACTCTTTACCATCGATCTGTATTACTGACGAATGTACGTTTACATTAAATAATAAACCAAACGTGCAAAATACGCGTTATTGGGCGCAGAAAAACCCTTGGCTAAATTTAAATACAAGGACCCAATACCCAGAGAAAATTAATATTTGGGCGGGGATTTACAATAATAGAATTATTGGTCCCTTTAAAATTGAAGGGAATGTGAAGTCTCAGATGTATTTAGACCTTCTAGTAAATGAGATCGGTCCTGCATTAGAAGTAGCGGCACGTGATGATCAGGAGATCTGGTTTCAACATGACGGCTGTCCGGCACATTTTAGCGTGAACGTAAAAGATTAATTGGATATTGTAAAACAATATAAATACCTACATACCCACAAATACCTACATACCTGTACAGTATCAACACCTACTGCACGGGGAATGATTTCTTTTAATATTAGAAATATTTTCCGTACACAAATAAGATGTTGCACATCTTCGTAGATGTGCTATGGACAACATAACTGTAAAGTCCTATATTTTTCAAACAAACTTAAAACTTTCAAGAAATAATATTCGTTTCGAGATACATTTTATTATTAAAAGTGAAGAAAAAGGGTAAATAATACCATATTGAACTCTACTTTCCTCTTCCGTTCAACACAAATGCTACTATAAACTTTTCAATCGACAAATTTAAAAATTACATATTTATTATGGAAAAGGAAAAAGGAAATAATTTGTAGTGTTATATTTCAGGACATAATTTTCTTTTAACACCATTACCACTTTTGCACGTTCAAATGGGAGCTGGTAAAGTGTAATTTTTAGAACAAAATTTATGTAGAATACATCCTCCTACAGTCTTCGTAAATTGTAGCTAGCTCATTTTTTTATAATAACAGGTGCGCAACAAAAGTGTATTTGACATGTACAAATTATTATGTATTTTCAATTTATTATAAGTTCTAACGTACAGAATAGATGGAATACACTGCGAACGCAATTTAAATCAATTATGCAGTTGTCAAATCTGACAAATAGTGAGTTCTGCCGACAGAAGCACGGCCGCCCATAACACCTATAATATTAATTGCTTTGTAAAAAACGAATGATGAGGTATTAAACGAAGATCAATTGACGCCGTTTATTATTCTCTTTCATTTGATGTCATTATAATTTTTATCGATGGAAATGGGGAGCAGGAATATGCATAAACGTATATTCCAATGCAATTCTGCTATGTTCAGGTTTGATACTTTCCACCCGGTATATATATACAGGGTGCTGCATTGGCGGACGCAACATAGGAAATCCCATGTTAATTTCGAGGCATTCAAATATTGGCTTCCCTAATTATTTTACAGCAAAATTCCATTTAAGTTTTTTAAAGAGCACTAGATCATGGTCCAATTGGCGCAAATTGGGCATTTTCACTATGCTCAGTTCGCAAATATATTAAAAAATGTATCGGCGAAATTTTGAAATTTTAAATCAAAACATCAATTCAGCCTTGGTCAGGACTGTCAAAGTTGACAGATATCTCACTATCGTAACTGACAACGGCCAAATTTAATAAATTTGTACATCGGATACAAACATAATAGAAATTTATTCAAGTATCTAACATTAGCAACAGTAATTAGAAATAAGACTATGCCTTGGGTTGGGTTGGGTTGGGTTTCCCTATTGCATTTGCAATTATTCAAAACTGTTCCTTGTTTCTCAAACTTTGTTACTAGACATTGAATAGTCGATCTGTACGGTATTGGTCGATTTGGATATTCAACCGAAAAGCTATCGCAGGCATTCTGGAAACTCTTTGCTGCATAATATAACTTTACTATTTTTTCTGGTGTTGTATAACTCATTTTAAATTCGGCCGTTGTCAGTTAAGTTTATCAGAGAACTGTCTGTCAACTTTGACAGTTCGTGACCAAGGCCGAATTGATGTTTTGATTTGTAATTTCAAAATTTAGCCGATACATTTTTTAATGTATTTGCGAACTGAGCATGCCCAATTGGACCATGATGTAGTGCTCTTTAAAAAACTTAAATGGAATTTTGCTGTAAAATAATTAGGGAAGCCAATATTTGAATGCCTCGAAATTAACATGGGATTTTCTATGTTGCGTCCGCCAATGCAGCACCCTATATATATATATATATATATATATATATATATATATATATATATATATATATATATATATATATAACGGTAAAAAGGATTACGAAAAACGTTTCGTTGGGTTATGCGGTCTTAAATCGGCACAATATTGGTTATGTCTTTATTAATTGTCAATATATCGTGAGTAGTATCTCACATCATCAGGACATCTACAAGTTAAGTAACAATAGGAAAAATCATTTAATATTAGGTGATAACTTACTCAAAACGACATTTTAAAAAGGTTGACATCCAATTCTTAGTTAACATAAGTATGATAAAATTTTACGTGATATATGTAAACTTGAGTACATTGACATTGAACACTTACATAAGTTGAACATTGTTTGATCACTTGAAAGTGATATAAAACTATGTTGATGAAATAAAAACTAAATTAAAAATATTACATTGCTTGCAGTCCGCACGTGTTTGCTTCATGGTGGAAAACAGCTGTGATATTTTAAGGTTAAGTATAAACTGAGAAAAATTAGGAGTGAAAGTAACTAGATGAAAATTGCGGGATGTTTGAAAAGTGGATTATGGGGTAAAAATTTTGTGTGAATGTTATAAATTAAGTATGTTTGTGTAAATTATGCTGAGGTTATTGATGTCATGTTTGGAGTTGATGCTATGTTTATTTTCGTTAATGTAACACATTTCAAGAAAGGTCCTTTTTTGATAATTGGTTTCAGTTGCTAGGATCTTTACATCAGTCCATGCTATGTTATGTTTAGTAGATTTAACGTGTGTAGCTAATGCACAAGCATTAGGTTTTCTACTAATGTCGCTTTTGTGTTGTGTCAAACGACGTTTAAGTTGTTGGCTAGTTTGGCCTATGTAAACACCCTCGCAACCGCTGCATTTAAGTTCATAAATCACATCAGATTTATTAAGAGTGTCAGTGGGGTCCTTAACATTTGAAAATAAACTACGAATTGTTTTTAAATTTGACTTAGCTATAGTAATATTTTCACTGGATAAAGATTTAATAACGTGATTTGTGAAATTTTCAATGAAAGGGAAGGATCTATAAATTTTGAGGGTACTAGGTTGTCCAGTGGGCTCAACAACTGGCCCACCCTGTTGAAAATCAGTTAGATTGAAGATAATTTTATTTAATAAAATTGGTGGATATGAGTTCTCTCTCAGCATATTGTATAATTTTCTAAGATTTACTTGATAAAGGGATGGATGGCAAATTTTTTTTATTCTATTTTTGAGACAATGGATGCAGTTGATTTTCATTTTAAGAGGTTGATATGAGTGAAAATTAATGTAACGATTTGAAGATTTTTTTTTTTTTGGTACCAATCTAAAATTATTTTGTTATTATTTTTTCTAATTAATTTAGTGTCAAGGAATGCTATTGAATTATTATTATCTTCTTTTTCTATAGTAAATTGAATATTGTTGTTGTAATTATTGAATTTTTTTAAAATTTCGGTGTCAGTCCCTACTGGAATGGCACAAATTAATTCATCTACGTATTTTTTAAAAAGGGTAATTGGAAAGATAAACTAGGTATGACAGTATCTAAAAGAGAGTCCATTACCAACTGAGCCAGAATGCGACTGATACTTGAGCCCATTGGACAACCAGTTGAGTTGAGAGTAGTATTCAGTATTTAACCATAGACAAAAAAGTATTTATAGAAATAATTTCAAAAAGAATAAACTTAACCTCATTAATAAACTCAATCATTTAATTTCCAAAAAAAAAGAATTCAATTGTTATTAAAGATAAGTGGATAAAAAACGTCAGTCAAACTGAGTTACCACCAGACATAAAAACTATTATATCGTTAGGACCAAAATTTTGCATACCCCCCTCTCCGAAAGACATTAATGTCAAAAAGATTTTAGCTGATCTAGAATTCATCATTGAATGTACCTCTGCTTCACAGAGAGACAAACTTAGAGCAACTTTTACCAACACTTTTACTAATTATCTACATAAGAACCACAATTTTGGTGACATATTCAGCCACATGTATAACAACACAAAAACTTTTCTTAAAAATAACACTGAATTGCTAGTACTTAAGTTTGATAAGGGCAATGTGTCTGTGGTTATAAATAAAACCGATTACATCAACAAAATGAGGTCGTTGTTGGATGACACTAGTTGTTACGGCAAGCTGAATAGAGACCCAACCACGTCTTTTCAAAATAAAAATAATGACATAGTGAAATCATTAAAGAACAAGAAATATATCACAGAAGAAGTAGCAAAAACTCTTACTACATATAAAGGCATACCACCTAAAATGTATGGCACCCCTAAACATCATAAAGAGGGAATACCACTCCGACCAATAGTTTCATCGATCAATACACCAACTCTTCGTCTTACTAAACATTTCACGGATATACTCACTATGTCATACAACAACAACAACAGTTACTTCACGGGGGACTTTCAGTTTGCCGCATTCATCAATGACTTTAAATTACCTGACAACCATGTCCTTGTCAGCCTTGATGTTGTATCATTATTTACCAACATACCTAAGAATCTTGTCACTGAATATATCACCAAAGATTGGAATAACATTAAAAATTTCACGTCAATACCACTTAAAGAATTTCTTGATGTCATTAATTTCTTATTTGATTCCAATTATTTCAGTTTCGGTGGTGAATACTGCTCTCAACTTACTGGTTGTCCAATGGGCTCAAGTATCAGTCCCATTCTGGCTCAGTTGGTAATGGACTCTCTCTTAGATACTGTCACACCTAGTTTATCTTTCCAATTACCCTTTTTAAAAAAATACGTAGGTGACATAATTTGTGCCATTCCAGTAGGGACTGACACCGAAATTTTACAAAAATTCAATAATTACAACAACAATATTCAATTTACTATAGAAAAAGAAGATAATAATAATTAAATAGCATTCCTTGACACTAAATTAATTAGAAAAAATAATAACACAATAATTTTAGATTGGTACCAAAAAAAACATCTTCAAATCGTTACATTAATTTTCACTCATATCAACCTCTTAAAATGAAAATCAACTGCATCCTTTGTCTCAAAAATAGAATAAAAAAAATTTGCCATCCATCCCTTTATCAAGTAAATCTTAGAAAATTATACAATATGCTGAGAGAGAACTCATATCCACCAATTTTATTAAATAAAATTATCTTCAATCTAACTGATTTTCAACAGGGTGGGCCAGTTGTTGAGCCCACTGGACAACCTAGTACCCTCAAAATTTATAGATCCTTCCCTTTCATTGAACATTTCACAAATCACGTTATTAAATCTTTATCCAGTGAAAATATTACTATAGCTAAGTCAAATTTAAAAACAATTCGTAGTTTATTTTCAAATGTTAAGGACCCCACTGACACTCTTAATAAATCTGATGTGATTTATGAACTTAAATGCAGCGGTTGCGAGGGTGTTTACATAGGCCAAACTAGCCAACAACTTAAACGTCGTTTGACACAACACAAAAGCGACATTAGTAGAAACCTAATGCTTGTGCATTAGCTACACACGTTAAATCTACTAAACATAACATAGCATGGACTGATGTAAAGATCCTAGCAACTGAAACCAATTATCAAAAAAGGACCTTTCTTGAAATGTGTTACATTAACGAAAATAAACATAGCATCAACTCCAAACATGACAATAACCTCAGCATAATTTACACAAACATACTTAATTTATAACATTCACACAAAATTTTTACCCCATAATCCTTTTTTCAAACATCCCGCAATTTTCATCTAGTTACTTTCACTCCTAATTTTTCTCAGTTTACACTTAACCTTAAAATATCACAGCTGTTTTCCACCATTAAGCAAACACGTGCAGACTGCAAGCAATGTAATATTTTTAATTTAGTTTTTATTTCATCAACGTAGTTTTATATCACTTTCAAGTAATCAAACAATGTTCAACTTATGTAAGTGTTCAATGTCAATGTACTCAAGTTTACATATATCACGTAAAATTTTATCATACTTATGTTAACTAAGAATTGGATGTCAACCTTTTTAAAATGTCGTATTGAGTAAGTTATCACATAATTTTAAATGATTTTTCCTATTGTTACTTAACTTGTAGATGTCCTGATGATGTGAGATACTACTCACGAAATATTGACAATTAATAAAGACATAACCAATATTGTGCCGATTTAAGACCGCATCACCCGACGAAACGTTTTTCGTAATCCTTTTTACCGTTTTATCTTTAACGAGTCGGTCGTGACTACCTCTCTCTCTCTCTCTCTCTCTCTATATATATATATATATATATATATATATATGTTCTGCTTTTTTCTCGGGTAATGAACCGCGTTGTAGAATTATCCCTGTAAGGGTTGTTCCGACGTTTCGGCAATGTCACAATTGCCATCTTCAGGTTGGTCTTCTCGGTCTAAGCGATGTAGAAGAACTGAACGGTTGTTAGATATATATATATATATATATATATATATATATATATATATATAATGTAATACGCACGACCGAAATAATTATAATTAGTTATTTTACGGAAACACTCCGTTGGGTTTGCGGTCTTAATAAGGGCGATTTATTCTATATCTTTATTAAGAGTCTATATTTCGTGGATCATTATCCACATCATCAGGACTTCTACAAAAATTATAAATAGAAGATGTAAAATAATTATGGTATAACTTACTCAAATTGATACAATATAAAATTGGACATCCAATAGAATAAGAACTAACAAAAAGGTTCAATTCAAAAGTGTCACCAAAAATCAAATCTTACAAATTAATAAATAAATCAATTTTTGACAGAAAAGCCTACTAATTACAATATCAAAATAGGAAAATGACTTGAACACGAAAAAACGAAGGTTATTGTGTTGAAAAAAATATGATTTAAAATATGAAACAGCAACAGTCACAAGACATCCATAGAGTTAGAAAAAAGAAAGTACTAAGAAGGATCATCCAATAAATTTGTATATATGACACTACCATCGATATCGATATCTTGTCTAGAGTTAATAGTATGTGCATTCTCTTTTATGAAGCACATTTCTAAAAAAATTCTCTTTTGATAATTTCTTTCAATTTCCAAAATATTAACACCATCCCAATCAATATTATGCTTATCAAATCTGGTTAAGATTTTGGAAATAACCTTCGTTTTTTCGTGTTCAAGTCATTTTCCTATTTTGATATTGTAATTAGTAGGCTTTTCTGTCAAAAATTGATTTATTTATTAATTTGTAAGATTTGATTTTTGGTGACACTTTTGAATTGAACCTTTTTGTTAGTTCTTATTCTATTGGATGTCCAATTTTATATTGTATCAATTTGAGTAAGTTATACCATAATTATTTTACATCTTCTATTTATAATTTTTGTAGAAGTCCTGATGATGTGGATAATGATCCACGAAATATAGACTGTTAATAAAGATATAGAATAAATCGCCCTTATTAAGACCGCAAACCCAACGGAGTGTTTCCGTAAAATAACTAATTATATATATATATATATATATATGTTCTGCTTTTTTCTCGGGTAATGAACCGCGTTGTAGAATTATCCCTGTAAGGGTTGTTCCGACGTTTCGGCAATGTCACAATTGCCATCTTCAGGTTGGTCTTCTCGGTCTAAGCGATCTAGAAGAACTATCGCTTAGACCGAGAAGACCAACCTGAAGATGGCAATTGTGACATTGCCGAAACGTCGGAACAACCCTTACAGGGATAATTCTACAACGCGGTTCATTACCCGAGAAAAAAGCAGAACAGATTTTACCCGCGAGAATCTACGTATCAACATCATATATATATATATATATATATATATATATATATATATATATAATTTACATGAAATATGGTCGAATCTTACACGTCAATGGTGTAGTGAACATTAATTAAAACAGGTCCATGAAGACTAACTGGTGGATCGCTAGACAATATTGTTTCTGGGTTATTACCCTTCGTCAGTAGCGATTACCAAGAACCTTAGTTGTTGAAATACCTTTACATGTAGTGGCCATCAAAACTTCTTGGCGCGAGCCAATCACTCCTAACAAACCACCGACAACAGAACACTGACGAGACGATACCTTGTTTAACACCTTGCGGAGACTAGACCAGTTAGTCTTCATGGACCTGTTTTAATTAATGTTCACTACACCATTGAGGTGTAAGATTCGACCATATTTCATGTAAATTTTACATTTTTCTGTCATATTTGACAAGACGCATTTTCAATATATATATAATTGTACAAATTCTCGACTGTAAATCACTTAAAATGGTACGTATCTTGTATCATGAGCAGTCAGTCGTTGAATAAAACACTTTTATATATATATATATATATATATATATATATATATATATATTCCGTGTATATATATATATATATATATATATATATATATATATATATATATATATATTGTTAGAGATTAGTTTTTATTTGTTTTATACTTTTGCCAAATTTATTTTATATTTTGTTGAGAAATATATATTTATATATATTTTTTGGGTATTAGATGGCATTATTTTTAAAAAAATCAAGTGTGATAATGTACAATTTTTATTTGGTCATTATCAATTTTAACGATGAACAGTTCATCGTCGCACCTCATGCAATGCACATATTTTACTGATGAAGACATGATAAAATTGTCGAAACGTTAAAATTGATAATGACCAAATAAAAATTGTACATTATCACACTTGATTTTTTTAAAAATAATGCCATCTAATACCCAAAAAATATATATTTCTCAACAAATATATATATATATATATATATATATATATATATATATATATATATATATATATAAGTAACTGGAACACAACGGAAGTTTTAATGTACCAAAATTAATAAATCATTGCAACGTACAAATGAAATATGGGCGTGTGTAAACAAAGAACCTGGTCGTCATAGACGAGGAAATAAGGAGATAACGTTAAAACTTAATAATATATATGTTACATATAAGAAAGAATTATGTAATGCTTTTGATGACTTTTTCGAGTGTTGCTAAGGAAAATATTAGGTCTAAGTTTGGAAATAGCTATAATTTTGTAATTTACAAAGTAATGCAATTTCGATTATTACTGTTGCTTTTCATACAGTAACACCAAATGAAATTCTTCAGGTAATAAAAAACCTGAAAAATTGCAAAAGCAGTGGCTTTGACAATATACATGTTAAAGTTATCAAATATGTTGGTCATTGCATTTCCGAGCCATTAGCTCAAATTCTGAATATTTCTGTAAGTACAGGAATATTCCCTTCCAAACTAAATTATCACGGACAATTTCAGTTTATAAAAAAAAATGTCCTACCGATATTAAAAACTGAGACCGATATCAATATTAACTGTGTTTTCTAAAATATTGCATTGCCTATAGTTTTCTTAGCTAGCCTTTCACAATGGGAGTTATTAATATTGAATCAATATTCTTACAAAATTCCAAGTTTCGAATACAATACAATTTTTTGATCATTATTATTACAATTGCGGGTTAATTTATTTTTATATTATTACATATTTTTTATCGTTTTTGTGATTTTAAATGGTATTGTATTGAATTAAATGTTGGTCGAATACCCTAACTAGGTTCTTTACAAGGTTTCCCCTAGTTCTTGCAGTAAATACTGGGGTATATAGAAAGTCAGCTTTGTTACCGCGATAGGTTTATATATATAGTATTTTCACCAGTTAGTCTTCATGGACCTGTTTTAATTAATGTTCACTGCACCATAGAGGTGTAAGATGCGTCCATCTATCATGTATATATATATATATATATATATATATATATATATATATATATATATATATATACACGAAATATGGTCTAATCTTACACCTCAATGGTGTAGTGAACATTAATTAAAACAGGTCCATGAATACTAACTGGTGGATCGCTAGACAATATTGTTTCTGGGTTATTACCCTTCGTCAGTAGCGATTACCAAGAACCTTAGTTGTTGAAATACCTTTACATGTAGTGGCCATCAAAACTTCTTGGCGCGAGCCAATCACTCCTAATGAACCACTGACAACAGAACACTGACAAGACGATACCTTGTCTAACACCTCGCGGCGAGTAAACAAGACGACTGTCAAATGTCAAATGTCAGTGTTAGACAAGGTATCGTCTTGTCAGTGTTCTGTTGTCAGTGGTTCATTAGGAGTGGCTCGCGCCAAGAAGTTTTGATGGCCACTACATGTAAAGGTATTTCAACAACTAAGGTTCTTGGTAATCGCTACTGACGAAGGGTAATAACCCAGAAACAATATTGTCTAGCGATCCACCAGTTAGTATTCATGGACCTGTTTTAATTAATGTTCACTACACCATTGAGGTGTAAGATTAGACCATCTTTCGTGTAAATTTTACATTTTTCTGTCATATTTGACAAGACACATTTTCAATATATATATATATATATATATATATATATATATATATATATACATATATATATATATAGTTAATGAACTTGTATAAGTATATATTTTGAAAATAGAAAAAAGGGTAAAATCCCTATTAACTTTATATTATATAAACGGAAACAATATTGTCTAGCGATCCACCAGTTAGTCTTCATGGACCTGTTTTAATTAATGTTCACTACACCATTGATGTGTAAGATTACTTAGTTTTGGATACATTTTAATGTCAATTGCTGATGACACCAGTATGTAGGATTCTAGGCATCTATGCCGAAAGTTTAATTATTATCAAATATTGCAGTGGCTAAACGTGATGTGGTGCGAGATAAATACGCTAAAATTAAATAGTGCAATAACAAATTTCATAGTTTTTAATACTAAGCAAAATTCAGAATCTCTATGGGAATAATTATTTTAATAAAGAATATAAGCACAGCTTCCTGAGCATTATATAAAATAAGAGACTCCTTTTGTTGGACACTTTAAGAATTTTTTGCGAATATTGTGGCTAGATAGACTTATGGTGTAATTTTTTAGGGGCTTCGGCTACCATATCTTTACTTATATAGAGTACTATTGTATCAAAATACCTTTCCTGAAAGTTTTAAGGCAAACAAAGAAATATCAGCTTGAATTAATACTTACTTCAGGAATGGGGATTGTACCAAATCATAACTTGGCGTTCTGTGAGAAAGGCCCCCTATTTCAGAGCGATAAGGGCTTTCAGTGCTTTGCCTAAACAAATTAACGGCTGTCGGTGGTTGTAAATTTTCAAATTCAGTTAAGAACATGTTACTGGAGATTTGTTTTTATAGTTTCGGAGAATATATAAATGGAAATAAAACTGATTTAAATTTTTTTAGTAAAATTATTCTACGCTACTTTAGCTAATGCTAATGTTTCGATGAAATTGGTCAGTAAATAAAATTTGGTTCATATAAACCATACCTAACTTAATTATAACTGAAAATTTTCTACCTGAATCAGATGTTATCGCTTTACCTTATACGTACCCCATTTTACTTTGCGTCGATTATAAAATTGATGCATGCGAATGTGCAACTTCGTGTAACGCAAGAAATTTCGGCAATAAGATTTGATGGCCCTTTGAAAAGTGACAATTTGTGGGGATATTATGGTAGAGGAAAATATAGTTAATATCTATATCGCCAATTATTATTTATATTAAGTTGTTTGTTGACGAAACCCCAATAATATTAATAACATTATATATGTGTGTATAATAAATGACAGTCAATCATATCCAATTCAAAAAAATATATTTTTAATGTATACATCTGACCACTTCATTACCAAAGCAGTAACGTGCGCTTTCTTTTTTAAGTATTTATTGAATCACCAAACAATGCTATATTTACATTTATTTGGATTTATATTTCACGAAATAATTAATTCCAAATCCGGTCCGTTGCCATATATAAGTTAAGGTTTGTAGTCAACGACCGGCAATTCATAAAAATGCCTGCATGCCTTGACGAAAACATGACTTGTAAAGAACAAAATATCAAATCTGATTATGCGTCGATGGCATCCGACGATGAAGTTGTCATTTCTGGTATAGTAAAATCGAATAATGACTTTATTTTGAAACTTGTAAATGCCAAATTTTAGGGCTGGCTGGAAGATACCCAGATTCAAACGATGCACTCGAATTTCGCAATAATCTATTCGGAAAAATCGATCTGGTGTCGAATGATACGAGAAGATGGCAACCGACGCTCGATGAAATACCGCAGAGAACTGGGAAAATGAATTATATTGAAAAATTCGATGCTGGCTACTTCGGTGAGTTGTGACTATTTTTCTGCTAAAGCTTTTAATCTGTATTTTCTAGGACTGCATCAGCGGCACTCACACTATACTGATCCTATGGCGCGTTTGATGGTGGAAAAATCGGTTGAGGCGGTAATCGATGCTGGTGTCAATCCGGTGGAATTGCAAGGAACGAATACCGGCGTTTTTATTGGAATATGTGCATCGGAAACAGAAAAGCATATATTTTATGGACAACCGTCACCGAAAATTAACGGTGTTGTTGGGTATGTTATTTTTATTTCCCTTTTTCTCCCTTGCAAATTAAAGATAAACGTAAAATTTTAATTTCAAGTTGCGTCAGATCTATAGTAGCGCAGCTAATAAGTTACCATTTAAAGCTGAATGGGCCGTCGTTTATTTGCGATTCGGCCTGTAGCAGTTCGCTTTATGCTCTCGAAATGGCGTACAAACACATAATATTGGGCAAATGCGACCAAGCAATCGTTGGAGGTGTTAATGTCTGTCTGCTACCGCAGATGTCACTGCAATTTGCACGGTACGAACGTCATAGCGAACGAAAGGCAATGTAGGTTGAACAATTGTTTGTAGGTTGGGAATGCTGAGCCCGGACGGTGTTCTACGATCATTCGATATAGACGCTAATGGATATGTAAGATCAGAGGCGGTGTGCGCAATTTTTTTGCAGAAAATGAAGGACTCGAGACGCGTCTATGCAAGAGTCGTTCATTCAAAAGTCAACTGCGACGGATACAAGTCCGAGGGCATTACTTATCCTTCTGGGGTGATTCAAAAAGTTTTGCTGGAAGATTTTTATGCGGAGTGCAACATTAGCCCGTCGTCTTTGAGTTTCATTGAAGCTCATGGAACAGGTGAGAACTCTTTTCAGTTCATTAAAATATTCCATTAAACTTATGAGATTAAACTGAAACTAACATAAACTAGACTGCCAAATAAACTTTAAATACATAACTTTAGACAATGTAGTGTTTCTTGGGTGCGGCATAGCAGTAAGTTATAGCAATTTAGTAAATTTACTTTGTAAATATAAATATGTATTATATGTAATTATATTTCTTTTATATTTCAACGATGCTAGGATTATATATATAAAATTATAGTAGAAATTCTCGAGTGTAAATCACTTAGAAAGGTATTTCGTGGTTAGCAGTTAGCAATTTTAGCGATTTGTTCGGTTTTACTGCGGTTTGATATAAAATTGCGAGAACATTGGCCATTTACTTAGCATTTTGCTAGTTTTAATTATTATGTAAGATTACAAAGCCGATTAGTTTAATTGTTATGATTGTTTACTTAGATTGAATTAAGATGATGAATGATGCAGATATCAGATAACTTCCCAACAATTTTCTTAGCACTAGTTTAAATTGATATTTTTTAAATTCTGAATTAAATTAGTTTAATTTTTATCATTATTTACTCGTTTCACGCCCGATGATTTGTCTCCATATAATTTATAGTAGATAAGTAGATATTTTGAAACAACAATAATTGTCTAAAACCAATAATATCTCAAAAATGCTAAATTAGAGTAGCAATTAAATTGCCTGCCCTGTGGAAGTTGTGAAAATCGCAAAAAATTCAAAACTTATTAAAATCTCAAAATTGCTTAATAGCAGCATTGTGACAATTTACAAACTAAAGAATACAACATGTAACAATTTAAAAGAAATAATTTTTTTAAATTCAATTCTAAATTGAAATTCTAAAAAATTAAAAATCTACGCGAAAGGAATTAATAACACTATGTGTATGGATACAAAAGCTTCCATACTGCATATAATGTATAAGCATAAAAATATGACAATAATACTGAAAAAATAAAACAATTTAAAAAATTAAAAACATCATAATGTGAAACTGTCGAAATCTCAAAATTCTCAAGTATTTAGAAATGTTTTAAGAAACAAATGCAAATACATTTTCAAAATTCAGAAATGCTAGTACGTCAAAATGTCAACTGATGTGGAAGTATATTGAAGTATAGACGTATGAAAGTACACATACACAGATTTATATATATATATATATATATATATATATATATATATATATATATATATATATATATATATATATATATATATATATATATATATATATATATATATATGTTGTTAGAGATTAGTTTTTTTTTGTTTTATACTTTTGCCAAATTTATTTTATATTTTGTTGAGAAATATATATTTATATATATTTTTTGGGTATTAGATGGCGTTATTTTTAAAAAAATCAAGAGTGATAATGTACAATTTTTATTTGGTCATTATCAATTTTAACGTTTCGACAATTTTATCATGTCTTCATTAGTAAAATATGTGCATTGCATGAGGTGCGACGATGAACAGTTCATTCAGTTCATCGTCGCACCTCATGCAATGCACATATTTTACTGATGAAGACATGATAAAATTGTCGAAACGTTAAAATTGATAATGACCAAATAAAAATTGTACATTATCACTCTTGATTTTTTTAAAAATAACGCCATCTAATACCAAAAAAATATATATAAATATATATTTCTCTACAAAATATATATATATATATATATATATATATATATATATATATATATATATATATAATTATTGTACAAATTCTCGACTGTAAATCACTTAAAATGGTACTTATCTTGTATCATGAGCAGTCAGTCGTTGAATAAAACACTTTTAGCAATATTAAAGTTTATTGCGACACCTTTTTTTGCAATAAGGTGTTTCGGAAACCCTTGTCAAGCAATAAACATTAATATGACAAATGACATTAAATAAAACCTTAATATTGCTAAAAGTGTTTTATTCAACGACTGACTGCTCATGATACAAGATAAGTACCATTTTATATATATATATATATATATATATATATATATATATATATATATATATATATATATATATACAGGGTGTCCCAACGATCTGAAGTTCCCTTACGGCGTTATGTTTGCGAATTCGAAAAAAGTAAATATCTACATGTTTAGACGGTCCCTAGGTTCATATTATAAAAATATTTTGAGCCGACATGGGCGGTTCGTCAGCGGGGGGCGACATAAATTTTACTTTGTTTAAATGGAACACCCTGTATATTTTAACATTTTTGAATTCTATGAAGAATTGTGAATACATCCATGTACAAGTTGTTTGTCAAAACTCAACAGAACTGGTGATTTTCAATTTTTTTAGTGAAATTTTAGATATGCAGACTATGCTTCAAAAAATCATCTAACTGAGAGGATAGTTGGTGGGAGGGTAATTTTTTATCCGTGGACTAAGGGATCATCAATGTGAGTATCAATGCACCCAAGGATCCCCTTTTGTATACAGGGTGTTGCCAGTGTATTTTCAATCTCGCGCAACTTTAAGAGGCAAAATATCATTTTTTTCAAATGACACCTACTATCAAATTTACCAACACTCGATTCAAAATCAAATTCTGCGTCGACTGATGCTACATGTTCCTATACCTATCGCTTCAGGTTTTCGAGTAATTTCAGTAAAATACTTTATTTGGTCACAAAATCAATCGCATTACAATTTTCGTAATATTAAACATAGTAGCCTAGTGTCACTTTAACGTTCTTATGACAGTGACAGTCTTTATCAATAAATTTAATAGACGCCTTAGTTAATTATTAGTTAAGTTATTGTCCCAAGCTTGTTTTTGAATGATGAATTTTTCAAAGGAAGAAATGGTAAATATGATTTACACAGTGGGTGAAGCAGACAAGAATTGCCTTTTAGCAATGAGGCTCTATAGGCAGAAGTACCCTGATTTAAGACAACCAAATGTTAGATGTCTGCAGAAGCTAGTTGATCGCTTCGAACGCACCGGGAACGTAGCATACGAGAGTAGGAGGGTGATTAATCGTGCTATTATTAACGAGAACAATGACTTAAACGTTTTATTGGAACTCCAAGAGAACCCACATGGAAGTGTGCGGACAATCAGTTCAAGTTTGAATCTAAGCAGATCTTCAGTACATCGGATAATTCAAAACCACAAATTCCACCCATACCATCTAAAATTGCATCAAGCATTAAACGGGAACGACTTCGATAATCGAATTAATTTTGCCAATTTAATGATGGAACGTATCGAGGAAGATCCGGCATTTATCTATAATATTCTTTTTACTTCTTGGCGCGAGCAAATCACTCCTAACGAACCGCTAACAACAGAACACTGACGAGACGATACCTTGTTGATAAGTTTTGATGACCACTACATGTAAAGGTATTTCAACAACTAAGGTTCTTGGTAATCGCTACTGACGAAGGGTAATAACCCAGAAACAATATTGTCTAGCGATCCACCAGTTAGTCTTCATGGACCTGTTTTAATTAATGTTCACTACACTATTGAGGTGTAAGATTAGACCATCTTTCGTGTAAATTATATATATATATATATATATATATATATATATAGTATGTGTTTTGTATTTTCTTTACCAGTTTCTGTATTAGGTATGTGGAGGTTATTGGGTTTTCTGGTAATAATTAATTAAACTAATGTTTTTTTTCCATTAACGTTTCGACTCTTATATGCGTCTTCCTCAGAATTTTTATTTTTCCTATATCTAAAACAATTAAGAGAAAATTAATTAAATTAAATTATGATTACATATTTCAAATTATGTGCATGTTTTTATGCACATAATTTGAAATATGTAATCATAATTTAATTTAATTAATTTTCTCTTAATTGTTATAGACATAGGAAAAATAAAAATTCTAAGGAAGACTCAAATAAGACTCGAAACGTTAATGGAAAAAAATCATTAGTTTAATTAATTATTACCAGAAAACCCAATAACCTCCACATACCTATATATATATATATATATATATATATATATATATATATATATATATATATATATATATATATATATATATATATATATATATATATATATATATATATATATATATATATATTGAAAATGCGTCTTGTCAAATTTGACAGAAAAATGTAAAATCTACATGAAAGATGGTCTAATCTTACACCTCAATGGTGTAGTGAACATTAATTAAAACAGGTCCATGAAGACTAACCGGTGGATCGCTAGACAATATTGTTTCTGGGTTATTACCCTTCGTCAGTAGCGATTACCAAGAACCTTAGTTGTTGAAATACCTTTACATGTAGTGGCCATCAAAACTTCTTGGCGCGAGCCAATCACTCCTAACGAAACACTGACAACGGAACACTGACAAGACGATACCTTGTCTAACACCTTCCGGCGAGTAAACAAGACGACTGTCAAATGTCCAGTGTCAACATATAAAAGGATTGCTGCAATTAAGTTCAAAAACAATTCAAATTGAAAATGCGTCTTGTCAAATTTGACAGAAAAATGTAAAATTTAGATGAAAAATGGTCCAATCTTACACCTCAATGGTGTAGTGAACATTAATTAAAACAGGTCCATGAAGAAGTTTTGATGGCCACTACATGTAAAGGTATTTCAACAACTAAGGTTCTTGGTAATCGCTACTGACGAAGGGTAATAACCCAGAAACAATATTGTCTAGCGATCCACCAGTTAGTCTTCATGGACCTGTTTTAATTAATGTTCACTACACCATTGAGGTGTAAGATTAGACCATCTTTCATGTAAATTTTACATTTTTCTGTCAAATTTGACAAGACGCATTTTCAATTTGAATTGTTTTTGAACTTAATTGCAGCAATCCTTTTATATGTTGACACTGGACATTGTGGACATTGTGATAACAGTCAAAATACCCACAAATTGTGTGGGGACATTCAATCAATATAACCACGCGGCAGGACATAGCCACCTGCGTGAACAACCGAGCCCAGGTTATAATAATGAAAAAAGGTTTTAACGCGGGAACATAGATTATATAAAAGGAAGATTTTTATGGGCATACACCCGCATGGGTATTTTGACTGTTATCACAATGTGGAGTTCGGCTGCTTGTTGTTGACTCTGATTGTTTTGTATCTCCAAATTTTGTCCACCTTTTAATTGGGCTATACCGTCCTGATGACGACTAATAAGTCAGAAACACGTGCCGACGGTTGCGTGTTTCCATGCGGGTGTATGCCCATAAAAATCTTCCTTATATATATATATATATATATATATATATATATATATATATATATATATATATATACATTGAAAATGTGTCTTGTCAAATATGACAGAAAAATGTAAAATTTACACGAAAGATGGTCTAATCTTACACCTCAATGGTGTAACATTAATTAAAACAGGTCCATGAAGACTAACTGGTGGATCGCTAGACAATATTGTTTCTGGGTTATTACCCTTCGTCAGTAGCGATTACCAATAACCTTAGTTGTTGAAATACCTTTACATGTGGTGTAGTTCACTACACCATTGAGGTGTAAGATTAGACCATCTTTCGTGTATATATATATATATATAAAATGGTACTTATCTTGTATCATGAGCAGTCAGTCGTATATACAGGGTGTCCCAACGATCTGACAAAGTTCCCTTACGGCGTTATGTTTGCGAATTCGAAAAAAGTAAGCATCTACATGTTTAGACGGTCCCTAGGTTCATATTCTAAAAATATTTTGAGCCGACATGGGCCGTTCGTCAGCGGGGGCGACATAAATTTTACTTTGTTTAAATGGAACACACTGTATATTTTAACATTTTTGAATTCTATGAAGAATTGTGAATACATCGATGTACAAGTTGTTTGTCAAAACTCTACAGAACTGGTGATTTTCAATTTTTTTAGTGAAATTTTAGATATGCAGACTATGCTTCAAAAAATCATGTAACTGAGAGGGTAGTTGGTGGAAGGGTAATTTTTATCCGTGGACTAAGGGATCATCAATGTAAGTATTAATGTACCCAAGGATCCCCTTTTGTATACAGGTGAATTTTCAATCTCGCGCAACTTTAAGAGGCAAAATATAGTTTTTTCATTTTTTTCAAATGACACCTACTATCAAATTTACCAACACTCGATTCAAAATCAAATTCTGCGTCGACTGATGCTACATATTCCTATACCTATCACTTCAGGTTTTCGAGTAATTTCAGTAAAATACTTTATTTGGTCTCAAAATCAATCGCATTACAATTTTCGTAATATTAAACATAGTCTAGTGTCACTTCAGTAAATTAGATAACACAAAACTACAAATTGCATCGAACAATTAAAGTCATTTTAAAAAGTCACATCAGATTAATTAATTTAAAGCAACAAGGGCTTCTTAGCTAAGGCGGCCCACTTCATCAGAGCCCACTTACCATCGAGTGAGCTGATTGTTGCCAAAAATAATGAAATGTACTCTATACAAGCAAAACCAACTTTAATTCTGACAAATGACAAGTAATAATTAAATGTAAAAAACGATAAAATAACATTTATATACAAAAAACAAAGTTTATTTTACAAAAGGTGTTCAAATATGTTTCCATTTTGTTGAACACAAATATCCAGTCGATGTCTAAAACTAGTTCTGACACGTTGTAAGACTTCAGGAGTAATATTATTAAAACATTCTTGAATCCTAACTTTCATATTTTCTCTTGTGGTAGGAGCCTCAAGGTAGACTTGAGATTTTATAACACCTCAGAGAAAAAAGTCGCACTGGGTCAGATCAGGTGATCGGGCAGGCCATAATACTGGACCACCTCTCCCAATCCATCTGTTTGGCATCCAACGATCTAAATATCGTCTTACTCTTCTATGGAAATGAGGTGGAGCTCCGTCCTGTTGGAACCACATATCCCGCAACGTTTGCAAATCCACATCTTCCAATAAAGTATGCAGTACATTTCGCAAAAACCGATAATAAGCGGTAAGATGGTTTTCAAAAAAATAGGAACCGATTACATAGTTACCCAATAATCCGCCCCAAACATTAAGAGACCACTGGTGTTGGTGATCAACTTGTCTCACCCAATGAGGGTTTCCGGTGGCATAATAATGGACATTATGCCTGTTTACCACACCATTGCTGCGAAACGTTGCCTCATCCGTAAAAAGAATATTATTGTTAAATGCCGGATCTTCCTCGATACGTTCCATCATTAAATTGGCAAAATTAATTCGATTGTCTAAGTCGTTCCCGTTTAATGCTTGATGCAATTCTAGATGGTATGGGTGGAATTTGTGGTTTTGAATTATCCGATGTACTGAAGATCTGCTTAGATTCAAACTTGAACTGATTGTCCGTACACTTCCATGTGGGTTCTCTTGGAGTTCCAATAAAACGTTTAAGTCATTGTTCTCGTTAATAATAGCACGATCAATTACCCTCCTACACTCGTATGCCACGTTCCCGGTGCGTTCGAAGCGATCAACTAGCTTCTGCAGACATCTAACATTTGGTTGTCTTAAATCAGGGTACTTCTGCCTATAGAGCCTCATTGCTAAAAGGCAATTCTTGTCTGCTTCACCCACTGTGTAAATCATATTTACCATTTCTTCCTTTGAAAAATTCATCATTCAAAAACAAGCTTGGGACAATAACTTAACTAATAATTAACTAAGGCGTCTATTAAATTTATTGATAAAGACTGTCACTGTCATAAGAACGTTAAAGTGACACTAGAGTACTATGTTTAATATTACGAAAATTGTAATGCGATTGATTTTGTGACCAAATAAAGTATTTTACTGAAATTACTCGAAAACCTGAAGTGATAGGTATAGGAATATGTAGCATCAGTCGACGCAGAATTTGATTTTGAATCGAGTGTTGGTAAATTTGATAGTAGGTGTCATTTGAAAAAAATGATATTTTGCCTCTTAAAGTTGCGCGAGATTGAAAATTCACTGCCAACACCCTGTATACAAAAGGGGATCCTTGGGTGCATTAATACTCACATTGATGATCCCTTAGTCCACGGATAAAAAATTACCCTTCCACCAACTACCCTCTCAGTTACATGATTTTTTGAAGCATAGTCTGCATATCTAAAATTTCACTAAAAAAATTGAAAATCACCAGTTCTGTTGAGTTTTGACAAACAAGTTGTACATGGATGTATTCACAATTCTTCATAGAATTCAAAAATGTTAAAATATACAGGGTGTTCCATTTAAACAAAGTAAAATTTATGTCGCCCCCCGTTGACGAACCGCCCATGTCGGCTCAAAATATTTACATATATATATATATATATATATATATATATATATATATATATATATATATATATATACTTTTTTCGAATTCGTAAACATAACGCCGTAAGGGAACTTTGTCAGATCGTTGGGACACCCTGTATATATAATATATATATATATATATATATATATATATATATATATATATATATATATGTTCTGCTTTTTTCTCGGGTAATGGACCGCGTTGTAGAATTATCCCTGTAAGGGTTGTTCCGACGTTTCGGCAATGTCACAATTGCCATCTTCAAGTTGGTCTTCTCGGTCTATCTAGAAGAACTATATATATAATTATCGATTCTAAATCAGTTAGAAAGACAGTTATCTTGTGGTGAGCAGCCAATTTTAGCTATTAGCTTTGTTTTAGTATGATTTTATATAAAATTACAATGAATTGAACAATCATCGTTTTAGTAGATTTTAGTTAATAGTTTTCTTACCTAGACTTTTCACAATGGGAGTTTTGTGGCTTTAATATTCAATGTCAAAGAGAATCGTTTATTAAAAAAAGATTCGATTCATATGTTCAATGACACATTTCATTGTATTAACGAATGAATGAAATGTGAAATGAAGTAAAATTATTATGTTTATAAATACTGTTGATTAGTTAGATGTACCGGTTCATTATAATGAACTCTGTTCATTACATAGTTATTTTTGTTCGTACTATTAATGAATTCATTAATTAATTCAACGTATGAAGTCATTGGCTTCATTAATATTATGAATTCATTGAATGTATTTATTCATTGTTACAATAAATTTTAATTATTATTATCAATATTGTTCATACTATTAATGCATTTATTAATTCAATGATTTAAATCATTACAATTAATACACACATTTATTGATATCATACAGTAATTAGAAAAATTAAATGAATTAAAATATATTATTTTTAAGTATCTTAATATTAAAATAAAAACACAAATAGTTAAATTCTGGATTGAGATAAATTTATTTTAAACATATAATATTATTACCATTTAAAAATACAAACGAATACATTTTTTTCTAGATTTATAGCTGTTCAGATAAAATATGTACATTCTAGAAACCATGCTGCGATTTTAATTTTAAAAAAATCCGCGGTGGTCCGCACGAAACTTACTTATACTTAGTTATACTTAGTTATACTACGTTTTTCGAAAAAACTTTTCAAATGAAAGTTGTTTAAAATATCAATATCTATAATTTATGTAAGAATATTTTTTTCCGTAACGTGTACCGTTTTCGAGATATGGAAAAGGGGATAAGAGTAAACCATCACTTCCGGTTGAGGTGTAAAGGTATTTCAACAACTAAGGTTCTTGGTAATCGCTACTGACGAAGGGTAATAACCCAGAAACAATATTGTCTAGCGATCCACCAGTTAGTCTTCATGGACCTGTTTTAATTAATGTTCACTGCACCATTGAGGTGTAAGATTAGAACATCTTTCGTGTATATATATATATATATATATATATATATATATATATATATATATATATATCTTCCTTACCATTATATCAAATAAGATTATCTATATATATATATATATATATATATATATATATATATATATATATATATATATATATATATATATATATATATATACATATACATATACACGAAAGATGGTCTAATCTTACACATCAATGGTGTAGTGAACATTACTTAAAACAGGTCCATGAAGACTAACTGGTGGATCGCTAGACAATATTGTTTCTGGGTTATTACCCTTCGTCAGTAGCGATTACCAAGAACCTTAGTTGTTGAAATACCTTTACATGTAGTGGCCATCAAAACTTCTTGGCGCGAGCCAATCACTCCTAATGAACCACTGACAACAGAACACTGACAAGACGATACCTTGTCTAACACCTCGCGGCGAGTAAACAAGACGACTGTCAAATGTCCAGTGTCAACATATAAAAGGATTGCTGCAATTAAGTTCAAAAACAATTCAAATTGAAAATGTGTCTTGTCAAATATGACAGAAAAATGTAAAATTTACACGAAAGATGGTCTAATCTTACACCTCAATGGTGTAGTGAACATTAATTAAAACAGGTCCATGAAGACTAACTGGTGGATCGCTAGACAATATTGTTTCTGGGTTATTACCCTTCGTCAGTAGCGATTACCAAGAACCTTAGTTGTTGAAATACCTTTACATGTAGTGGCCATCAAAACTTCTTGGCGCGAGCCAATCACTTCTAATGAACCACTGACAACAGAACACTGACAAGACGATACCTTGTCTAACACCTCGCGGCGAGTTTTTGAACTTAATTGCAGCAATCCTTTTATATGTTGACACTGGACATTTGACAGTCGTCTTGTTTACTCGCCGCGAGGTGTTAGACAAGGTATCGTCTTGTCAGTGTTCTGTTGTCAGTGGTTCATTAGGAGTGATTGGCTCGCGCCAAGAAGTTTTGATGGCCACTACATGTAAAGGTATTTCAACAACTAAGGTTCTTGGTAATCGCTACTGACGAAGGGTAATAACCCAGAAACAATATTGTCTAGCGATCCACCAGTTAGTCTTCATGGACCTGTTTTAATTAATGTTCACTACACCATTGAGGTGTAAGATTAGACCATCTTTCGTGTAAATTTTACATTTTTCTGTCATATTTGACAAGACACATTTTCAATATATATATATATATATATATATATATATATATATATATATATATATATTTAATAATACATTAAATGAAACAAAGATCCATACCAATGTAAAAATACAAATATAAAACAATCTGTGAATTTAAATATAAATTTAATTAAAACGTATTAAAAATAATAATAATTATTAAATGTTACTTATAAAAATGACCCTAAACATATTTAAATATGACTTAATTGAAATAGCAAAAATTAGATTCTGATAAACCAAATTAAATTTAAACAAGAAAAAATTGTATAAATGTTTTTCAAATAATAATTTAATAAATACGAAATTAATTTAAATCCTTGAATCATTTAAATTTAAAACACACATTTACATACAGATAACTTTATTATATATATATATTATTATGAAAATTTTGTAGACAATAAAATTGATTTTTCAAACAATTAAATACCCCCCTCCCCATTTGTTGATAATTGAAATTACGTTTATAAGTTAAAATACTATTTAAATACTGTAATGTTATATAATAATTAATTCGCATAATAAACTTTCAATGCAAGATCGAAATTACATAGCATTTAATTAATTAAATTTGTTGAATAGTATAAAATAAATTTAAACCCAACCTAAAATTGGATAATAATTGATTTCTATTAATACAATTATGACGCGAAATGGCAAATCATCATCACTTAAATTTTACTATTCTACGTCAAAATGCTCCCATAAATCAACCATTCTATTGTGTAAGGCCGGAAAACCCCCTTAAAATTAAAAGTCTTTATTACCGGCGGAGTATATATGCATCTCCAAATAGGCAGGTTTAGTTCTCCAGTTCATCTCCAGTCGACAAAATTATTTTAATACAGGAATATCTACCAAACGTCGAGTTTTGAGTGTAGGATTTCATTATTTTAATTAATATTCAAGTAAATTTGGTTTTCCAAGTTTAGTAACACAGTTTGGTATTATTATTATTATTGTTATTTACTATGATACTTATGTTAAGTATACTTAATTTCCGGCCAAACGTCGTGTTCTAATTTGTTTAAAACTTAGTTCTGTTAAGATTTTATCTATAATTTTTCGGTTGTATACTATAGCGAACCCAACTAAATTAAACGATTATCATTAGGTTGGATTGTATTGGCTTAACCCACCTCAACTATTAAATAAGACTACTATCGGTGCCAAAGTAATAGTGTGTGAAGACATATATCAAAGAAACTGCATGGTGGAAAAAAATTAGAGAAGTGCAAAAATCATCCGATTTTTGCGATATCTAATGGATAGCCGACTTTACAATTTTTTTTTCTACTTAACAGTTCAACAAAAATCTCAAAATACGTATTGAAATTTAATTGTACCCGTTATTTAATATTTTTAAAGTGAAGTGAAGTTTGCGTAATTTTTGGTGATCGTGCACATTCATATCGCATATTCACTGCCGGGACCGAACTCTCGACCAACACTACGACATGCAACATTTGTATCGGAATTAAATTCAAACAGTTCACTTATGGAATATATAAATATTAAAATGAAATAATTAAATTTGTGAATAAGCGCGAAGGTAATATTGACATAAAAGAAAATCCACGGCTATGTTAGTACAATTATTAATATTTATTAATTTTTTTCTGTCAAACCGTTTCTTCGAATATACGCCTTCAAAAACAGTTGATTATTATTTTTGCACCCATAGTAAACAAATGCGGATTCGGCCGTTGATTGTAAACACTTTTAATAACATGATAATGAATAGACATCTGGTAAATAATGATAACAGATTCGTATAAAAGCATGAAATGTTATTTATTTGCCATTGAATATTATTATTATTATTGTTATTGAATATCATTATTTATAAACAATGTACTATTACTTACGCAAACATGCCAAAGCATTGTACTAAAGAACTCAAACTAGTAATAATAAATGTAAGAGAGTTTTTTCAAGACAAAAAGATAAGAATAGATCAACTATTGTTGTGAAGAAAGTCGTGGAAATAACGGCTAAAGCTGTTGGAGTCACCACAAGAACTGTTAAGTAATGAATTCGAAAGTGAAGTAGAGTTTACACCAAAAACTGGTAGAAAAAGAATCGAATGTGACGAATTTTTGCAAGGGGTAATAAGAAGAAAGGTATTCAACTTATATGGAACGGAAATTGTACTCTGAAATTACAACTGAAGTTTAAGATTTACCCGAATTTTCGCAGAGAACATTGTACCGATGGCTAAAAAACATGAAACTAGATGGATGGATGTTAACCCCCACATAACTGCTTAGAGACCTAATTATTATTAATAAAGGGATGGGAAATCTTTTACGCGGACGTAACCTGGTGTGGTGCAAATCATGCTCGACAGTACGGATGGGTTGAAAAAGTAAGCCCGGGTAATAAGGATACTTTTGATAATAATCTAGGTGGAGTTCAATAAGTAAACGGTTATAGATGCGGTATAAGGCGACCATCTGGTGCAGGTCAAAGGGTAATTATTTTGTATATTGGTAGCGAGAATGGATTTTTGGAAGAATGCCGTAAATGCTTTATAGGCGAAACAAAAGAAAGCAAAAGCCGATTATCATCACGAAATGAATAAACAATATTATAAGGAATGGTACCGGCACGTGCTGTCGGTAATACCACCAAAATCAATAATTATGATAGATCAAGCTCCTTATCATACAACGCTAGATCCTGATTTTAGGAACCCTACATTGTCCTGGAGGAAATGAAATGACACGAGTGCTTGGTTACTGAAAAACAACGTGGCACTTCCGGGAATTACTAATTTTTCAAAATTGACTAAACCACAGCTGCTGCTATTGTATAAGTCGTATCGCTATCAAAATGTACTACTATTAGAATCTATCAAGTAAGAGGAGACGATGTGAAATTATTGTGGTTACCTGTAGCTCATTGCGAATTTAACGCTATTGAATTAATTTGGGCATACGTGAAACATAAAGTTGCAACAAGAATTAATACTTTTAAAAGACGACGAACAATGCAATGATGAAATTGATACCGAGGATGCTCCCTTTCCTCATTGCATCATAGAGTATGTTACACAAGGTAGTCGTATTGCTAACAATTCCGATACGGCAGAGTCGTCTGCCATAAGCAACTCTGCTCAATTCGTGGGTAACGTAATAGGCGCCATTCAAAGGTTTACGCAAAATACTAATCTGACTATAGGACCAGAACCAATCCAAACAACCACTTCGTTCACAGACTTTATACCGAAATAATACGATTATTAATAACATTATGAATATGCTGATTTGTCAAGAATTCCTTCGTTCTTATAACGGACCGCAGTCATGACACATTTTAGTTACACATCCACCTAGACGATAATAGATATACATTGAGGTAAATAATGATAATAAATGCAGTACAAGAAACATAAACAAGTCAGAATGTTTTGCGAAAAGCATTCGCTTGATTGTACTTGTGTATAGACAAAAAGAGTAATTTTAACTACGACGTACCACACGGCGTGTGAAAAAACTGTAGAACTTGTATTTATTATTTATAACATAAATATTTGTAAAATTAATTTATTGTTTTTATTATACGATCTTAATATATGGACATATTATCATTATTATTATTATATTTATTTTCATTCGTCAAGTACAGGACACATTGAGCTGTTGTAGTATTTTTTATTATATACGTAACCGTCCATTATTTCAATTTTCTACAATAAATATTACATTACCGTTATGACTAATTATTATTCACGCTGCGAAAAAATAAAATAAATGAGGTCTGAAAATTATCCAAAAAAGTTTGGAGTACCGCTCTGGCAGATTACACAGCGCTAGACCGAAACCGCTCCCTTCGGGGGGAACTATGCGCGAACTTTATTGGAATACGTATCTCGCTCCCAATAATTAAATAATAGGTACAATTAAATTTCAATACATATTTCGTGATAGGCCCAAGTTGAGGTTTCCTTAGAACTACATTCCGCTTTCGTGCGATATCTTGTAACGGAGATAACAGAGGTCACGAAAACTACGATTTCCGGCTAAAGTATGTATAATGTTGACAAAATTACATTTCAACTCTATGCACAACATATCAGATTACGTCCAGTTGAAGTTTCAATTTTTTTTTGTCGAACGGTTAAGTAGGAAAAAAATGTAAAGTCGGCTATCCCCATTGCACTTCCCTAATGATTACTTCTAAACGTCCCTGCACATTTAAACTTACAGTATGTTACAAAGAAATGATTGCTGGTTATAACAACGTATATTTTTTCCGCTAAGCGGTTTCTTTGATATACGTCTTCAAACACCAGAGACTATTACTTTGGCACCGATAGTAGGGATAAGGAGACGTTTCCGAAATACAAAACATGATGTTTTCATTGTATTAAGATTCTATACAGCGCATCTCCAACACTGTTGAGTTTCCAGGGTATGTGTTTATCTTGCTTTTGTTGACAGTATATTTCATATTCTCCAGCATTACTCACAGTGGGTCAACGAAAATAAATAATTAAGTGTACAGTTCCAAAAATTTGTTCATTTTATTATCCTGTATTTCTCCAGCACTTGTTGCAAGCTTTGGATGTCTGTTGGGTGTCGGATGAAGTTAGAACTTTGCTATTCATTTTAATAATTATATTATTTGCCCAGCACTATCGTATTTCTTCATCAACTGCGCTTTCCTCCAGTAAATGCGATCCTTTCAAAAATGATTTTGTACATTTCGATTTATTTTTCCTGTGCTTGTAAATCTTTTTCTTTCAATATTTTGTTGCAGCAAGTAAGTTTTATTTCGAAAAATATATTTGCCGTTGTGGATTTTTAGATCATATTGTTTCTATGCATTGTATGTATCTTATTTCCAGCAATAATATGTTTTGTAAACGTTTTGATTCTTTTTTTGATTTTTTCGAATTTACAAATTTTCCATTTTTAAAAATTTTCCTTCCATTTCTTTCTATTTCAAATTTTCCAAATTTTTCAATTTTTTTCAAAAAAATGGAAAATAATAGTCATTCTTGCTGTCTATATTCAACCATTTATTATATTCTTATACTTGTATGTATAACGAAATTTTTCTAAGTATAAGAAAATTTGGTGCGGGATTCTTTCGGTACAGATGTGACATGGTTTGGTACCGTAGTCCTGAATTACTTTTATAAGTTTCTGAATTTATTGTATAGTTTTCCCCGCTTGCTTGATCGATAATATGTCTGAAATAGAATTTCAGACATATTAGTTTTTAGTGCTGACTTTAGTATTTAGTTACTTTTCTATTAGATGACTTGTACTTAAAGTGATTTGTATTCCCCTTTCCTCAAAATACTACACATCGTCTTGGAATTTAGAAGATTTTGTCAACATTGCACCTTTTGGGTTTTCATTATAAGATATTCGCTAACGTGATCATCTGGGCTTGATGATAATATTTTATGGATATATTTGATATAAAATATTTGTTATGTAGTAGTTGTCGGACTATTCGAGCTTTCATTAATGCTGCTCTAATTGCGTTTCCTTGCTCTCACTGTTTCTTTCATTTATTTATCATTTTCGTGCTATTAACTATAACGAGCTACAATTGCGGCATTTCTCATCACAGTACGCGTTTCTTTAATTTTGCCGCCACATTCCACTATTTCACTGTGTTCCTATATTAATTTCTCCATTTGCATTCACAATAGATATGTTAATTAAAATCGCTCCATAATCGACAACCAACTGAAAATTGTTGAATTACTCCACAAGCGTATAGTTTCACGAAAATTAGTGATCCTTTGAAGCGCAGATCCCCGCTATTTTATCAATATCCCACACGTGTCAAACGCTACAATGTTTATCCTGTTAATTTTAATTTTCTATGTATATCGAAGATCACGATTCTAATGCATTCTAAGAATACCGCACAGCGAGATGATTTGCCACAATAGTCACTGCACCTACATGATTATTTTAATGCAGTGGCGTGAGGTCACAAACGCACGAATAATAATAGAAATAATGAATAAAATATAATGCTACACGGTTATGTATTGAATTATTTACGATTTATGCATTTAATCTTAATACGAGTATAACTGGATAACATTATATTGAATTTATATTCCTAATTATGAAAAACAATATAAAGGCGCTACAGTTCTTTACTTTTTTACTTATATTTACATTTTAGTTAGTTCGAGTTTAACAAGGTGTTTACAATATAATATTGTTGTAAAAACCCATTTGAATATTCTATGACAAACTTTATATAATAACATACACATGATTATGGCCGAGTTGATAAACTTTGTTAAGTTTATTTAAGAAATCGACTTGAAAGCGAATTCCTTATCAATCATCATATTTATTCATTACATACACACTCGAACCACTTTACAATCACATTTTTCGACAATCAGTGAATCTCGTGAGTATTGTGTCAGAAAGGATGAAAAAACCAATTAATTTATGATCTAGTAGACCTAAAAGTTTCAAGATACCCTAGAAATTGTTAATAAATAGAAAATGTAATCTACCTTACGTTGCTAATCGGTTTCCTGACGGTACATATCCGAAAATTCACTTTTATCAAAACCACCAACAATATACCT
The DNA here is from genome assembly GCA_959613385.1 of Geotrupes spiniger. Lineage (NCBI taxonomy): Eukaryota > Metazoa > Arthropoda > Insecta > Coleoptera > Geotrupidae > Geotrupes > Geotrupes spiniger. The sequence goes on along the minus strand of OY390733.1, from coordinate 50,533,251 downwards.
AATCTCTTACACACAATTAGTTTACGCATAAAAATGACGGAATTAAAACAGGGAAATGAAACGCCTTTGCAGTTTTATGATCGTATTCAACATTTATTAAATTTACAAATTTATTATTTAGCAACTCATTTTACTATTAACAAAGCGAATGTATTAACACAAAATACACAATCTTCGCCAAAACGAAATATCTATTATAATCAACAACCCAATCGAAATAATTGTATACCTAATCATAACGAAAAACTAAATGTTTTAGACCGAATTAAAACCAAAACTTTCTGAAACCAATTTCGACGAGCGCTTCAACGAGAAATACACATAGATCCAATCTAAACCAAGCTAACTATTTTAAACAAAATACTCTCTGCAGTTGAATAATTACATAATTCTGATGATGATTCTTATAATATACCCGATGAATCAAATGATAATGATCATCAACCTTTCGTTCCCGAAGAACAAAACTATTTTTTATACGAATTGGCCTCAGAATAACCCAATTCGAATTAATGAATTCAACAAATGATCGCAGTGTAATATAAAATTATGAATAGATACTGGAAGTTCAAAATCTTTCGTAAATCCCAATATTCAATTATTTAATTAAAAAAAAAACATCTTACTTCAAAATTTCACGTATTCAACTTTCATAATTACTTTGATTTTTTACTAGAACTTGATAATTGAGGAACATTATAACTGCACGAACTTCTGATTTTTCCATTTTTAGAATTTCTCTAAACTTGTCTACTTAAATTCTAAATTATTTGAACAGGTAACAGGTGACAAACCTACAATTTTTACAATGTACGGGTAACGTTATAGATATACTTAAGTTTTGTGATTAACTAACTTCATTAATTTAAACTCCCTGTATGCCCTTTTGGAATGCGTCACATTTTGGAAGGTCGGCTTAGTTTTTTAATGGCGACATTTACTGTATCAACTGCGGCACTAAAAAGTAAAACTGTGCATTATGCGACTGCCAACTGCACACTATGCGGGAAAACGCTCAGTCGTCGTAAAAACGAAGTTACATGTGACATGAACGGTGCATAGTTCCAATGTTTACATCTCGGGAGGCCAAAAAATAACTTAACGCATAAGATTTGTATTAAATTTTTTGGCCGATAATTTTATTTTAAATTAATAATGCCCGGTTTCTGAAAGCGAATTTAATGAGCCAGTTAGTTTAACTGTTCGACAAAACAGGAAACGGGTTTCCGAAACGCTGAATATGTGTTTAACTAGGCGACGTCGTTCAGTTAAGTTAACGCAGCATTATGGACAGTTAAATTAAATGACGCATGCGCAGTTGTGTTTACAAATGCAAACGTATGACATGTGTTATCGTTCTGTCACGTTTCGATAAATTGTTAGGTTAGTGTCACCGTATTTGTATGTTGATTATCTTGCGTGAAGAGTAAATTCTGTGTGACAAATTAATAATATAATCAGTTCTTTTCAGAACTCTTAATCCGTATATTCGAAGAAAGAAGGTAAGAATTTACAAATTTTCCGGTATTTTGACAACGACGAGTGGAACGCCATCTATTACATTCAATATTATTTATGCCCGGTTTCTGAAAGCGAATTTAATGAGCCAGTTAGTTTAACTGTTCGATGAAACAGGAAACGGGTTTTCGAAACGCTGAATATGTGTTTAACTAGGCGACGTCGTTCAGTTAAGTTAACGCAGCATTATGGACAGTTAAATTAAATGACGCATGCGCAGTTGTGTTTACAAATGCAAATGTATGACATGTATCGTTTCTGTCACGTTTCGATAAATTGTTAGGTTAGTGTCACCGTATTTGTATGTTGATTATCTAACAGTAATTTTTTTTTTCAAATTCGGTAAAATTCTTACCTCTAATCCTCTTCGGATTCATTTTGTACAGCCTATGTTATGAGTAATCATACAAATTTACCGGTATTTTGACAACGACGATTGCAGCGCCATCTATTACATTCAATATTATTTAATAGTTTAGACTGCAACCTGGCGTTAGTTAGCGGATTCATTAGTTAACTAGAGATCGCTTTCAGAAACCCAATGTAATTTAATGGACTCGTTAAACTAATGAACCAGTTAGTTAACGCTCACTTAAAAATTTGTTTCAGAAACCGGGCATTAATAGTTTAGACTGCAACCTGGCGTTAGTTAGCGGATTCATTAGTTAACTAGAGATCGCTTTCAGAAACCCAATGTAATTTAATGGACTCGTTAAACTAATGAACCAGTTAGTTAACGCTCACTTAAAAATTTGTTTCAGAAACCGGGCATTAATAGTTTAGACTGCAACCTGGCGTTAGCTAGCGGATTCATTAGTTAACTAGAGATCGCTTTCAGAAACCCAATGTAATTTAATGGACTCGTTAAACTAATGAACCAGTTTGTTAACGCTCACTTAAAAATTTCTTTCAGAAACCGGGCATTAGTCATCTTTTTATACCTATATATTTTATTTATTCAAGTTGGTAACATTGCATTGTGACAGACATGACATGACATGACAGATTTGAATTTGTTACATGTAAATAATTATATAAAAGTTAATTGTTATTATATAGGTAGGTACGTTTATTATTAGCTATTTATAATCGAATGTAGGAAATTGCATTTTGCTGCATGAAGTTTATATCTTAAACACAATGCCCAGAGGAGTGTTTGGACTAATTTAATATTAAATTAATATTTAAATTTTGTGTATTTTGTTATACTTATTGAATTAAAAATTAATATAGAACGAGTCTGCTGAACATCGGCTTCATGATTTCAAAATTGTGTATTTTTCCTTTTTCTCTGGTGTTTAAGAAGAAGGATTATTTACTTTTTGGCCTCCCGACATGTAAACATTGTAACTATGCACCGTTCATGTCACATGTAACTTCGTGTTTACGACGACTGTGCGTTTTCCCCGCTTTCCCGCATAGTATGCGGTAAAGTAAATAATCCTTCTTTTTAAACTCCAGAGACGTAGGAAAAATACGCAATTTTGAAATCATGAAGCCGATGTTCAGGAGAACGAGATATATTAATTTCTAATTCAATAAGTATAACAAAATACATAAAATTTTAATATTACTTTAATATTAAATTAGTCCAAACACTCCGCTGGGTATTGTGTTTAAGATATAAACTTCATGAAGCAAAATGCAATTTTCTACATTCGATTATAAATAGCTAATAATAAACGTACCTACCTACCTAATAACCATTAACTTTTATACAATTATTTAAATGTAACAAATCTGTCATAAACAATGCAATGTTGCCAAGTTGAATAAATAAAATATATAGGTATAAAAAGATGACTTATTAATTTGAAATAAAACTATCGGCCAAAAAATTTTATACAAATCTCATGCGTTAAGTTATTTTACAGCGCTCCGGCAAATGAGGCACTCGCCCTTCGGGCTCGTGCCTCAAACGAAGCCGTCGCGCTGTAAAATTGAACTTCCCGCATTCGACTGTAAATAACTATTACCGCATACTATGCGGGAAAACGCTCAGTCGTCGTAAAAACGAAGTTACATGTGACATGAACGGTGCATAGTTCCAATGTTTACATCTCGGGAGGCCAAAAAATACTTTACACATCGTGGCATACCAGAGCAAATAATGTCAAATAATGAAATGTAAGATAAAAACTCGTGAAAAAAACTATTAGAAATTTATTGACAAATAATATTTTAGCAGGCTTGGTCACACGTAAGTTCGTATGTCAGTCCGTCCAACATTAAAAAAGGAAATCATCACCTTCTATTATGCCTAAGCAATGTGAACGGTGTTTGCTTCCCAACATTCAGATTTCAATGGATTAATCGAACGGCTTCATTCTATGTTAATTGAACATATCAGATTATTAAATGATTAATGCACGGTTTCTGAAACAAATTTTTAAGTGAGCGTTAACTAACTGGTTCATTAGTTTAACGAGTCCATTAAATTACATTGGGTTTCTGAAAGCGATCTCTAGTTAACTAATGAATCCGCTAGCTAACGCCAGGTTGCAGTCTAAACTATTAAATAATATTGAGTGTAATAGATGGCGCTGCAATCGTCGTTGTCAAAATACCGGTAAATTTGTAAATTCTTACCTTCTTTCTTCGAATATACGGATTAAGAGTTCTGAAAAGAACTGATTATATTATTAGTTTGTCACACAGAATTTACTCTTCACGCAAGATAATCAACATACAAATACAGTGACACTAACCTAACAATTTATCGAAACGTGACAGAACGATATCACATGTCATACGTTTGCATTTGTAAACACAACTGCGCATGCGTCATTTAATTTAACTGTCCATAATGCTGCGTTAACTTAACTGAACGACGTCGCCTAGTTAAACACATATACAGCGTTTCGGAAACCCGTTTCCTGTTTTATCGAACAGTTAAACTAACTGGCTCATTAAATTCGCTTTCAGAAACCGGGCATAAGTAGAATATAAAATATGGAAATATAAACTAATTATTGGTTTATAAAAATTCCGTTACCGCAAAATTGAAACATTATGAAATAATGTCAGATCATTTAAAAACAAAATACCCATTCAATATAGAAATCAATAAATTTGTAAATAACTACATATCGAATCATAAGAATAAAATAAAATTATTATATGAAAATTTAAATAATATGATTCGACAAAAGAAAGAAAACATAAAATTAATAAAAATAAAGAAACATTACCACAAATTCGTAAAGAATAGGTAAAATAGAGAAACATTGAAAACAAATTAAAAACAGAAATATAATATAAACTCTGAATTAAAAACCGCCAAAATGTCACCCAAATATTTTAATACCATTGAAAATATTCACCGTTCAAATATTGAAGACACACAAAACAAACTTATCAATTTAAAAACCTTCCAAGTCCCTCTCAACCGTATTATCATATATCACCCAGATTTCCAATACTAATTAATTCCAAATAATTAACTACAGTTAATTATTTATGATCTCATAGAGCATTCTGTTACATTTTGTAAAGTAATTGCATCCAAGCATTATAAAACAAATCGATATAACTGAAATAGAAATTGCAAAAAAAAATCCATTACAAAATTGAATCTACAAAAAAATAATTGCTTCCTATCAATACCAGATTTAACTGTATTATTTATATCTTATTGCAACCAAACGCGAATCAGAATATTCAATGATAATCCCAGATGTCAAATATTTAGTGAAATCTAAAAATAATGTAATAAAGCCTCTAAATGATAATAGTAAATTGGAGATGTATTTGGCAAATAAAATGAAACAAACTTACCCTTACCACACAGTATTTTATTATACACTAGAAGTACATTTCGACAACTAGTGTATAATAAAATGCGGTAAGGGTAAATAACCTCTAAATGATATTTGTACCAAAGATAAAATATTTCAATTATCTACAAGCAAATTACAAAGCAACTTGCGGGGAAATCGCGGCAAATCCTACGAGAAGAAAATTCGACCCAATACCAATAAGTTGAACATAAACAGAAACAGAAATCCCATGGAAATCATTCCCGAAATTAATCAATATTTAAAAGTATTTCCAAAAGAAGAGACAATTCACATCGAATGCCAAAGCGGAACAGAACCAAACACTTTGACAGGAATATATTTGATAGAGTTAAAGTTTTTGCAGAACAATTTACAATCAGAATGAATTAACTTACCAAGAGATAACGTACGGAAAATCAGTTGATCAATACGATACCATTAACATTAAAAGAAAACAAAATATTCAACATTACGATAGATTTAAAAACCTTAAATCTAAACCTCCGGACATTGTCGTGCCTATTGCTCAATAACCATTAACCACTTCATGCCAAGGGTCTAGATAGACGATCATCGTCTTCGTCGTATTTTAGCAACATGTAAAATGTATTGCAGTCAGTAGTCGTGAATTATAACGTAAGTTATAATTCATGATTACTCGATGTAAACCAAACACAAAAATTTTACGAAGAAATAAATCTGTTTAAAAATGGCCTTACTGTAGAACCAAAGTTATAAATGCGTTGAATATGCGTTATTAACCTCGTTGAAATTAATGAATGTTTGCTAAAGGTTTTAGCTTTAGGAAAAAAGGTTGTTGGAAAAAGAAATTAATTATATTTTTGGACTCATGCGTCCGTTTATCAAATATATGAGTCGAATTTGTAAAATGTAAAATAACATTACATTACTATGAACATAGTTTGTGTTCGGTCCCACATATGTACATATCAGCATATTTAATTAAGTTCATTTGGATCCGTGCAAACCGTGTAAATGTTCGTCAGAATTATTTTAGATACGTAGTTTTAGTATTGGTAATTAGTCCCAAAATCACAACCCTGTTCAGGTATCGCGGCCTTCGCAGATGTTCGTCAAAAGGCTCGGTCAAACAATTTATGTCCCCACTTGTACTTATTTTCCCAAATTAAAAGCTTGCATCTCTTGTATAGAACATTCTCTATTGTAACACAATATCGACCTGGCAATTATCGCATAAATCCACTTTCCCAAAAACCATCATATTTCGACTGCCAAATTCATCACAGCGCTACGGTTGTAAATAAGCCATTAACCAACGTTCTTGGCAATTTATATTACTATATATGCACTTCTGGGAATTTAGATTTTCTAATCCTCTTAGAATCGGCAAAACATCCCTTTCCCTGATCCGTATGAAATTCGTTTTCTGGCCAATCACGAGACGAGTTCGCCCACTAGTACCGCCTAGCACCAAAGTGGGGACATTTCGTTCCCACCAGCGCTATCCAGCGAACTTCAATATATAAAGAAGGTTTCGCTCTTAACATTCAGTAGTAGTCAAGCACATCAAATAATCAGTCGAGCAGTAAATCAGTCAAGTTCATTACAACACATTACAGAACAGATCAGAACACCACAGTACAAATACTCAGCTACACAGCATCAAGTAGAAACTCATCGGTAGTCCGAACAGTGGCTCCGACTACGTACAACAGTTGAAGTGGCTAACAAGCAAACAACACATCGCAACGGTATACACCAAGTGCAAATTTTAATTGTAAATAAGTGTCACTAAATAGTGTACAAAGATAAAAAGATTTTTTTCTGCAATCGAGCCTTCAATCGATTTAATAAAGTCCAGAGAATAGCGGCGCACATCAGTGGCGTAAAACTGTCAGCGAGAAACGTATTCGAAATTCTCGTCGATCTTACAAATCTCCACGAGTCGAGTATACACACAAGTCCCTTTGTTCGGTCCCACACCTACCTATGTGGATTTAATTAAGTTATTTTAGATCCGCGCAATTTGTGTAAATATTTGTCACAATTATTTTTAAGTATTTAGAATAGTTTTATGTTAATCCGTACGACCCTGTCCAGGTACAGACGGTGCCGCCGATGCGGCCAGCTAACGGTCGGTTCGGTCATTTACATTTTATTACTTATTTTGCCAAATTTAAAATCTAAAAACTCTTGTACGGTCACGTACAAGACGTTATGTATTTTAAAACATTTGCGACCCCAATTCTACTGTTAAGCCGTCATTTTACGATTGCTGGTTGTAAAATAGCAATTTACAAATATTTAAATTCTTATAAGGCTCTCGGGATTTTAGATTAATCCTCTGAACCAAATGTTCCAAACTTGCCTTTCTTTCATTGCTTTAAATTCATTCTTTACCAATCACGACGAGTTCTTCAGCTTACATCAAAGTAATTTCATTCCAACCAATTACACAAAAAACCCTAGTATTTAAGGCACATTTTCACCCTTAAACATACAGTGTCAAATTATCAAAGTATCACAGTATCACATTATTACCACGACAACGGTCAAAGTAACTACATTATCACGACACCAGTCGAACAGTTCGTATTAAGACAACAGTCTTAACAGTTACACACAGTAACACATCCAGTTTATCTTCATCAATGCCAATTGCAATTGAGCAAAATTGTATATTGTAAATATTAATAAATGGTGTACATAGTAAAAGAGTTTATCTGAACAAGCCTTCGAACGATTAAATAACTCCCAGACGGTAGCGACGCAGATTATTTGTCTTAACATACGTGAGCGACATACGTAATCAAAATACTCGTCGAATTTACAACTCACCACGAGTCGATTACACGCAGTACATTGTCCACGTAACGCAATAATTGGTCGTCCGAGCCGGATCACTAAAAAAAGGACGTCGCAAACACCCTTCGTTCACGTCGCGTAAACAAAAGTTTGTTTCCTCCCCTCTTGACGAAACCATAATGGTTTTGAAACATCACCAAGGCACATTTTCACCCTTAAACATACAGTGTCACATTATCAAAGTATCACAGTATCACATTATTACCAGGACAACGGTCAAAGTATCTACATTATCACGGCACCAGTCGAACAGTTCGTATTAAGACAACAGTCTTAACAGTTACACACAGTAACACATCCAGCTTATCTTCATCAATGCCAATTGCAATTGAGCAAAATTGTATATTGTAAATATTAATAAATAGTGTACATAGTAAAAGAGTTTATCTGAACAAGCCTTCGAACGATTAAATAACTCCCAGACGGTAGCGACGCAGATTATTTGTCTTAACACATTATGAGCGGGTAGCATAGCATAAGCGGGTAGCCTAGCATATAAAACTATGCTGCGTAGCGGGAAACTAAAATAATTGTACGAGATAACTCTTTTAATTTCATATGTAAACCCATCCGGTAAAAATACCCTGTTCCGCTTTTAAAATACCTACATTCAAAAGGTAAAAATACCCGCCCCGCTAATGGCCAGCAGTTCTCGCGACGGGTAATTTTACTCGGCCCGCTTATAATGTGTTAACATACGTGAGGGAGATATGGAAAAAGGACGTCGCAAACACCCTTCGTTCACTTCGCGTAAACAAAAGTTTGTTTCATCGCCTTTTGACGAAACCATAATGGTTTTGAAACATCACCATGTTCAAAAATGCCTTCGATACTATTTACTGAAACCCAACAGAATTGTTCAAATCGTCTCATTAGTTCTTTACAGTGCTTTTTGTGAAAATTTCATAATATTTCGCCATACTCGATACATTATTACTACTGCATTGTAAAGTAATTAGTGCTTTTCTGCACTTTATATTTTAGGGACCAAAGTTGGTGATCCAGAAGAGGTTCTTGCAATCGATGCATTTTTTTGTAAAACACGAAAGGATCCTTTGCTAATTGGATCAGTTAAATCAAATATAGGGCATACGGAACCTGCATCCGGATTATGCTCGGTTACAAAAGTAAGTATAAGCGTTAGTACTAAATTATTTATATATATATATTAAAAATGTATCTTGTCAAATCTGACAGCAAAATGTAAAATTGACACGAAAGATGGTCTAATCTTACACCTCAATGGTGTAGTGAACATTAATTGAAACAGGTCCATGAAGACTAACCGGTGGATCGCTAGACAATATTGTTTCTGGGTTATTACCCTTCGTCACTAGCGATTACCAAGAACCTTAGTTGTTGAAATACCTTTACATGTAGTGGCCATCAAAACTTCTTGGCGCGAGCCAATCACTCCTAACGAACCACTGACAACAGAACACTGACGAGACGATACCTTGTCTAACACCTTGCGGAGACTAAACAACAGACGACTGTCAAACGTCCTGTGTCAACATTAAAAGGATTGCTGCAATTAAGATTAGACCATCTTTCGTGTAAATTTTACATTTTGCTGTCAGATTTGACAAGATACATTTTTAATTTGAATTGTTTTTGAACTTAATTGCAGCAATCCTTTTATATGTTGACACTGGACGTTTGACAGTCGTCTCTTGTTTAGTCTCCGCAAGGTGTTAGACAAGGTATCGTCTCGTCAGTGTTCTGTTGTCAGTGGTTCGTTAGGAGTGATTGGCTCGCGCCAAGAAGTTTTGTTGGCCACTACATGTAAAGGTATTTCAACAACTAAGGTTCTTGGTAGTCGCTACTGACGAAGGGTAATAACCCAGAAACAAAATTGTCTAGCGATCCACCAGTTAGTCTTCATGGACCTGTTTTAATTAATGTTCACTACACCATTGAGGTGTAAGATTAGACCATCTTTCGTGTGTATATATATATATATATATATATATATATATATATATATATATATATATATATATACTCAGTGACATATAAACTGCACCACCTAGAAGGGGTGGGAATTTTTGGACCAAATTTGGCAGGAATAGTGGACTAGTCCAGGGAAATAGTTGATTAAAATTTGAAACCCAATCATCAAGTAGTCATGGGATTTTTGACGTTTGTGTCATTTTTTAGAGGTGGTAATAGAAAAGCAATTATCCGGTCATTTTTTGAATTTGTTCCACTTTTTCGGACCCCGTTCTTTAGTTTAAAGTGTTTCAAGTGTTTAATGATGCCTAGAGGAAGGAGACCTCAAGTTTACCAGCAGTTGAGTGACTTTGGGTGGATTATTGGTTTACGAGGAGCAGGTTTTTCGTTTAGAGAAATCGGCAACCGTTTGGGACGGCACCACTCAACAATAATGCCTGTTTATCAAGCGTGGTCTGAACATGGGGTTGAACGTCGGAGAAGAGGCATTGGGGCTCAAAGACGAACCAATGAACGTCAATATCGCCGCTTAAGACTAATGGCCTTGGGAGACCGATTCTCTACAACTAAATCAATAGCTGATCAATGGTTAGGTGAACAAGGTCGTCCGATAGGCTTGCGAACAGTTTATCGTCGAATAAGAACCTTTGGCTTGCTATCTTACCGCCCACATTTTGTGCTACCCCTCACTGCTCAACATCGCCAGGAACGTTTGGCCTGATGCACGGAAAGACTTCAATGGAACTTGGAGTGGCATCGAGTTGTCTTTAGTGACGAATCGCGATTTTGTTTAGGAATGCATGATGGTCGGATGACTGTTAGAAGAAGTCGTAGAGAAAGGCGGAATCCTGATTTTTCGATTGCGAGGCATGTTCACCGAACTGTGGGGTTGATGGTGTGGGGTGATATTGCTTACGGCAGTAGGTCAACCTTACTCTTCATTCGGGGCAGTATGACCGCCCGACGCTACATTGACGAAGTGGTAGAACCACATGTTCTTCCATATCTTCGAGGGCTGGAAGACCCACTTTTCCAGCAAGATAATGCACAACCTCACGTAGCAAGGGTTTCTCTTGACTTCTTTGAAGAGGCCAATGTTAATATTTTGCCTTGGCCGCCAAGATTTCCCGATTTGTCGCCCATTGAGCACGTGTGGGGCATGATGGGTAGAATATTGAGGAATCTACCGAACCCACCGTTGACAATAGAAGTTCTACGGCATGAAGTACAGGCTGCTTGGGATGCTATACCCCAAGAAGACATTGATCACCTGCTGAAATCAATGCCAAGGCGGGTCAATGAGTGTATCAGAAATAGGGGCGGACCAACACATTATTAAAGAAAAATCAAAAAGATGAAGTGTTTTCTTTATCAAATTTTAATCAATTGTTACCTTAGACTAGTCCAATGTTTCTGCCAAATTTGGTCTAAAAATTCCCACCCCTTCTAGGTGGTGCAGTTTATATGTCACTGAGTATATATATATATATATATATATATATATATATATATATATATATATATATTGATATTAAAAATGTGTCTTGTCAAATCTGACAGCAAAATGTAAAATTTACACGAAAGATGGTCTAATCTTACACCTCAATGGTGCAGTGAACATTAATTAAAACAGGTCCATGAAGACTAACTGGTGGATCGCTAGACAATATTGTTTCTGGGTTATTACCCTTCGTCAGTAGCGATTACCAAGAACCTTAGTTGTTGAAATACCTTTACATGTAGTGGCTATCAAAACTTCTTGGCGCGAGCCAATCACTCCTAACGAACCATATATTGATATGATGTAAAATAAAAGAGTGGAAAATTTTAAACACCAAAATACAATCTTTATTTTTTAAATTAAAAAATATACATATATACTTGATTTAACACTTACGGTTGTCTTGATGGTGTTATGTCAATTTCGCAAATCACTGTTCTTTTTTTTTATTTATTGTCTTATTCAGTTTTAGCACTTTAGCTTTACTAATTGACATTTTCTTTTATATATAATACCATGACTTTGATTTTCGTATAAACAAACCGTTGCTTAGCAACGTTCTTTTGAATCCTGATTCTTTTTATATGCGTTATCAACATTTATAAATTGCAAAAACCTTCATATATAATAATAATATATTTTCGCTCTAGTTTCGGAATCTTGCCCCAAAACAATATTCAAATATAGAACCTTACAAGATTTTGATATATTAACGCTACATACCAATATCATTTTTTGTCAACCTTCATCCAACCGAAACTTACGTTAACACCTCATTCATAATATGTACGTTCGTTCAGTATACAAGACTATTTGTGTATACCCCGATCCACTGGTATACATTACAGGTATATCTTTATATACTCTCGAAAATGTTGCCGTTCTAGGTATTTTTATATATCCATATTTTTCTTGCCAGTCATGTGACGTCAGCATAGCCTAGATACAGTGCAAGTTGCAAATTTCATATACCAATTTTATTTTGTTATACATAAATATCATAACAATACATATGTTTATTCGGAGATTCTCGCGGGTAAAATCTATGTTTCTTAGTTCTCGGGTAATGAGCTGCGTAGTAGAAGTTTCCCTGGTAGAGTTATGAGTATTTATATAACTCTACCAGGTTATTGTACGGTCAAAATGCTTAAATTTTACCATAGGTGTTTCATCAAATGTAATGCCCATGGAATATGTATAATATGAGTTTTAAATCTTCCTCGAAATTTGCCTTAAGTATTTAGGAAAAAATCATCATAATTGTAAATACGAATCGATTAACATACTAACATCACCATTCATTGCAATAAACGAGTTTTCTGCCTTTAACTTATTTGACTCGCAGCTTCAATGTTTTCTAGTTAATAAAATATGTCGCTATTCTTAAATTTACTCCAAAAAATAATAAAATCCAATGGTGGGGTCGTACATCTGAAAGGTTCTACACAGTAACAACTCTTTGTGATTGCGCAAAAAGTTCTAGTCATATAATCCAACAATATCAAAATATATAACTACTGATATTATCACATATCGATAGGTTATATTCGCGATGGAGACGGGATTCATCCCACCCAATATAAATTTCACAGCCCCAAAACCGGAAATTGAAGCCCTGGTAGCAGGGCGAATCAATGTCGTTTCTGAGAAAACGCCTTGGATCACCAACAACGGATTGATTGGTAAAAATGTGAAAAGTTAAAGGACCATTAAGCACATTAAATTTTCAGCCGTTAATAATTTCGGGTTTGGTGGTGCCAACAGCCATGTCCTATTGGGGCAGAACAAAAAGCTTAAATTAAATGGGGGCGCTCCAGATGACGATTTACCGAGATTGGTGTGCGTAAGCGGCCGAACTGAAGAAGCTGTCGCTTTGATTTTGGATGAGTTGAAAGACCAAGAATTAGATGTTGAATATATCAGCCTATTTCACAAAATTTTCAGGTATGTGGTCTAAGCATTTATCTATTGCATTCATTAATTATTTCAGATCCATTTCTGTGGGAATTTAATATTAAATTAATTTTAATTCTTTAATTAGAAGTTTTTGTAAACCTGAACGCGTCCAAACCGTTGGAGCTAATACAATGAAACGTTAAGCTTAACATTTGTATATATCAAGGAAGAAAGCAATATCTTAACCGGATGTGGTGGTTTACTCTTATCACACTTTTCCACGTCTCAAATACGGTACATATTATCGACAGAATTATTCTTACAAAAGCTAAAGGTATTGTCATTTTTGAGACTGTTATTTGAAGTTTTTTTCGAAAAATGACCAGTGCAGATTTTCTTTTTTTTGCGATCGCGGCGCTATAACTATCTGTGACTTTGCGCGTTCTAGTGCCCAAACTATTAAAGCTAAATTCATGAGATTTTAAACTTAAGATATGCGTGTAGCAAGGAAGAAATATTTTTAGAGTAATATCTCAACCGTAAGTGCTAATTTGCTCTTATCAACTTTTTCTACATCCCAAAAACGATGCGGGTTATCCAAAAAAATGTTCTTATAAACATTATTACTGCAAAAGTTTTTTCGAAAAATGGAGTATAACTAAGTGTAAGAAAGTTCATTGCGGACCACTGCAGATTTTTGTATATTCCATATGGCAGTTAGCGTCTTCCTTACCGACCAGTTTCTTTAGTTGCCACACCTGATTGGCAACGATTACTTTTTGTAATCTATCCATTTTCCATTTGCCTTATTCTTCTTTACCTGGATCCTCAAAACTCCCGCGTTCTTCTTTATTGAGGTCATCCTCTATACAGCTATTTCTACCTTGCAATTTACTTTTATTCGTCACATTCTTTTTCTCTTCGAAATTTGGCAATTCCAACACGTTAATCGCGTTGTGCTGACATCCTGCCTATATGTCCTCCCAACACTTTTACCCTTGCAGTGAGTTGTTTGCACCTTCCATAGCTCTCCCGTTTCTCCTAAATCGACCCTCAACTTCTCATTATTTTCCGTATTCCAGCTCATATCCGTTTTTAATCCCTCAAATTTGCTTCATTTCCTCTTTTTGTCCTTCCTTGGTGATTCCTTATTTCACATTTAGATCTGTTATATCTTCAATGTTTCCTAGTTTTTCGATTTCCATAATTCTTTAACTCATTTGTTACGTAATTCCGTGGGATGTTCACGCAATTCTTTGGCTCTTAATGAAAACTTTCATCTTTTCTTCTACGCTACTATCGCCTTCCCGGTTTCGTTCGTAATGGGACATACAGGGTGTCACAAACTTTAAGGGCTGATAATATGGGCCAAAATATGTTGAAAAGTCTTAATGAACATGGGTCCGCAAATGGACGGTTTTGGAGATACGAAACATTTTGCGTTTACGCCACTTTTTTATTATGACAAACAAACAACGTAATTTATGAACAACCAAAAAAGGCAAAAAGTCAAATGAGATGCTCAAAGTGCCCTCCCTTAATTTCAAAGCAGGTCCGACATCTCCGTGGCATGACCCTTCGAACAATCCCAAAGGAAGAAATGAAAGGGGTTTAACCGAGCGATCTTGCAGGCCATAATACAGGTTCGCCTCTTCCTATGCATCTTCGTCCAAAAATTCCGTGTAAATACTCGAATCGAAAAATGCGCCTGAGCACCATCGTGCTGGAGCCACATTTGTTGTCTTTGGTTCAAAGGAATCTCGTCTAAAAAGTGTGTTCTGCAGATAGGTCAGATAAGCAGCGCCTGTCAATCGGTTTGGTAAAACAACCCGGCCTAGTAATCTGTCGCCCAAAATACCCA
The DNA here is from genome assembly GCA_959613385.1 of Geotrupes spiniger. NCBI lineage: Eukaryota > Metazoa > Arthropoda > Insecta > Coleoptera > Geotrupidae > Geotrupes > Geotrupes spiniger. The sequence continues at coordinate 50,517,896 of OY390733.1, read as the reverse complement.
CCTAAATGTACAATGAAAAACGTACCCGATGTCTGGATTCCATAATAGCATGGGGGATTTTCGTCGGCCCACACAAGCGTATTGTGGAAATAAAAAAAATCGTATTTCTGAAACCGTCCATTGCGGACCCATGTTCATTAAGACTTTGCGGCATTTTTTGGGCCATATTATCAGCCCTTAAAGTGTGTGACACTTTTTTTTAACACCCTGTATACCTATTCTTTAAATGAATATCGTATAATTGCAAAGTCGTCTACTTTCCTGTGTGTTTTGTACTATGTGTTTTGTACGTTTGGCTACCGGTGTTTCCAAACGCGCCAGAAATTACACCCACTTTAACAGTTCGGAGGCGCTCAACTTCTGTGGCAATTTTTTTCCTCCTTTTTCTGCCTGGTGTGTTCTTTTTTTACGCTCTTAAGTCCTCCTTAGCGTTTCTAGTAGCCCTCCATCCCTAAATGCAAGCATATTTTATATTTCAGGAAGTGAAAAATCCTTGAGGTTCAACCTAGGGTTCGTGAATCTTGTCCAGTTGAGTATCAGTATCAATTAATGTGTAATTCTGGTTTTGGGTAACAGCATCGGCTGTCCATTTGTAACTTCCTTTTTGTTGATAAAATTTTGATCGTTGGTTGGAAAGTAAATAAGATAATTTCATTTTAGCGTTGTGAAGTGTGTACGTTTGCAGACTGTATGCATTTTCGTACGATTAACGAACATCTCATTGTAGTGTGGTTCGTCGGTTTGTTAGTTGAGAAACGTGGAAAAGTCTTGCATTACTCCGTCCATCGGTTTTTCATCGGGATAGCAGCAGCTGGGATGCAAGTTTATCCTTGGGTGCGATATATGTATATTGATAGAGATTTTCATTCGTTATCAGATATGTGTCGCGAGATTTTGCGTGAAGATGTAATATAACACCTGCCTCATAAGTTTTGTGAAAAGTTTAACAAGATATAATTTAAACAAAAAAAAACCTTTATTAAGCAATTATAAAATAAAAATAACTAATTGACCTTAGCCTTTAACGCCTATAAGTTAAATTTCTGCTAATGATCCTCTATCCTCAATGAGAGGAAGGCTTCGTCTGACATGTCGCATCATGGCTTTCTAAATCCACTTCTCTAATTGTACGATAAATTCTTTGTCGCAATTCTTGTTCATTCTAGGCCTCCCAACCATGTTCATACGCTTTTCCTGCTAATAGGCCTCACAAAGTTTCAATTAGCCTTGCCCGAGGGATATTCGGAGGATTATCATTTTTAGGGACATATGGTACATGATGGGCATTCAACCAGTTGAGTGTATCTCTGGCATAATGCGATGATGCAACATCAGGCCAAAATATGTAATCATCATGTTGATTAATAAAAGGAATTAATTGTGATAGGCAATTGCGTATATATACTTCAGCATCACCGCCGGTCCCCTTAGATGGCCTACATCAGGTCTAGATATCTCCGCCTCAGATATGGCACACAAAACCAAAATGTTGTCAGAAAATGTTGCTTTCGGTTTGTATCTTACTTCATTAGGAATGTTTTTAATATTGTCCGTGTAGAAAGCATCATTTCCAGGAAGCTCTATATGGCTATAGGTAAAATACTTCTTGTCATCCATTACAATTTCTGAAAGCTCGGCAACAAGTAGGGATTCTGGCCAATTGTGCGTCTGTATTCTTTGAGCATTTCTTACGTTTTCGGTACTTTAGCCCTGTTCTTTTAATATATCGGGAAATTGTAGCAGAGAAAACAGGAAAACGACGGCAAAGTTTACGGGAAGATACCCAAATGGTATTTTTGGAAAGTTTCACTAATCTGTTGATTTGAACTTGTATTAATTTACGTGGACGTCCTCTTTTTGGGCAAGTTTAAATATGGAATTCCCTCTTCGCATTCTCGAATGGTCCGGTATATAGAATTTTGTGAAAATTTTGGTCGCGAAACATGTTTATAATATTTGATTTCGGCACCTGTCCAACTAAGTTATAAATTGTCTTGCGAAGATCTAATTTATACGCCATTTCGCGAATGACAAATAAAAGTACGATATGTCAAACAAATTGACAAATCCACTAGTAACATGTTATTCCATAATTGACTCGATCTGTTAGTTTTGCTATCACAGAAAGTATTAAAATTTTCCCAAAACTTATGAGACAGGTGTTAGATGATAGTAAAGGAATATTACTGGACGAACTATTAGAAAATGAATTATGAAAACAACTATTACTATTACTGTTACGTACGTTTCAATTTCTAACATATTATAATATCTATGAATATCTTTTGAATCTTTGAAAAAAGTTATTGCTTTTAATATTAAAATATTGTTTTCGATAGAGATTCCACTTCGTCTAATTTTAGTACGCTATTATATAATCTAGCGAATAATATAGCATTTTCAATATCACTCAATAATTGAAGGATAATATTTAAAGTTAGGTTTACTTGGTCTAAAATATTTCTTGTTCCTAAATAGTTGTTAAACATAAACATATCTAATTCTGAATTGTGTTTTACAAGCATAATTGTTTTATAAAAATTGTCTATAATTTCAGCAGTAAGAGAAATATCTTTGATTTAGATTATTTTGCAAATCAACAATGGCTTTATCATAATGAGCTGCATCGTTTGCCTTAAGATTTCCCGCAATACTTTTTGTAATTGATCATAATCTGTCGATAAGTCCACGATTTACTCGACCATTTGGATTCGGGGAATTTATTTTCTGTTCAGCCGAATTTAATTGACTATAAGCCTTCGTTAAAATTGTCTTAGGAATAACAATTATTAATTGTAATTGTTAATCGTTTTGAATTTGGTGTAGACCAAAGTATAATTTCGGCCAATCTAAAATAATTACGCGAAAATCCCATTATTTACCATTACGGAACGGCGTATTGGATACTGTCAAAAAGCCTTACACAGATCAATACATGTTTCAATTTTGTTGGTGTTCATCCCCTCAGTGAGTTCTTCGAGTAGTTGGAATAAGGCATGGGCAGTAGAACAACCCTTTGTACATCCATTCTGGGGATTGTTTAATATGTTGTGCTTATGGATGAAGTTAGTAAATATTTTGACTATAAGCTTTTCGATTATCTTTGATATATTTCAGATTATGCAATGGGTCTGTAATTTCAAAATACAGACGTGTCTCCTTTCTTATAGATTTTCTGGGAATACATCGCACTCGAAGGATTTGTTTATCATTCTCGATAATGGCATGACTAGAATTTTCCCTACAATGTGATACCAATAACACTTAGATTTCTGGGATTTGCCCCCGAATCCAAAGTTTTCTTTGATTCGTCTTTGCACATGTACATTTTATAAACTACTTTTTAAACATTAACACTTTTACCTCTAATCAATCGGCGATTTAATTACAAGCATTTAGATACGCAAATCGCTCAAATTGATCTTTGTATTTGTAATCGGAGTTAATTTGCCCAAGTCCTTTACGTCTTCTAACGATTTTTATTATGAAACTGTAACTTTCGCTTCGATATATGTATTGCATTAGACATATCACAACTGATAATACCCATATATCTTTTTAGTTTAATGTTATTATTCTTACATGGCTCTTTCTGAATGTGTTACTTATGTAGCTTGGATCGGTTGGTTTTATACTATTTTTTAATAATTCCTTATCATCTAGATATCTACACAATTAGTATCCTTTTATTTCGCTTTCATTAGTTTAAATAAACATTTTTTATATTAATAATTTATGTGGCACCATATCAGATACGTTTTCTACACATTTCACAAAATTTACTTTCCTGCACATAAATATTTAGATAGAATATTTTTATTTTTAATCATATAATTAATATCAATAACAACACATATTGTAACATACGTTCGTTTTCATCAAATGATTAATATATGGAAAGATTTTTATAGTTTTTTTTTAATTAGTATATAACAAAGCAAGAGATCTTTTCTATTATTAAATAAATCGTGGTATATTATGATTTCACAATTTTTTTGTAAGGACTCAATTCTACGTAAGTACTTCAAGTATCAATTGCTTGATAACCTGATGGTAATGAAATTATATCTGACTGTGCTATTATTTAATCCCTTACAAAAACTAATCAATTATATAAATTTTGTAGTACTCATATAGCCTAGTTTGTTCTGTCTATTGTTCGAGTTTGAAATAAGATAAACGATTCCATTTATTGGATACGCAATTCAAATGAAATGAACTTACTCAATTTGCATCAAGTGCAATAATTTCTCGATTGCTCTAGCGTACCAATCACTGGCGCTATAATAATAAATGATAAAGTATTCGGTAGATTTTAAGACCTGATATGTTGCATATACTCGGGGACAAGTTCAAATAAACATCATTTCATTTCAGCCAGAAATTACCAAATGAAACGTACAGAGGATTTTCAATTATAAATAAGGAAGGAGAAATAAGCAGATCTTTAACATATTATGAAGAGAAAAAACGATTGTGCTTCTGTTTTGGCGAAGAAGTTTGCATAGAAATTGGGAATGAACTTTTATCTATTGAACCGTTTAACCAAAGCATCAAAAGGTTTATTCCGTAAGTTGTTCATGAAAATGCTACTACCTTTATCGAATTTCAGAATCAATATCGCCATCAGCAAACTGGTAAATTCTGCACCAGAATTATTCAAAGATAATTCAAAAAATTACGACCCGAATATACTATCAACTGTAGTTATACAAATGGGATTGGTAGATTTAATGAAGACAATAGACGTCGTTCCAGATTACATCATGGGTGTCGGCGCTGGAAACTTGGTTTGCGCTTATTACGAAAATTTATTAAGTTTAGAGCAGGTTTTAAAAGTGGTACATATAATGGAATCACTGGATAAAAACTTCACATGTAAAACTTAAAATTGTTTTTTTTCTAATAGTAAAATTAAAATTGCAGATTTTGAAATACTCCAACATCTAACGAAAATAATACCATCAAACGATTGCTATGCACCGAAATGGGTTGGTTGTCACCGAATCAATTTACTTGATGTTATAACAAATGCTTTGTTCAATTCTGAACAACTCAAAAATGTACAAAATGGGCTGCCTAAAGAAACAACGATCATGCAATTTGGCGGAAAAGCAACAATCGGCAACATCAAACCTTTTGGCTCCAATGTAAAAGACTACGTAAACAACATGTTTTATAGTTTGGGACAATTATATATGTCTGGTGCAAACTTCAAAATTGAGAATTGTTACCCATCAATTAAGTATCCCGTCAGCAGAGGAACACCGATGATATCTCCAATTTTAAGGTGGGATTATAGTCAGGACTGGTTGGTCGTTAAAGGTTCTGTCAAAGGGACAAGATACTACGAAAGATACGTCATTAACACCAAATATAACGATTGGGCTTTTCTGACTGGGCACATGATCGACGGTATGTTTACTGCAGAGTCCTATCGAAAAATAATTATGTTATTTTTCTATTTTCTAGGGAGGAATCTATTCCCGGCTGCCGGTTATTTATATTTGGTTTGGCAAACTTTCGCGGAAATGCGTTTATCAACTATCGAAGCCAGTAACGTAACTTTTGAATGTGTTAAGTTCATTAGAGCTACGCCCATACCGAACAACTCGTCCTTTTCCATTGACGTATCTCTGAAATTTAACGGAAATTTTGAGGTTAGTGAGCCATCGTAAAACTCGCAAAATATTCTCGAACCCTGGCGTCATACCTTGTCTTTTATATCTTAGCTACATACATTGGTAAAATATAGTACCTAGCTTAATTTCATAAATTAGGAACTTCAGTATCAAACCAAAAATTTTATTATATAATATTATTTATGAACATCCTCCAATAAATACGCAAGTAGCTGAGAACCAGCCACTTTGACAATATTTTTGTGAATGTAGAATATTATATGATAATTAGCTCAATTCTCAATTAACACAATAAATGTGATTTACAACGAAACTGTATTGAACTATCTTATATTTGTATTAGTGAGAATCCTATCGAATTGTTCGGGAAAAAGTAGATTTTTAATAATAATTAAATACAATGCATATGTTCATTCTGTAGCAGAGTATTAAGTATTTGTTACTCAAATATTTTAAATCATTCAATTGTATTTTTGTATCACTTCCAATGGAATGATTTCATTCGAAAATATTGTTGTTAAAATCATTCGATTTCGACCATTACTATTGTATTAAATGCACCAAAGGATTGTCTACTCATTTGGGACTATAAACACCATATGCCGTTCCACATATGTTTTATTACGTTTCGAAAAAATGTACATACTTCGACAACTATGTTGCCATCCCCGAGTATAAAATATTTTTAAATATTTGGTTCTAAATGTTATGTTAATATACCTTCATATGCTTGATAGCACAGCAGCATCAATCATATTTGTTGGTTACAACGACAAATCCAAAGTATTCAATCAACCGAAAGGTTGTTATAAAACGGTTTGAAGATAATTTATCTGAAGCAGTAAAGGGCAATTCACTAGTATCAATGAAGTTGAAAAATAAGGAAGAAATCGTACCACTTAAGTGAAACTGAAATCAATTTTGGCGAGTTATCACATATCCGTAGACGATGTACAATTTGAACACCAAGTAATGCCAGAGACAATAGCCTCGCAGGATATAAATAAAGGTAGACAAGCACCGACTAATTGAAGAAGTTTGTAATAATATTTCTGAGACATTCAGAAGGTGATTATCAAGTCTGAGTGGATTCACGGAATGTAAATAATTAAAGAAATTAAACATGAGAATTGTGCGATTTACCAAAAAAATCGAACTACTATGGTTATAGGTGGGTATATAAGATAAAAATAGACGTTGATAATAAAATTAGTCGATTTAAAGCACGATTACTGGCTCAAGGATTTTTGATATAGATTACGATAAAGTTTTTGCTCCAGATGCAAGACAATCGACATGTCGAATACTGTTAGTAATTACATCAGAAGGAAATTTTATCGTATAACATTTTGACACCAAGGCAGATTTTTTGGTTACGAAATTGAAGAAAACACTTTATGAAACATCCACCAAGATTTAAGGAAGAATGTTATGGTGTGTTAATTAAAAAATAGTTTTTATGGGCCCAAACAAGCAGCAAACTCATGAAATGATAAACTGATTTATGTCGTTACTCAGAAGAAACTTGTGAATGACATTTTCTTCTCATCTATATAGATGGTGTTGAGAGGAAGATTCATCATAATTATTGATAAAATAAAGAAGAACATTGAATCAAAATGTGATATTCAAGGTTTGAGTTACATGAAATTTTATTTACGCAGTAAAGTAAGCAAGTCGCAGTAGTAAGCAATGATTTGAATTGAATTTGCATATCGAAAAATATTCAAAGATTTTAGCAGATTTTGGCCTCAGCCAAGCAAAGGAATCAACTGTACCGATGAATGTAAACTAAGGAGAGAGAAATTGAAATAAAAAAGTATATAAATTATTATCAGCATCAAGGTTCATGAAGTAGCTGCAGTTTAATCGACTGAAGAGGAGTAATCGACAAGTTGGCAGCTAGTTACACCCCACATTTGAATTAAAATATAAGTTGTATTTGAATAAAAACAGCTGCCAATTGTAGCAATTTTGACAGAATAAAAAATAAATGTAAGAAGTAAAAGTAGTACACAATAGTATATTGTACAACTAGAGTGGATATGATGTTCATATGACACGAGGATAAACCTTGGGCACGACGCCGTAGGCATTTTTTCTACGACATATTAATGGACAAAAATGAAAAATAAATAAAAAAATACTCGACGTTAATTAATAATATATCTCAAAACAAAATAGGCTAATGTAACAACATCGTAAAATATTTCTTAATAATTTGAACTGATTTTTTAGAAGAAAAGTGCAGTTATTTGTCTTTTATAGCTAGTAGCTTCTTTTTACATAAAATTGGTAAATTTAAAGTTGATGCCGGCATATTTGGTGAAATGTATTCTTTTGAGATTTATACTTTTTGAATCGAGAGAATGATGGTACTGCTAATTTTTTCTACTTAGGAAATTTTCAACGTACGTTTCCATCACTGGAGTTGATTTCCACCCACCAACATTTTTCAGTGGTTAAGTATCATTTGTATGTACCAAATCAAAATCAAAACAAAATTACTCCTCAAAATCAAAACATTTACGGGGAAAAGATTGGCATGCATAGCAATATACATTCATAACAATACATTAATGTTGATACACTTTGACGATTAGCTTTGGTATGATGTGTAACATTAACTTTGCGTGTTTAATTCACAAATTTTGGCGATGTGGAGACATGCTACACGTGAATGAAGTGATTTTTCTTAAAGTTGGAGCTATAGGCGAATAGTGAAATTTGTTGAATGCTGTTGAATGCTAACTCACACCACCACCCGACACAAATTAACTCAGTGATAAAATCGCTTACAACCAGATCACGAAAGCTGGCGGACCAGGAACACACACACAAAGAAATGAATATAGAACGCACTACTGCAAAACGGTTTTACGAACAAGCAAATAAACAAAACGCTATACCAAAAAGACCGTACACGAAACAAAACGGACCACGAACGTAAAGTCATGTTGCCCTACATCAAAGGAGCCAGCGACAGGATCAGCAGAGTATTAAAGAGACATAACATTGGAACAATTTTATGTTGCCTACGCCAAAAGACAAAGTCCCATTAGAGGACCAAGGAGTGTACGAGATACCATGCAAGGCATGCGATCACACATACATCAGACAAACAAATAGGCGCGTTAGCGTGAGAAAGGAAGAACACAAGAACATGATGACACACAAGGATATGAATTCATCGTAGAAATAGAAAAACGACACACAACGATGAATAAAAGAGACGACAGCCACCGATTACCGAACACCTGGAAAAACATCCTAACAAAGCATCCGAAAAAACCCCAAATGACAAACACAAGTCACAGCGGCATACGAACAGAAACGGACCCGCAACATGTAATTAGCCGACAGATCAGCGGTAAACCGCACCACCAGGAAAAACCATCGAGTGCAACGCACAGGTCACCCTTACAGACGGACAACCCGAACGATTACAACGGTCCAGTAACCAGGTCGAAGGCCAAAAAACACATATATACGGACGAAACATAACAGCTCTCACTTCAGTTCCGAACTCGAAGATCACATGATTATGGCAACAGTGAGGATGCCGAAAGCTCGTGCTACAAACAATTCATCGAAGAACTAACAAGCAACGCGAACCTACACCCCGGAAGCCAAAGTGTTATATATATATATATATATTAAAAATGTGTCATGTCAAATCTGACAACAAAATGTAAAATTTACACGAAAGATGGTCGAATCTTACACCTCAATGGTGCAGTGAACATTAATTAAAACACGCTAGACAATATTGTTTCTGGGTTATTACCCTTCGTCAGTAGCGATTACCAAGAACCTTAGTTGTTGAAATACCTTTACATGTAGTGGCCATCAAAACTTCTTGGCGCGAGCGAATCACTCCTAACGAACCACTGACAACAGAACACTGACGAGACGATACCTTGCCTAACACCTTGCGGAGACTAAACAAGAGACGACTGTCAAACGTCCAGTGTCAACATATAAAAGGAAGGGTAATAACCCAGAAACAATATTGTCTAGCGATCCACCAGTTAGTCTTCATGGACCTGTATTAATTAATGTTCACTACACCATTGAGGTGTAAGATTAGACCATCTTTCGTGTAAATTTTACATTTTGCTGTCAGATTTGACAAGATACATTTTTAATATGTATATATATATATATATATATATATATATATATATATATATATATATATATATATATATATATATATGTTGGTGCGTAAGTTCTCGCGGCTGAAATCTGTGCTTCTTGGTTCTCGGGTTGTGAACCGCGTTGTAGAACTGTTCTTCTAAGTCAGCGAGACCTAGAAGAGCTTCCTGAAGATGGCAGATGGGACTCTGCCGAAACGTCGAAGCGACCCTTCGGGGAACATTTCTACAACGCGGTTCACAACCCGAGAACCAAGAAGCACATATATATATATATTGGTGCTTAAGCTAGCGTACCGCTACGTCAAATAGTGAGCTCAATGGGATCACCAATCCAATCAGCGAGATTTCTAGCAAAACAGCTACAACATTTCGCCGAACAAGCAGCATCACACGTCAAGAGCGCAGACCATCTCATCGAAATGCTGAAGAACCTTACTGTGGAACCCGAGCACTTGTTGGTAAGTTTTGATGTAGTATCACTGTTTACACAAGTCCCGGTAGACGCCACCATGGAGATATTGGAACGGAAATACCAGCCGCCGGATCACATCATGGAACTAGTAAATCATTGCGTCAAAAATACGTATTTCATTTTTGAAAACCAACGCTACCGACAAACCAGTGGATCACCACTGTCACCTCTGATAGCCAACCTATTCATGGAGGAACTGGAGACTGCAGCACTAGAGACGGCCGAGTTAAAAGCAAAGGTGTGGCTGAGATACGTGGATGATACTTTCGTTGTATGGACACACGGAAGAGAAGAACTCGACAGGTTTCTGGAGCACCTCAACAAGCAACATCCAGCTATAAACTTCACCATGGAAGTGGAAGTAGACAACCAGCTACCGTTCCTGGACGTATTGGTAATGAAAAGAGACGACAAGAGTCTCGGCCATACAGTATATAGGAAGAAGACTCACATCAACAGGTACCTCAACGCTCAGTCACACCAGCACCCGGCACAATTGTACTCGGTAGCAAGAACATTAATAACCAAATCAGAAAGGATAGCCGATGGCAGAAGCAAGAACAAAGAAATGGTCAACACACACAAAGCACTGGCGCGCAACGGATTTTGAAAAGGGGAAATTCTCAGAGCATCCAGACCACCCAGACGAACACAGCAAGAAGAAAAGGAAAAAGAAAAACCAGCAGCCATAGCTTTTTTACCGTATGTCAGAGGGGCCACGGACAAGATTAGCAGGATCCTTAGAACACAAAACATCGATACAACTTTCAGACCATATAGGAAGATAGAAACGATGCTGCGGAATCCAAAAACGAAAATTCCATTAGAAACGCAGGGAGTGTACGAAATACCATGTGGAAACTACGAAAAGATATACATCGGTCAATCCAATAGGCGCATCGAAGTCCGTAAACAAGAGCATATTCGCGCCGTAAAACAAAGAGATTCGTCATCGTCATTGGCTAGCCATTTCTTAGACACGGGACACAGCATCGACTTCGACAATACAAGGACAATAGCTAGCATTGAACAGTTCACTAGCAGAATAATACGGAATGCAATAGAAATAGAGAAACGGAAAGAAATCCAACACACGAGATGATGCCCAACAATTGCCTGCCACATGGAGAACAGTATTACAACAATACAGCACCAAAGTATTCAAAGGACAGCCCACAGGAACCGCTACAGTTCATCGCACGCCCACTACACCAAGGTCCATTAACCAGGAGCCGAAGTAAGAAGCAGTCGAGCGTAGTCAACCCCAACGACAAACCAAAATATAAGGATTAACGAGTAACTCCGAACGTCAGTTCGTCTAAGTCAGCGAGACCTAGAAGAGCTTCCTGAAGATGTCAGATGGGACTCTGCCGAAACGTCGAAGCGACCCTTCGGGGAACATTTCCACAACGCGGTTCACAACCCGAGAACCAAGAAGCATATATATATATGAAAGGATGCTTCTTGGGCATACACCCGCATGGAAACACGCAACCGCCGACACGTGTTTCTGACTTATTAGTCGTCACCAGGACGGTATAGCCAAATTAAAAGGTGGATAAAAATTTGGAGATAACAAACAATCGGAGTCAACAACAAGCAGCCGACCTCCACATTGCGATAACCGTCAAAATACCCACAAATTATGTGGGAACATTCAACATAACCACGCGGGAAGACATGGCCACCTGCGTGAACAACCGAGCCCAGGATATAATGAAAAAAGGTTTTAACGCGGGAACAAAAGTATATGAAAGGCTGCTTCTTGGGCATACACCCGCATGGAAACACGCTAAATTTAATTTGGCTATACCGTCCTGATGACGACTAATAAGTCAGAAACACGTGTCGGCGGTTGCGTGTTTCCATGCGGGTGTATGCCCAAGAAGCATCCTTTCATATACTTTTGTTCCTGCGTTAAAACCTTTTTTCATATATATATATATATATATATATATATATATATATATGTAAATGTAAATTTAGACCAAGAAGGCGCAGCAATGTATGATCAACATATCTGTGATCAGAAAACAACAACCCCCAATCAACAAATTTCTCTAACTACAAAACTAATGGACACTTTCAATAGCTATTTCATCGATTCAATATAATCGAGGAATAATTATAGAATCGATACAAAAGTTACAAACAACGCAACAAGACGAGCACAACAAATATCTGACCAATTAACTTAATATTGTTACTTATTCAAAATATTTTAATGAACACTTTCGCAAAATTGGGTTCATTCAAATATTATGGGTTTAGAAGAATTAGAAGATATAGTATCAACATTAATTAAACACTATCCCCATAAGCAATTAAATAATTGCTTATGGGGATTCCATCAAGAGAATATTGTGATGTAATTAACATAAACCCAGGAGATAATAATTAATTAACATAAATTCAGGAGACAGAATCGTATTTTTATTACAAATACGTACCTCGAACTAGAGATGTGAAATCCAACTCAACCCCAAGACATATAGTGAAACCCAGTTCCACCAACGTTTCGTCTATCAAGTGATAGACGAGTTACATACGCAGAAACGCACCTGCACAAGGAAAATACTAATCAACGCACCTGCATGGAACAAATGCTGATTTCACTTATTTGTACATATAAATGCTGATGTTAAGAGAAAATATATACATTACTATTCATCATTTCAAATGTAGACATTACATTTCATAATTATTCAGTTCGCATGAGATTAATGTTGTAACAAGTTCTACTGATGATTCGTTGTGCAAAATAGTTTATAAAAGTGATTAAAAGTAATCACAAATACTTGTATCAATTTTATCATTAAAATAATCATAAAAAGTGAAAACAAATAGTTTTTCAAAACACATTTCGCAAAAGCCGAATATAATTCATGCTCCGACTTGATTTCGAAGCCATCTTGAAAGATGATATAATTGAATTAATCGATAAGAAAAGTATGAGATATGAATATGAATAAACTACACGCTGGTGTTCCTAACATCGGCAGAAGATTATTGAGTTTGTATCTTTTGAAGTGGCATGCTTCCGTTATCCGCGCCGCATAAATCTGATATTATGTGCAATGTGAAAGGCATTTCTCTAGATTATCAACCATATCAAATTAATTACATTTGAGGCCATTGATAAAGATGGTATCATAAGATACTCTATATCACCTTATTGAAGTAGACACAAGTACTATTCGTCCAAATGCCAAACATGAGGATTTAACAACGCTTTTAATTAACTAGAATAGTTTTTGTGATGGTAATATTATAATGGGTTTATTTTATTTTATACCCAGGGTTCTTGATTTTACCTTACCGTTTCTGCGCCTTTACTATCTCGCATCTCTACACTATCTCCATCTCCACTTGCTTCCATTTCTTCTACTGTAAGCATCCCCAATAAATATCCTTGCATATTCTACATTTATTTATAAGCATTGTGAGAATATGATGCCAATAAATACAATAAACACACACACACACACACACACACCGTTATTGCGTTTTATACTTCTTTTGAGATATATTTTTCTACACTCTTACCCACACAATACACCAGATATACGATTTTCCTTCTCCTTCAATGGCATTAATAGTTTCACTCCTCGTCAAGATTAAATGACATTCATATCTAAACTAAATGTATGTATTTGATATTTGCCACCAGGTAAGCGAAAATGGCGAGCTTGTTGCGACTGGTTCAATCTTTCAAATGGAATCGTCAAGTAATGATTTCACAGATTTTACTAAGGAAGAAAATACTTCAACTTTGTTGCCTCTTTCCGAAAGAGACATTTACAAGGAACTGAGGCTACGTGGATATAATTATAGGTAAGCGGAGTTTAGAAATTATCATTCCTGCAAGTTATCGTTTTAGTGGAGCGTTTTGTGGTATGAAAGAATGCGACAATTATGCAAGGCGTGGTTTCTTAAAGTGGGAGGGTAATTGGATAACCTTTATGGATAGCATGCTGCAAATCCAAATCCTACAAGTGGATTCCAGAGATCTGTTTGTTCCAACTGGAATTCAGCAAATGATAATTCGACCCCAGACCCACTTGGCGGAAGTAAACAATGGGACAATTCCAATCCACGTGCAAAGAAATTCGAATATATTGAAGTATTTTGTACATAATTTAATTTCATTATTCCTTTTTTTGATGTTGTAGATCCGGGGGCATAGAAATGCGAACAGTAGGCGTTAGCCCAATATCGAAAAGAAAATTATTCTCTGACGAAATTTTGGAATCGTACGTATTTGTACCAAATGAAGGAGTGCTCGATTTAGCGGAGTGCATCAGAGTGAATGTGCAAATAATTTTGGAGAACAGCTTCGATCAATCTTTTAAGGTTGTCGAGGTGATGGATGAGAATGAAGGGTCGAATCCATTAAGCAACTTAGTGCAGAAGGTCCTTGCCGATCAGCCACTAATACAAGCAGATATAAAAGTATTATCGAAAGATACTTATGATCTTCCGGGTGTAATATTCGAGGATAAGCCTTTAAATCGTGAGAGTAATGTACTCCTGGTTATTGGTACTGAGATTTTAATGAAAGAGAAGGTATGTTGATGATAATTTGTTGCGTGAATTCAACATAAACTACTCACTTAATTAATACCATACGTGTATATCGCAAGTACAGTCGAATGCAAAAAAAAGAAGACACGAAATTTTCGGCTGCTTGACCAAAATTGATATTAGCAATGTCATGTAAACGTCAGTATTGTCATTTCAGTGATATTTTAATGAACTGGTGAGCCGTAAGCGTAGGTACTCCGAACTAGAGCCCCGAACCACCGTTACTGAATAAATAAGTCAAATATCACGTGGATTAAGAAAACTTACTAAGAAAAGCCACATTTATACAACAACAATTTGAGTAAAAACAATTACAGGAAACTGGTTTTGTCTCCATTTTTTGCATTGCATAACAGTACATAAAACCTTCAATTTTGCTCAATTATGTTAAATTGAAATAACTGTATTTTTCAAATAGTATATGTCCAGTTACAAAGAACAACAATTCAGTGTTTTATAAATTTAAGTTCGTAGTTGACTAAATAAAATGTATTTTTTTAATTTATTGAAATACCTGTTACGTTTACCAAAATCTACTTGCTCCATACATTTGAATACTCCACGTATTTCTGGTGAACTTATATTAATATATTAATGATTCTAAAGATTCTTCAAGATTCCCTGACAGCACTCAACCCTAATGGGTACATCTTATCGACGACGAACAACGATGCCATTTTACCAGAAAACCTGGAAATTTTAACTCGTTATAAAACGGAATCCGATACAATACAATTGATGCGAAAGAAATCAAATCATGGCGACTATAAAATCATCGATTTTGATACTGAAAATTTCAACTGGTTGCCGAAAATTCAGCGGCTATTAAAAACAAACACGAACGTTTCCGTAATTTCTCGAAATCCAGTCGGTGGAGTTATGGGTTTCATCAACTGCGCTCGCAGAGAGTCAAATGTGGCTAAACTATCTTGTGTTTACATGCCAGACCAAGCTGATGTTGCTTTGAGTGATGAATTTTATCAGAGGCAATTGAAAAAAGGTATGGCCATGAACGTCCTGAAGGATTCCAAATGGGGAACATACCGCCACCTATTGACGAAGATTTCTCCTACCAAAAGCGCGGCACATGCTTTCGCTAGCGTCGTTTCACCGGGGGATTTTTCTAGTCTGACTTGGGTGGAAGGACCTTTATCTTCATCAAATGACAACAATCTTTGTTACGTTAGTAAATCACCCATTCGCATATTAACCTTCTTAAATTATGCATTTAGGTATATTATACGTCATTGAACTTCAGAGATATTTTGACAGCCTCGGGTAGACTGCCCCCCAACATGTGTATCGATTCCCGTTTGGCGATGGAAGGATTTCAAGGTTTTGAAATAGCAGGAAGAGATTCAAGGTAAAATAAATTTTACTCTAAACTTTACTAAACATTAAGTTTTATTATAGTGGAAAAAGAATAGTGGCAATGACTCAAAGAGGTGGTCTTTCAAGTATGTGTATAATCGATCCGTATCTGCGGTGGTACATTCCAGATCATTGGAGTATGCTCGATGCAGTTACCATACCAGTTGTTTACTCTACTGTTCTTTATGCAATACGAAGTGTAAGTATTTGTATAGGCACTTAAATATTAATTTCTTAAATATAGTTAGTTGGTGTTTAGCAGGGCGGCTGGAGCTTTGTTAGGCGCGCTGCACATATCGAATGACAAACATGCATAAATCATTATTAATCGTTAATAAAAATCTATCAAAGCATCTATTAAGCAAAAAATACTAGCGCCCTGCCTATCTCTCACGTTCAGAACTATTTACGCGCAACTTAAAGATGACGCCTTTATATGTGGCCATATAAGTAACTGAAAAAAGGTTGCTTACATGCATTGTTCGTAACTGCTCTATTGTTTGTTTGGTGGACTTTTTTATACTACTACTTACTGCAAATATTCCTGCTTTTTGTCGATTTTATTTTATTTGTTACTTAACTGGTTACAGAAATAAACGTGTAAAGAATTTTGTTTAATATATATATATATATATATATATATATATATATATATATATATATATATATATATATATATATATATATGATTCGATTTCTAACAAATGATTTGTTTCGATTTTTAATGATTTGTAAATTTTTTTACGTTATTCTTGACTTTACATTTTTTACAATGTATCACTAATATTTACCAATTTTTACAAATTTTGAGGGTTTTTGTTTTGATTTTTTAAGAAATACAATTGTTTCTACAATTTTTACAATTTATTTCCGACATTCTATATTTTCGATTTTCGATGATTTTTACACTATTTCTCGATTTTGCAAAGTTTTCTTGGTCTGTTTCAATTTTTACGATTTGTATTCGTATTTTTCATTTTTTTACAATTTATTACTTTTCTCAATGATTTTACAGTTTCGTTTCATTTTTTGGAAACACTTCTCAACCAAAGTTGTTTAAAATTTTAATGTTTTTAACTTTTACATGAACCACTTTTTGATAGCCAAACACGAATATAATGGCTATTTATTAGGCCTGCTAATATCCAAAGATTTTAGGATTCGGATATCCGGATCCGAAAGTATCCAGATATCCGAATATCGGATATCCGTATAGTTTAATATCCGGATCCGATATCCGAATATCGGATCCGGATACGGATATCGGATCCGGATCCGGATACGGATATCAGATCCGGATCCGATATCCGGATATCGGATCCGGATATCGGATCCGGATATCGGATCCGGATATCGGATCCGGATTTCGGATCCGGATTTTCGCAATCATTTAAAAGCGGTTGTCTATGGGATATTTATTGCTACGTATACGTTAGGATATAAATTATGAGTACGTGTGGAACATCATCGTGCTGTCTACCAAAGAAACACAAAATTATGTCACGAAATCGAATCTGCAGGTATCAATCCTTACACCATAAAATTACGATATACTAACATATGTAGCAAAAGTTTTGGTATTTTTCGTATTATTTCTTTCCTATTAAAAATAATGCAATAAACTTACCATTAGATATTGAAAATCTGTCAAGTTGCTACTATAGTTTGACAAAACATTTGTGTTTACAAAGTTTTATAAAATGACCTACAAGTTAGAATTGCGGAAAGATATTAACAATCTGGTTGGCCACATACCCAAACGTGACATTGATACGTGGACATCTAGATATACAAAATCTTGTACTTCAGATTGGGAATTTGTATTGAATTTGTATACTATTACTCTGACCACAGAGGAAATGGCAGAAAGACACACACCTACAAACTTGCAAGAACGTCTGTCAAAAATATTAGTCGATTGGCAAATAGAAGATAAAATTGTAGCAGTTGTTCCCGACAATGTCGCTAATATTAGCTCTCCCGTGAAAACGAGCACGTCGTTTGGTCATAGTATATGCTGTTTCGCTCATACTATTCTTTGTATAAACAAAT
The DNA here is from genome assembly GCA_959613385.1 of Geotrupes spiniger. Taxonomy (NCBI): domain Eukaryota; kingdom Metazoa; phylum Arthropoda; class Insecta; order Coleoptera; family Geotrupidae; genus Geotrupes; species Geotrupes spiniger. Next base: position 50,499,615 of record OY390733.1, on the reverse strand, counting down.
CTTTTGAAGATGATAATTTGCAACATGTGATTCAAAAATGTAGTAACATCGTTACGCATTTTCACCACTCTACAGTAGCATCAGCTGCTTTAGTAAATAAACAAAAACAACTAGAATTGAACAAAATAAACTAGTCCAGTACGTCAAAACCAGATGGAACTCTGCATTTTGTATCCGATTTTTATTTTCTCCGATCGAACTACAACGAACATTAAAGTTGCAACTATCCTCTCTACAAGTGATGATGATTGGTTATTAATTGAAGAGATGGTCACATTACTCAAACCATACGAAATGGCAACAACGCTTTTGTCATCATCAAGCAATGCTACTGTTTCAGTAATTAAACCACTTATCAATTCATTAAAAAGTAACTTTTTATTGGTTAATAAAGATGACTCGAAACACGACAGCAAAAAAATTTAAAAATTGTGTGAATCGAGAAATTATAAAGCGATTTGAAACGTATGATCTTGTTGCTGATATTGCTTGAACCTTAGAGCCGCGATACAAATAATTTTTAAGTGCAGAACAACGGGTAGTTGTAAATAATTTTTACATAACGAAGTAAGAATTACATCAAGTAATTCTGCTTTCAATTTTTTATTCCCGGGTGACACAGACGTTGAAAATAAATCTGATCTGGACAATTATCATTTCGAAAATCAAATCACAAAACACAGCTGCCCGTTTAGATGGTGGAAAGAACGCACAACAAAGTATCTGTATCTAAATTGATTAGCTAAAATATATTTGTGTATTCCGGAAACATCAGTACCATCTGAACGAGTTTTTAGTGACCGCGAAAAGAAGTTGCCTTTCTTCCGAGAATATAAATATATTAATATTTAACAATTTAAAAATTAAATTTTAAAAAGTTCTACTTATTTATTTTGTCACTTGGCATCTTGTTACTTACTTATACTTTATGTATAAGTAAGTATAGGAATCATGAATATTTTCGAACTCGAGATTTCAACGGATATACACGTTTTGAGGTCCCCTGAATCGTTTCTGACTATTTTCGGAATGACGTCTGTATGTGTGTGTGCGTCTGTGTGTCTGACTGTGTGTGTGTCTGTGTGTCTGTGCGCGCTCTAGCGACCAAACGATTATAGCTAGAGCTCTGAAACTTGAAACTTGAAATTTGTATGTAGCAAATGCAAAAAATAATTCAAATTTAAAAATATCAAAAACTTAAACAATTAATATTTTGAGGAAAACGTCCTATTTTGATCGCAATAGCTCAACCGGAAGTGATCGTTTACTCTTATCACCATTTTCATTATCTCGAAAACGGTACGAGCTATCAAAAAAATGTTCGTATATAAGTAAAGAGATTGAAATTATAAACAACTTTCATTTGAAAAGTTTTTTCGAAAACCGTAGTATAACTAAGTATAAGTAAGTTTCGTGCGGACCACCGCGGATTTTTTTTTATGTATCATAGAGAAAAAAATATTATTAGTAATTATGAAATTATTTATTTCATTTATAATTTTATTTCAGAATTATTATTTTTTATGTTTAATGTCCGAAATCCGGACCTGTATCCGATATCCGGATCCAATATTCGGATCCGATATCCGGATCCAATATTCGGATCCGATATCCGGATCCAATATTCGGATCCGATATCCGGATCCGAGTTTCGGTTCTCGGGTCCGGATAGTAAACTATCCGGATATCGGGCATTCGGATATCCGGATACTTTCGAGTCCGGATATCCGAATCCTACAATCTTCGAATAGTAACAGGCCTACTAATAATTATAACGCCTCACATAGCAGCTAAATGGCTGTGTTTCAATGGTTCGCTAATGGGTGCGATTATCTCACATCAGCCTTTGGATAGTAAGTTTGTTAAATTCTCGAATCTTTTGGCAAATTCTTGGTCGTAGTTCTTCAGTTTGGGCTTCCCACCCATCGTCGTAAACTTTTCTATAGGACATGCCTGCGAAACATTCCGGTGGTTATGCTCATGATATATGTTGTTGCCTTAATCAATGTTGGGTTCTTCTCGCATAATGGCAACGATGCTAGATCCGTCCAGAACATAATATTATCATTAGCAAAATGCCTTTTAATAAAATTCATTAATTTGAATTAATTTCGAATATAAATATCTGCATTTACAGCTTCGCCCCTAATTCACCCAACAGAAGGTCTTGAAAAACCAGCTTCCGAAATGGCGCACCACGCTAGTACCTTGTCCTCAAATTACCCTTTTTTCTTATGCCTTACGTCACCAGGAACGTCCTCAATGTTGTCTGTATAAAAGCCTTCGTTTCCTTTTATTTCGGAGTTAGATAATGCAATATCTTTTCACGTTTTTATTAATATTAGTATACTTTGGAATACGTACCTGATGTGCATTGTTGTAAGGATGATGCAGTTAAACGCGAGACATATGTTGAGAGTGAAGTGTTTTTTGTAATGTTAAACGACAAAGTCAACACCTCGAATAATTTTATAAACATTATATGTAACTTAATTTTAAAGAGTATGTAACGTAACGTTAAAAAGAAAAGTGGAAATTACAACAACCCATTACAACAACCCACCCGATATCCGGATATCGGATCCAAAATTATCCGGATCCGGCTGACAGGCCTACTATTTATGTGACATGTACATAATATAGGTCTTTATTGGACGAGCTCTATGAGTTATCGACAAGCGAGCTTGCGAGCGAGTCCGATAAATATGGCGAGTTCAAAAAGCCAGATTATGTACGAGTTGCATACATAGCTTCATGTTTGACTCGCAATGAAAGATTTTTTCTTCAATTTTTATTTGTGAGAATCTTTAATAAGCTACATCATGCGTACCTACAAAATGTCATAGTTACGTAGTTGTCGATGAAAATATATTTTGACAAGTGTGTGAAACTGCTAATGATTATTAATTTATCGATTCTGATTTTAAAATGGATCTAAGAAAGCCAACATACGCGTCAGACGACATAAAAGAAATGGCGCTTCGTGCTTTTGCCAATCAAATCTAAATCTCTATATGTTTACAGATATTACTGTATGTGGTGTTTAAAGAACATATATTTTGAAATAATTTGTCGTTGACAGTAGTCCAAATTACTTTACTTTACTTTACTATTGTGAACAGTCTAGTAAAGTACCATATTACGCCCTCTCAGTGGTGTTATAAAACAACTGATTACGGTCGAGTCAAGCATAATAGCTGTTTATATACATCATATAGGTTTTTATTGACAAGCCCTAAAGTTTATAACTATAAGTCAATAAAACCTAATTATGTACGAATTGCATATAAATCTTTATCTCCGACTGCGAATCCATAAAAATTACTTCTTATTGAGTATTCAATTTAATTTGCCATTGATAATTGTCATATTTTCGTAGTGTGCCTTAAATTGTAAATAATTTACATTTACGTGCGAAACACATAATTATTTTATATTTTATATGTAGAATTTTAATTACAACAATTACTTTATATAATGTAAATTTTAATGTTTAATGTGTTATGTGTTATATACTGGACCATACCATGTGCCAACAATAAGTTGGTACAAATTAATATTTAAAACCGAAGATGCCGTGCACTATGACCTTGAGAATGAATTAAATCTAATTCGAAACGTAGGCACAAGAAAAATAAAGCACGTGATGTAACAGTTTTTTTTTTGTTTAAAATATTGACCGAAAATTCCCAACGCAATTATTAAAAGAAAAAAAATTATATATATATATATATATATATATATATATATATATATACTCAGTGACATATAAACTGCACCACCTAGAAGGGGTGGGAATTTTTGGACCAAATCTGGCAGAAACATTGGACTAGTCTAAGGTAACAATTGATTAAAATTTGATAAAGAAAACACTTCACCTTTTTTATTTTTCTTTAATAATGTGTTGGTCCGCCCCTATTTCTGATACACTCATTGCCCCGCCTTGGCATTGATTCCAGCAGGTGATCAATGTCTTCTTGGGATATAGCATCCCAAGCACCCTGTACTTCATGCCGTAGAGCTTCTATTGTCAACGGCGGGTTCGGTAGATTCCTCAATCTTCTACCCATCATGTCCCACACGTGCTCAATGGGCGACAAATCGGGAGATCTTGGCGGCCAAGGCAAAAGATTAACATTGGCCTCTTCAAAGAAGTCAAGAGAAACCCTTGCTACGTGAGGTCGTGCATTATCTTGCTGGAAAAGTGGGTCTTCCAGCCCTCGAAGATATGGAAGAACATATGGTTCTACCACTTCGTCAATGTAGCGTCGGGCGTTCATACTGCCCCGAATGAAGAGCAAGGGTGACCTACTGCCGCAAGCAATAGCACCCCACACCATCAACCCCACAGTTCGGTGAACATGCCTCGCAATCGAAAAATCAGGATTGCGCCTTTCTCCACGTCTTCGTCTAACAGTCATCCGACCATCATGTATTCCTAAACAAAATCGCGATTCGTCACTAAAGACAACTCGATGCCACTCCAAGTTCCATTGAAATCTTTCCGTGCACCGGGCCAAACGTTCTTGGCGATGTTGAGCAGTGAGGGGTAGCACAAGATGTGGGCGGTAAGACAGCAAGCCAAAGGTTCTTATTCGACGATACACTGTTCGCAAGCCTATAGGACGACCTTGTTCCCCTAACCATTGATTAGCTATTGATCTAGTTGTAGAGAATCGGTCTCTCAAGGCCATTAGTCTTAAGCGGCGATCTTGACGTTCATTGGTTCGTCTTTGAGCCCCAGTGCCTCTTCTCCGACTTTCAACCCCATGTTCAGACCACGCTTGATAAACACGCATTATTGTTGAGTGGTGCGGTCCCAAACGGTTGCCGATTTCTCTAAACGAAAAACCTGCTTCTCGTAAACCAACAATCCGCCCTCGGTCAAAGTCACTCAACTGCTGGTAAACTTGAGGTCTCCTTCCTGTAGGCATCATTAAACACTTGAAACACTTTAAACTAAAGAACGGGATCCGAAAAAGTGGAACAAATTCAAAAAATGAATCGATAATTGCTTGTCTATCACCACCTCTAAAAACACTCGATTCAAAATCAAATTCTGCGTCGACTGATGCTACATATTCCTATACCTATCACTTCAAGTTTTCGAGTAATTTCAGTAAAATACTTTATTTGGCCACAAAATCAATCGCATTACAATTTTCGTAATATTAAACATAGTAGTCTAGTGTCACTTCAGTAAATTGGATAACACAAAACTACAAATTACATCGAACAATTAAAGTCATTTTAAAAAGTCACATCAGATTAATTAATTTAAAGCAACAAGGACTTCTTAGCTAAGGCGGCCCACTTCATCAGAGCCCACTTACCATCGAGTGAGCTGATTGTTGCTAAAAATAATGAAATGTACTCTATACAAGCAAAATCAACTTTAATTCTGAAAAATGACAAGTAATAATTAAATGTAAAAAACGATAAATAGTATATTATTCAATGAGAGGTAATGTGGGCAATAACTCAGGGGATGATTGCAGCGCGAGCCGCAGGCGAGCGCTGTAATCATCCAAGTGAGTTATTGCCATTACCTCGACTTGAATACTATACTTTATCTACGACTATTCTTCTGGCGAAAACGTTTACCTTTTTAGCCAAAAAATTTTTAGACTTCCGTGTGAGAAACTCTCTTAATTTCGTTTCGTAAAAGTTTCAATATTTACTCTCTTATTTATACTGAGTGTACTTCTAAGCATAGAGTAGCAAATGATGAAAATCTGTATTTCATTGGCAATTTAAAATATGCCAGAAGCACAGTTTCTGACAATGATTTTACGTTCTTACTTGTACTCCAATCGAAATGTTTTGGTAGGCCACATTATATTTCTTGTGCGATTTATCCGGGAGACGATTGCGAGTTGCTATTTCGGCGATTTTTCTTATTCCAGGTGGTGTACAAATTTTTGAATCACTGTCTGAACTCATTTTGTCAATTTGACATTTAATTGTTTGACATGATATTTAATATCGGCCAATTAGATAACATTACTTAAGTAGTTACTATGGCGACTAAGCGTGAGTTATTATAACTCACGCTTATAACTCCCGCTGGGTAGTTATAGATACCATTATTTGCAGAAAAGTAATTGGGTAACGTATGTATAACGCAATAGTCGTGGATAAATAATATTTATATACAAAAAACAAAGTTTATTTTACAAAAGGTGTTCCAATATGTTTCCATTTTGTTGAACACAAATATCCAGTCGATACAAAAAACAAAGTTTATTTTACAAAAGGTGTTCCAATATGTTTCCATTTTGTTGAACACAAATATCCAGTCGATGTCTAAAACTAGTTCTGACACGTTGTAAGACAGGAGTAATATTATTAAAACATTCTTGAATCCTAACTTTCATATTTTTTGTTGTGGTAGGAGCCTCAAGGTAGACTTGAGATTTTATAAAACCCCAGAGAAAATAGTCGCACGGGGTCAGATCAGGTGATCGGGCAGGCCACAACACTGGACCACCTCTCCCAATCCATCTGTTTGGCATCCAACGATCTAAATATCGTCTTACCCTTCTATGGCAATGAGGTGGAGCTCCGTTCTGTTGGAACCACATATCCCGCAACGTTTGCAAATCCACATCTTCCAATAAAGTATGCAGTACATTTCGCAAAAACCGGTAATAATCGGTACCAGTAAGATGGTTTTCAAACAAATAGGGACCGATTACATAGTTACCCAATAATCCGCCCCAAACATTTAGAGACCACTGGTGTTGGTGATCAACTTGTCTCACCCAATGAGGGTTTTCGGTGGCATAGTAATGGACATTATGCCTGATTACCACACCATTGCTGCGAAACATTGCCTCACCCGTAAAAGGAATATTATTGATAAATGCCGGATCTTCCTCGATACGTTCCATCATTAAATTTGCAAAATTAATTCGATTATCGACGCCGTTCCCGTTTAATGCTTGATGCAATTCTAGATGCTTTGGGTGGAATTTGTGGTTTTGAATTATCCGATGTACTGAAGATCTGCTTAGATTCAAACTTGAACTGATTGTCCGCACACCTCCATGTGGGTTATCTTGGAGTTCCAATAAAACGTTTAAGTCATTGTTCTCGTTAATAATAGCACGATTAATCACCCTCCTACTCTCGTATGCCACGTTCCCGGTGCGTTCGAAGCGATCAACTAGCTTCTGCAGACATCTAACATTTGGTTGTCTTAAATCAGGGTACTTCTGCCTATAGGGCCTCATTGCTAAAAGGCAATTCTTGTCTGCTTCACCCACTGTGTAAATCATATTTACCATTTCTTCCTTTGAAAAATTCATCATTCAAAAACAATGGGACAATAACTTAACTAATAATTAACTAAGGCGTCTATTAAATTTATTGATAAAGACTGTCACTGTCATAAGAACGTTAAAGTGACACTAGACTACTATGTTTAATATTACGAAAATTGTAATGCGATTGATTTTGTGACCAAATAAAGTATTTTACTGAAATTACTCGAAAACTTGAAGTGATAGGTATAGGAATATGTAGCATCAGTCGACGCAGAATTTGATTTTGAATCGAGTGTTGGTAAATTTGATAGATTTGAAAAAATTGATATTTTGCCTCTTAAAGTTTCGCGAGATTGAAAATTCACTGCCAACACCCTGTATACAAAAGGGGATCCTTGGGTGCATTAATACTCACATTGATGATCCCTTAGTCCACGGATAAAAAATTACCCTCCCACCAACTATCCTCTCAGTTAGATGATTTTTTGAAGCATAGTCTGCATATCTAAAATTTCACTAAAAAAATTGAAAATCACCAGTTCTGTTGAGTTTTGACAAACAAGTTGTACATGGATGTATTCACAATTCTTCATAGAATTCAAAAATTTACTTTACTTTACTTTTACAATAAAGCACATAAAAATAAACGCAAATCTCAAAATCGAGCGCAAATGTGTCTAGAAATACAATTCACGAAATGCATGAAAACACAAATAAAATAATTCAAAGCTTTATTTATTAAATATGAATGCAAGTAATACTAACAAAACTCAGTTTAAAAAATAAAAAAACTACACCATAAACATTGAGACTCGACATAACGAATACAATTATTTACTCAGGGATTTATGCAGAACACAACACAGATAAATCGTTCTAAAATAACAGTGGGTTCAAAGGCAAATCCAATAGAACAACCAAACACGACAATTCGCAGTATACTGTTATAATCAAATAAATTGAAACTCACTTACTGATTTCTAATTCTGGAGTTTCGATTATTATTGTCACAGGCGAAGTCTTCGGTCTCGATGTTGAGGACAGAATCTTTGCCGATGCCGCTCGGCTTATTTAAACCCTGCTATTTTACATTATTAAGCTAAATTTTTCTATTAGCTATTAGTTAGTTGAACGTACTGAAGTTGCCATGTCCTTCTACACGCGGTGATTGGTTGACATTTTAGCTGCCAGGCCAGATTTCCCGCGTTTTTGTCGACATTTTGGCGACAACTCGACCCGCGGCCCACGTGCTCTGAGTCACCTATTGGAGTCACGCCCGCGCCTCTCGCAATGCGAATATATCTTGCATTTGAACATATTTTACGGTTTAAATGTAGTAAAACCCAGTGTATCGAGTATATTCAATTTACAATTACATTCCTTACTAGTTCTATTGACATATTTTAAATTATCTTAACTTAACTAACTTAATTATACGACAAACATCCTTATTTGTTCAATTATTTACATGGAATTATAATTCGGAGTAATATTACGATGCAGAATCTCTCTACGCGTTTCGATCTAAATATTCTATTTTAGTCTCGGCAGCGTATTTCGTGGCTGTCAAATCTGTTATTTTACTTAACGCTTTTCTTATTAATTTATCGACAAGACCGACTGGGGGATTTTGACAGATGTGATAAAGTATATATAAAAGTTAAAACAATGATTGTGATGGATTATTTATCGCTTTAAATAATGGGAAGTATTTAAAAAAAATTAAAATCCATCGTTGGTACTATTATTTGAATTATTCTACAATCCAGTAATCAAACTCGCAGCATAAAAAATGATTTAATTCCTCAGAATGGTAATATCTGCATACACGAGGTTTATCTGCAACTAGGCTGATATTCAGACACGTCTGTGATAAGCGACGGAGGAGCACGAATTTCACAGTCAGCTCCAGGAATGGTTTCTAAAGTTGAAGCAAAGCTAGAAGAACCCCGGTAAACTCCAACTATTGATATGAACTGACAAATTTCATGCATCGAGGAAAATTCATCTGAGCTCCAACAACAAATGAGGACAAAGTGGAAGAGGAATTGCAAACATTAAGCCATAAATTCGAAGCTGAAATTTCACAGTTGGATGACCGTGTGCATGAGCTGCAGTTGACTCACCTATTTACGTCTGTTGCCACTATGAAATTAAGAGACCAACCGTTGACTATTTAAAGTCTTCAAGTCAAGGTTCGAAACGACGGCAGCGACGAATCACTGAAAAAGTATACACTGTTTAGCCTGTCATTGAGGATTCCACTGCTGAACTATTACGATTCGTTCCGAAGATTGAACGGGGTGCTTACGTCCCATAAAGCCAACGAGAAAGCAACATGAATGCGCAACCGAAATTGAACGCCTTGCAAATGGGAATGCACCTGAGTAGTTAAAATTCATTTCAAGTCATTTATAAGTGGAATACAAGATGTGGATTCGAACAGAATGACATACACGATGACAAAGTTAACATCGGAGCTGAGAGGTCGTTACTCAAGAAACAGCAAACAGCACTAGAAGGTCGGGCAGGTTACAATTTACAGCGCCATCCGACATAAATATATACAGCCCTAGCCATATATTCACAGTGTGCGAAGCAAATTGGAAAATGTAGCGCATTCTAGCTTTAAACTAACCACCAACATTTATTTACACAACAAGAAAAGATCGGACATACAAGTCGGTCCCACCGCAACGGTGAACGCGACAGAAAGGAATTTTGTAATAAAATAAACTTGCCATCGCTCCCCGTCCATATTAGCTAATGCGGACGGATATAGACGATGCAGGATATACATAAGCGAAGAAATTGTAAAGTTAGCGCCAAGAAATGAGCGGTCGCATTGCGGCAGAATAAACAATTATTCCAAACTTTACATGAACTAGACTTGATTCTAATAGAAGGCGCAGATGAATGTTGCGACACCAAACACTACTTCAAAAAAGTGGGTAATCTGCCACCAAACATTTTTATGGAAATGATTATTATGATAATGACGGTATAATATAGTTATTGCTTTAGAGGTGGTGTCAAAGTTGGTGTCTCAAAAGTATCAGGTTGGGCAAGTTAAAAAGCTCTATCGTCATAGTGTGGATTACAACATTTAATACTCAATACAAGCAATGATTGATATGCATTACTTTGGAAATATATTAATAAAGTAAATATTGTGTCCAGAATAGAAACTTGAGGTCAAGGCTTTTTCGTGAGCCTTAATAATATATGTATTAGTTTTAAAAGTAATTATTACTATTCATTGAAATAATATGAACAAAAGTAAGTACGGAGTTCTGAAAGTTATTATAATGTATATGAAAAAATTTGAAAAAATGCAGTCCCAGTAGATCAATGGTCAGGAAAAGATCACGCCAATAGATTTCCAGTGTTATTAAGTAATTTACAAGAGGGAAGAATTAAGATCAATAGCAGCCATAATTGATAGTCAAGGCAAGAAAATAGAAGCTTATAAAGCGTTATGCTATGGAAAGAAGTTTGACAAAATTATATTGGATTTTCGAGTAGGCCAGCGTAGCACTTAGTTAATTTACCATCCTTTAATACGTAAAACTGATGATGGAAGACTGCACGAGTTCTATTGCAAATTATAAATTGAAATCTAGAATCATTCGTTTTGAAAATGAGTTTCTTTTGAACTTGTGAATCTTATCCTTGTGAAACATTACTTCTTCGCTAATGGATCAAATTGAGTGTTGCAATACGAAAAGTGTCATGAAAACTGTCTGAATTTCTGGGATAATTCCAAAATTTTTCGGCGCGTCTTAATTGTCAAGCAAGTTACATTAGTAGTTCAAAATTTATACAATTCCTAGATGTAATTAGTTTGCTTTTCTGAAAATTATAATTTGTCTGACAAGAGGAAGCATAATCTACACTTGCTTATTTCAAGAAGACAAAGTTTCAATACCCTAGTTGTGTTGTATTTGCAGATCATATTGAATGCAACACAGTCAGCATTTATTTCGCAAAAAAAACTTATCGTCAACATTAAATATTTTTAATGGGATGAAAAATAGATATATGCTGATACTTAATGTTCACACCTTTAAGTTGTAAAATTTACATAATAAATGGGCTACCTATCATGTAAATTTTGCTGATATTTTTGACATGACATGTATTTTCAATAAGAAATTTTTGAACCTAATGACACAATGACTCTTTTATATGTTGGCACTAGATATTTGACAATCATTCTTGTTTAGTCACAGCAAAGTGCTAGAGAAGGTTTCGTCTTGTTGGTATTCTGTTATCAGTTCGTTGGAACTGTTTGGCTCGCGCCAAGATGTTTTCATGGCTGCTATATATAAAGGTATTTCAACAACTAAGGTTCTTGGTAATCGCTACTGACGAAGTGTAATAACGCAGAAACAATATTGTCTAGCGATCCACCAGTTAGTCTTCATGGGCCAGTTTAATTAATGTTCACAACACCTTTAAGATGTAAGATACAAGTCACTTCGTATGTCCAGATAAATTTCATATATGGCATTGAAAACGTATATACATCAATTCCATATATTATCAAGTAATTTGAAAACTAATTAATATTGATGTGATCATATTTAAAATATATTTTAGGCCGCCATGTTGTTGGTTCTCTCTTTGACTAATAATTTTACATTAATCTAGGAACTCTATATTGAGTAATTCCGAGTAGATAAACGCCCCTAATACATTACAATTCGTTTATATTTGAGTAAAGGACTTTTATTAGCATTACAAAAAAAATATTATAGTTAGAATACGACCATTGCACAATTGCACAATTGAAAATACAAGCTTTGATATGTTTGTAATAGAAGTAATGGAAAATTATTCGTCCAATTGCAAAAAATCTCGTATCTACATATTATTTACATACTTATTAAGTTACCAAAAGGTTACAACAGGATAATACTATATTTTAAACATTAGGAGGGAAATTTAATCAATGGTGCATCCAGCGTGATTGATATAATCACATACTTTAAGTGTCGGGTTAAAGTTAAGTCCAGCGGGGCAGTCATTTTCATAAGCCACTCCAGTATCACAAATGTAAAATTTGGAACAGTCCCTGGAATGAGCCAGTAGGGTTGCGAATTGTTCATTAACTGGTGGACATTCGCCAATAGGTCCACCTACATTCTCAAGTACGCAGTTGGTATTTTCAGGGTAATCGCAAAAGTTCTTAGCCGGATTGAAGTGAAGACCCGGAATACAGTCTAGTTCAGCTTTGACTCCGTTGTTGCATTCGTAAAATTTGGAACAGCTAGATGCATGTTGATAGAAAATTTGTCCGCTGCTCGGGCATTGCACATCAGCTAAAAAAAGAAACATAGTAAGCTGCAACAACTTTTTGAAAACCTACCTTCGGAGAAACCGCTCTTCACCAAAAACACCAAACACGCGAAAAAAATCCCTGTAGGAAAGAAGTGTTATTATCTAGCGTAAATGAAAATGTTTAAAACACCAATATTTATAACGTAACGAACCTCTCATTATGAATGTAAATTGTTTTTGCCAACTTTCTGTCGTGGATATGTAAGGAAGTTAATAGTCTGATACGAAACTAATTACATGATATCGTTTCTGTATTTTATATAGACGTTGATTATCTCATTAAACAATATCTTTAATGCGTATATGTAGCAGATTTTTCAGATATGAAATAATCTTTACACAATTGAGTCCTTATGAAGATGTACATATGAGATTTGGTTCTTAATCACTTTTAATGTACGCGACAATTAGAGTTCTATAAGTGGTAATTCAATTAGGAAATCTAACTTCGTCATTGTTAATAAATTGTTCATAATTTTGCACGGTATTGAATTTTTAGTTGGTGATGAATTTACATACATGGTTTTTTGTACCATGTTTGTTTTTAATTTTATATCTACATAAATAATTTTGTTATTAACATATGTTTTCAATAAAGAACAGAAAGAAATACATAAATAAAATTTTTATCAACATATGCTTTCAATAAAGAACAGAAAGAAATACATAAATGAAATTTTTATTAACATATAATAATAAATAAATATACACACGTATTAAAAGTACACAATAATTATATTAGTGGCATTTCGCTTGTTCACAAATTAATTAGTAAAGTTAAAAGCAAGCCTTTTCAAAATATTCTTTTCCATTAAGCTACTTTTCAGTTAAAAGCAGAATTTCAAATAGGGCAAATATGTAGTTTATGATACTAGTATCATATACAAGTATTGAGTACTAACAATTTTACTGTTAATGATAAAAATAGATTAAGGGTAAAAATTGTAAATAAATGTATTCATGAAATAGATATATACATGTTAAAGATTAATTAGAGATATATTGTTGCTAGAAACCATTCTAATATTATTGTTTCTCGGTCTGATAAACGTTGTTTTGCACGACCTTCGGTGTAGATTTTATTAGAGTACCAAGAGTGAGCAATTAAATATACTGTTATTTCCAGTTATAGATTTTTAATGAGTAATGCCACTCACAGAACTCAGTTATTGATGCTTATATATTTTTTATGAAACTACCCTTCAGAAACATTGCCAATTGTCATTGATAATTAGATTTAAATTTGTAGAGTCGAAGTTCTCATTTTTACTTTCTTATACTTTATGTATAAGTATATAAGTATAAGTATAGGAATCATGAAAATTTTCGAACTCGAGATTTCAACGGATATACACGTTTTGAGGTCCCCTGAAAAACGGTACACGTTAGGGAAAAAATAATGTTACATAAATTATAGCTATTGATATTTTAAGCACCTTTCATTTGAAATTTTTTTCGAAAAATGTAGTATAACTGAGTATAAGAAAGTTCAGTGCGGACGACTGCAGATTTTTACTTTCTTATACATTATGTATAAGTAAGTATAGGAATCATGAAAATTTTCGAACTCGAGATTTCAACGGATATACGCGTTTTGAGGTCCCCTGAATCCTTTCTGACTATTTTCGGAATGACGTCTGTGTGTGTGTCTGTGTGTGTGTGTCTCTGTGTGTGACTGTGTGTGTGTCTGTGCGCGCTCTAGCGACTAAACGATTATAGCTAGAGCTCTAAAACTTAAAACTTAACATTTGTATGTAGCAAGGAGGAAAACGTCCTATTTTGAACGCAATCTCTCAACCGGAAGTGATGGTTTACTCTTATCACCTTTTTCCATATCTCGAAAACGGTACACGTTACGGAAAAAAATATTCTTACATAAATTATAGATATTGATATTTTAAACAACTTTCATTTGAAAAGTTTTTTTGAAAAACGTAGTATAACTGAGTATAAGAAAGTTTCGTTCGGACCACGGCGGATTTTTTACTTTCTTATACCTTATGTATAAGTAAGTTTAGGAATCATGAAAATGTTCGAAGTCGAGATTTCAACGGATATATACGTTTTGATGTCCCCTGAATCGTTTCTGACTATTTTCGGAATGACGTCTGTGTGTATGTCTGACTGTGCGTCTGTGTGTGTGTCTGTGCGAACTCTAGAATCCAAACGATTATAGGTAGAGCTCTAAAACTTTAAACTTAACATTTGTATATAGCAAGGAGGAAAACGTCCTATTTTGAACGTAATCTCTCAACCGGATTGATATTTTATATTCATTTGAAAACTTATATTTTTTGGTGAAAACAACATTGACATCACCACTATCCACTGAAAAACAAAATTAACACAATACTATCATTAAGTTTCATGAGGGTTATATTTAGACTGTTTATGACCTAAATGTTAAAATTATAAATTCGTACAAGAAAGCAACACTACTAATAATAATAAGAAAATACCTAATTTTAAAGTTCTAAAGTTCTCATTTCCTCGCATTCATGGCTTAACAGATCAACTAAACAAATAATAATATTTTAACCTTTTATAGTACTAAAACTGAAGAACATTATTCACTAAATTAAACATTTAAAACAAACATTTTGTTACAGTCGAATTTAATATGTCTAAGGATCTAAGAATCTAAGGATTGTAACTGTTCATATATTTCACTAATTAAGCAATATTTAAAACGTCGAATCCAGAACGATCGACTCGGAATACTTGTCATACTAACAACGAAAATTTTAGCTGCAGTATATAATTCAATTTTAAATTAGTATGTTTAATATTTATTTTTCATTGACGCATTTTAGTTTAATTTTATCATTAATGACATATATTTTATTTTATGATTAAAGTCCCGAACGTTTTTAAGTTTATTAATCGACTTGGGAATTACATTGTTTAGTATAGTCTTATTAAACAAGAAACAAATTATCATATACATATACCGACAGATGCATAAAAATCAGCCAAGTCGTCATTGTTTCTCATTCGATTTTGATAATCTATACAATAATAATAATAATATTTTAGTTATCCAAAGATGTGCAGACATATGACAACTCAATGCAATACATTATTCGTGCTTAGAATAATATACAACACATAAATTTAACAATTTTACATAAGATCACGCACGTCATAAAAACATTGCAATAAATACCACTTGTAGCTTGTATTTAAATACCTCAAAGACGTTATCTTTTAAACTCACTGGTAAGTTGTTCTAGATTGTTATGCACGAGTAGTGAGATGACCGTTCAAACGGACCAGTATTATGTTTCATTGTCCTGAAGTTGTTACAATGCCTGGTTGCGTAATTATGACTATACTTTTTAACACTATTTTTATCAAACATATCGAGGTGTTTAGTAAAAATTACGTTTTATTGTTGTTGTTTTATTTAATTTGGTAGTACAGAAAACGATTCAGTGAAGCGTTAAGTATAATTATAATGTATATCATAGGGCCACGGGTTTCAATGGTTCGCAATTTGGTGCGAATACCTCTCATCAGCCTTTGGACGATAAGTGGGTTAAACTCTCTTGTGATAGATTCTTCGTCGTAGTTTTGGGCTTACCCTCCACCGTCGTAAACTTTTCTACCGAGTGAAGCCCAAAAATGTTCCCATGAACAAAATGAGGTTTGCAGGAATCCAACGGTCCGAGTCTAGGAATCAATCGCATTAACCCCTTTTGTTGAACAAAAACCTTCCTGGTGAGCGATGATTTACCCCAAATTATAATATTATACCCAATATGAGAATAAGCAATGGCGTAATAAATCTTTAATAATCCCTGAACATCAAGTATGGAACGTAATTTAAAAATTGCATAATAAGTTTTGTTAATTTTATTGCAAGACTTTAATTTTTCATGCAAGTCTTTTATAAGTGTGAAAAGTACATCAGGGTCCGACGCTGCCACAATCGCAGCAGTGTCATCAGCGAACTTGATTATCTCGCAATTTAAACATATTTCTGTAAATCATTAATACATATTAAAAACAAAATAGGCTCGACAGTAGAACCCTTCGGCAACCCCATATCCACATTAAACATTTCTGACCTGGTACTTTCGTACTCAACGTATAATCGCCACCAAGAAGAGACGTCAACCAATCAGATACACGTCCCGAATTCCAAGACTTTGTAACTTACATATCATAAAGTTTCTATTGACATTGTCAAAAGCTCGCGAGAGGTCAAACACAAGACCTGACACGCGCTTCCCTCTATCCAAATGGTCATGGACGAACTGGTAACGTGCAGTTTCAGTAGATCTCCCTGCGCGAAATCCATGCTGACAGTCCGCAATCAACTTAAACTTCATAGCGTAGCTCAGTATACGAATGCACATTACACGTTCAAATAAGTTTGAGAAGACACCAGCCTGTAGTTGTTGGCATTTGGTGTTCCCTTTTTAAAAATTGGTACAACTGAAGCCGACTTCAATTAGTCAGGAAACCTCTCGAGATTTGATAAATTTATGAGGTACACCATCAGATCTAAAATTTGTTCGCATATACATTTGATCAATTCAACCGACATTGCGTCTGGACCAGTGCTTTTAATATTGGTCAAACTCATTCCTATCCACAGGCAAGAAGGACATAGAATGGTGAACATAGCCAAGTTCGAGATACGATTGTGACAGTATTTTGTAATTACTGTGTAATATTGAGGACGCTATTGTAGAAAAATGCGCTCCAAATATATTTGTAACTTTCACACAGGCTATCATTGTATACAAGGTATATTTGTTCTGATTTTGTTGTTGTATCCGGTTGACTGCTACACAGTGGCTTTACAGAGTCAATAATACTTTTGTAATAATTAATTAGTTCATGCTACTAGAGATTTATGCTCTCCCCGTTTATTTCTGTAAAGTTCATTGTTTTCATCACAATCCATATTCCGCTTACTCCAGAAGATTATTTAACTCGTTGTATGAGTCAATAATTATTTGATTAAGCCAAGGTGGTCGTACCGTGTTTCTATTATTATCCTATTAACATTCTTTGAAGGCATCAGGAAACGACTTGGCGCTGTACACTGATTCCGAATTCAATTGATCAAATGCTAACTTTATACCGATCATTTTGTTTGAGTTTTGTTGTAGATATATATTTGCTTTTGTCGATTGATTTTCTTTTTATATTTATGCAGTATAAACATTATCCCAGGTGATGGGATCATTTTTTCGCAGTAAAACTGTCATTCGCCAAGTCACTAACCATGTAATCGATTGAGGTAATCGAATTTACATTATTTCTATTAGCAAATATCCGTGTCGGACTGTTCCACTTGTTTATTAATTTGTAGAAGTCAAAGAGATCAAATAATTAACTGATGCTAGAAAAACATATAGATCATGTAAAGATTTTCGTGTACGATTGAAGAAGAACACATTTAAAATCTGAAGTTTGTTCGCGTTTTGTACTTCCATTAGGAATTTAATGCTGCTTTACGTGCTATGTGTGAGAAGTTTATGAAAGTGTACTCTTCATACAGTAGCCATAATTTTGGTTTAAATGATGCTCATGGTTTAGGTCCTTCCTCAACTTGTGTCATAAAGATATTAACAATGATTAAGCGCAAAAGCCATTAGTGTGCTAAATAGCTATTTGTCCTCAAATCTGAAGTGAATATGTTGAAGACCGCTGTTGAGCTATGCTACCACTGCCTCAAAACACCTATTTCAGATTTGAAGAGCATGTTTACAAGCTAATACATTGCTGACTAGATGACCCGGTGAACTTTGTATCACCTACATATATTTGGGAAAAATATGCTCAAAACTTAATACAATTTTTGTATCTACATTAAATGCAACACAGTTATACACTTAATCAATTTAAAGTTTTCTGATGTACTATGTTTTTTTCGGTTCGTAAATATATAAAGCTGATGGTTTTCCGATTCGCGAACATGCGACGTTTAACTGCCCATGCGCGAAACAGGGAAACTCCAAGTTGATTCCGCAAACTTTCAACGACTGGCCTTGTGATTTATTTATGGTCATCGCAAAGGCCAGACGCACGGGAAATTGAAGACGCCTAAAATCAAATGACAAATCCGTTGGAATCATCGGTATACGCGGGATCAAAACATCCTCCCCTTTGTATTTTCCCTTGATGATCTTGGCCTCGATGACGTTATTTATTAGCTTTTTCACAGCCAGTCTCGTTCCATTGCAAAGTCGATGTAGATTAATGTTACTCAGTCACAACTAATCATACTTTTAATTGTAAATTGTGAGGGCAAATCCAGGGAATTTAAAAACTATGATGAATTTGGATAGTTGACTATGTCATCCTGGTTTTGTAACTGCGTCAACTGAATCAAACGATCAATTTGCATATCTATAGAGTCTTCGCCATTGGCGATGTTGCAAATTGGTGCTTTGTTGATTTGCATGTTTAGTGAAAATTTTAAGGCAGAATGTGCAGTTCGTCCACCTTCTAACAATGTTGCAGCTATTCCAGATAAATCCAACGCTAGGGCTACTTCATTTTGCGATCTGATCTTTGCCAACAGCAATGAAATTAGGAACGTTTTTCCAGTCCCCCCGGAAGCATCAAGCATCAATTCCACCAGATCCACTGTTCGCAGCTTCCATCAAAGTATTGTATGCAATTCTTTGTTGTTCATTCAATTGCGGAACATTTGAACGAACTGTTTCGGCCGATACTTCAGTATCGTATTGTTGTTCTCTTTGCAACTCGTGGTTATATATCAGCTCAATAATCTATTTCCGGGTCGTAGAGGAATGCTACTCGTTCCAAGTTTACAGGAACACTGTATTTCATTGTGTCGTGCTCAGTGTTGTTGTGTTTGGTATGCCCGAACTCGTTCCATTCTAAGCCTATCTATTTCATTATTATTCACTGTGGAACGCAATTCTGCCATACCAATACGAATGTTATCATTATCTGTATCTCGCTGGGCGTCAGTGTGGTTTGCATGTGAGGTAGCTCGTCGCACATTTGATTGACTTCGACGACCTAAGTCAGGTCGTCTTCTCCTTGGCATTTTAAAACAATAACAGTAAATAAAGCTCTCGCGCACTGACAAACTGATAATATATTTTAATAATCGTCTTGAAATTTATTTATTTATTTTCTTTTTTCGACAATCAACTGACACTTTCACACTTTTATACTTTTTTTATTTCTGAAACAGAACTGTTTTGTATTGCAACAAAACAGACCAAAGAGATCGGACCTCGCTATGAAACAGACAAATTTCTGAACGCACCTATAAATATTTGACAACCAAGTGTGACAATTTTTATTTCTAAAAAGACAAAAAACATCAAATGTTTCACAGCTAGGAACATTTTGGATTGGAAAATTAAATTGTCGTTTTTAGTATTTTTCGTTACTTATTATTTATGTTTCTCACCGTTTAAACCTTCCCTGAACTTCCACAAATATTTCTAGATCAAAATTAGCCAAATCGGTCCAGCCATTCTCGAGTTTTAGCGAGACAAACGAACAGCAATTGATTTTTATATTTATAGATATCTTTATGGCGCTATTGGATTAAATAATTAATTAATTCAAAATACATCCTATCGTAGCGTAAAGCAAATCTAATCAAACATAAATCTAACAATTTAAATATTTTTGTAATTATCTAATTCGCAAAAATTTCGTATATTCTTCATTAATTTAAGACAATCTGGTGGTAATGCATGACCCGTTATTAAATAGACCCAGTCCTGACTTTCCAGGTCAGTTCAATCTAAAATTTATTATGTGATCTTTATAATTGGTTTTAATAAATTTGCCTGACATATTTTAGATCACAAACTTATAGCTAATACTCTCAACAAATTTCGTTACCAAAGTGGGGTTTTAATGAATTTCTAGATTTAAATGAGAGCTGTAGTTCATGGACATAGAAAACTTTATTTAAGTTTCTGGGATTTGGAGCACATATATTTTGCTTTAATCTCTTTGCCGTAGTAGACAGGTGAAATCGGAAATCCTACTCTTACGTTCTCTAACGCTCCATCTCTTGTGCTCATCACCACACATACATCCGCTGAGTGTGCATGAAGTCATGCAAGCATGAGTGACGAATAGTCTCGGTGTATTAATGTTGACGCCATCTCGACATCAATACCCCTGCGCTTAATATTGACGTCTAGATGGCGCTAATACTCACCCACAAACTATTATCTTCGGAGCTATCTATCATTGATAAATTATATAATCGATGAATAGCAAAATGAAAATGAAATAGTTTCTGCTGGAACCTATGACCTGAATACCTGATTATAAATTTGTTGGTTTCTTTCCGAAAAGTACCTATTTCTATATCGTCATTATGTAGAATCATGTAAAGGGTTTTTAATCTTAGAAGTATTATATAGTTAATTTTGTATGCATATAATTATTAGTTAATATATTTAACATTAATGAATTGCAATTAATTAAATGCATGTACTAATTGCATATAATTCATTATTTATGATGCTAGTCACTAATCAATTATTGAAATGCATACAATGCACATTATCTAATTTGTTTCCATACCAGGTCTATGCAGATACTATATAATTAAAATATAATTAAAAATTATCATCTTGTGTTTTAGCATTCACTTATTCATAAAACGTTGGTAAAGCCTTCCAGGCTGTAATTTTTTTGAAAATATTAGTAAAACAAGGTCACGCCATTCGAGATGAATAAACAGTGGAAAGTTGTATTTTACATAGCTGCATAATATCACTCCAATAAATTGCATTTACATAGCAAATTATTTGACAATTAGATGTAACGATAGATAAAAATACATTACATTGAATTTAATAATATCAATTAGCGGTATACAGATTATCATTTTTCAGAACTATACTGACGTATACAAGGACACGCTATGGCAGATAATGCTTTAAGGGAAAGAGTTTTGAATTTGATATCTCATCCTGTTGTGAAAACATCGTGTTGCTGGAATAATGTTTACAAAAGAAGTCGCATTGCCGATATAAACCCCGTCAATCCAGTAAATTGATTTTAAGACATTCAAATGGAATATGATATATAGACTACAAATATATTGCTAGAGCAAGAATAATTCTTAAATAAGTACGTGCCTGTGGACGTTTGAGTGTCTGTGTGTGCCAAACGATTAATGCTAGAGCTAGAAAACTCAAAACGTAAAGAAAACGTCCTATTTTGAAAGCAATAGCTCAACTGGAAGTGATGGTTTACTCTTATTACATTTTTCCATATCCGAAAACGGTACATGTTATCGAAAAATTATTGATATTGATATTGATATTTTAAACAATGCAATGTAATTATTTGTTTTATTTGAGGAACTAGACGAGACATAATAAAAAGCAAAATCAATGACGTTATATCGAATTAGTCATTGTAGGTAAACTGTGTGAGTAATAAATTAACATTCGCATGTTAATTGGATCGACTGTGTTATGCATTATTAGTGCCTATGATTTTTTTCAAGAAATATATTAAACATTGTATCAATACAGTCATAAGTGGCGCGTGTACGTGTGTGTACTGACTCTAGAATTTAATTACTTGAATAGGCTGATGATAAGATAATGATACATTTCATTGCCCATGATACTCCAGATAATAAGTTTTTGAGATCGAAGAAAACAAACGATCTCTCGAACTCTGATTCTTTATAATATTAACTTAGATAAGCTATATATTCATATGAAATTTGTAAATAAAAAACAATCTCGAATAAAGGTGTTTACTACAATAATTTCGCAATGTTCGTTTGAAAACATAATATTTTCAACGTTTTAAATTATTGAAAATATTAGTATGTTTGCTCGAAAATACTCGTCGTTCAACGAAATTAAATATTCAATCTCATTTGGAACGAAGTATTTTAAAAAATGGCAAATCACATACGTAAAAACCGATGGGCTGGTTATCAAAATACTATTACACAAATTTCTCAGCATCACCATGTAACCGTTAGACCTGGTGTTCTATTTCAACAAATATCCCGGTGGAACATTATTCTAGTCTTTGAGAATGCCTTTGGCAATAAATCTCCACAAAACATTATTTTTATTTTTTACTTGAACAGGGTCTTGTGCATGAATCTCATGATGAAACACTATTAGTGTTTTTTAGTTTAACAATATCTTTGGAAGTTAATCTCTCGGTCAAACATTATTTGTTTTTTTACTTTAAAAATGTCTTTATAAAATCTCGTGATGAAACAATAATTGTGTTTTTACTTTCTTATAGTTTATGTGTAAGAAAGTATACTAATCATGAAATATGTCGGACTTAAGATATTAATGGACGTTTAACGAACCAATTCTGACCATTTTCGGGATGACGTGTATGTGTGTGAAAAATGTACCTGCCAAATCGATTGCCCCACTTCGCTAAAAATATAACTAATTATAAGAATTGCAATTTTTTTAAATTTAGCAATGTCTTTGCCAACGAATTCCGTGCATGAAATTATATATTTCTTTAACAATGTCTTTGCCCATGAATTTATCGACAAAAAATGTTTCTTAGTTGAAGAATATCTTTGGCATTGCACCTCTCGATGTAACATTGTTTGTGTTTTTAACTTTAACAATGGTTGAATGTGGGCAACGAATCTCTTGATGAAACACAGTATGCAACCAATAGCATGCTACTTGAAACAGAGAAAGACGGGAGCCATTATACAAAGATATAGTGTGCTGCGAAATTAAGAAAGGAAGACTCGCTAAAAATGGAATGAAATAATGAGGCCAAAAAGTACTACCAAACACTGAATCGAGCAAGGTAGAAGTTCACCAAAAGTAAATATATGTAGCATGAATAAATGGAGACGTCTTAACTAACGAATGCGACATTCTTGAGTAGTAGGTTCAACACAAATATATATATAAAGGATTGCGAAAAACGTTTCGTTGGGTTATGCGGTCGGCAAAATGTTGGTTATGTCTTTATTAATTGTCAATATTTCGTGAGTAATATCTCATCAGGACATCTACAAGTTAAGTAACAATAGGACAAGAATTATTTTAAAATAGGCTATTTAAGTACATTGACGTTGAACACTTATATAAGTTAAACATTATTTGATTACTTGAAATTGATATAATACTACGTTAAAGGTAAAAACTAAATTAAAACTATTACATTCGTACAGCCTGCACGTGTTTACTTAATAGTGGAAAACAGCTGTGATATTTTAAGGTTAAGTGAAAAACTGAAAAAAATTAAGAGTGAAAGTACAGTGCCACCAAGCAAACAAGTCCTTTGGGTAGGCGTGGCGTGGTGTCGCTGTATTTTAGAGGTATACTCAGCGTCAATAGTATTTGGCGGTAAATTTAAAAGTGCAACTATGTGGATTTGTAAATTTATTAATTTTTATTATGTACATACTTTCTTATATAAATTCGCTAGAACTGTTAAAACAAAATGTAGTAAGCAAGTACCAGTATTAGATTTGAGAAGGAAATAAATAAAGCCAGCTACTTTCACTTTTGTCACGGAAGGTACAACGCCGGCAGGAGCTATAGGTATTGGCTTAAACTTTTCCCGCCACGAATTTTTAAAATTAGTTTGCATATTTTCCGATGGACTTGTTTGCTTGGTGGCGCTGTAACTAGATGAATATGCGGGAAATTTGAAAAGGTGTGTTATGGGTTAAAATTTTTGTAAAAGTTATAAATTGAGTATGTTTGTATAAATTATGCTGAGGTTATTGATGTCATGTTTAGAGTTGATGCTATGTTTATTTTCATTAATGTAACGCATTTCAAGAAAAGTTCTTTTTTGATAATTGGGTTCAGTTGCTAGGATTTTTACAACAGCACATGCTATATTATGTTTAGTAGATTTAACGTGTGTAGCTAATGCACAAGCATTAGGTTTTCTACTAATGTCGCTTTTGTGTTGTGTCAAACGACGTTTAAGTTGTTGGCTAGTTTGACCTATGTAAACACCCTCGCAACCGCTGCATTGAAGTTCATAAATCACATCAGACTTATTAAGTGTCAGTGGGGTCCTTAACATTTGAGAATAGGCTACGAACTGTTTTTAAATTTGACTTAGCCATTCTAATATTTTCACTGGATAAAGATTTAATGACATGATTTGTGCAATTTTCAATGAAAGGGAAGGGTCTATAAATTTTGAGGGTACTAGGTTGTCCAGTGGATTTAAGACCGCATAACCCAACGAAACGTTTTTCATAATCCTTTTTATCTTTAACGAGTCGGCCGTGACTACCTCTCAGCGTAAATATATATATATATTGTTACGTTAGTATTGATTTTATAAATGGGATTTTATTTCAAATGAAAATAAAATCAAATGAATTGTGAAAGTAGTTTAAAAGACAATTAAAAATACACAGGTATACAAAAATGGCTTATTTATTAAACACAAATTACACATATGCAAATAAAAACTCAAATTTACACAATTCAAAATCAAACAACGAACATAGACTCAAATTATCTCAGATTAAATTTAATAAGTAAACATATATTTATCGTGAGTTCAGGCACAAAGACATACAGCATATAAATAGACAATTCGTTGCATAGGCATATAATATTAACAATACAAAAGAAACTTACTAGGCGTTATTTCTATCGATGAGGCATGAGTGACCCGTATAGAGCGACTGATGAAGACTGTGTCGATTCTTCGACTGTGCGGAGCTACCGAATTTACGCTTATTTATAAACGAGTTACGCCAACATAGATTCCCTCTAACACCTGCACACATCTCCGTTTCAAAACCACATGAAAATCACGTGATCGCACGTGATTTCGTCGGTACCGAGCGCTATAAATCGTTTAGACTGTCAGTTATTCGCTCGTAAAAACCCACGTCGAGTCCTCCGATAGATCCGAATGACCATAAATCGGCTGGGACTTTGAGTTCTTTAACATAATTACATAT
Organism: Geotrupes spiniger; assembly: GCA_959613385.1. NCBI lineage: Eukaryota > Metazoa > Arthropoda > Insecta > Coleoptera > Geotrupidae > Geotrupes > Geotrupes spiniger. The sequence goes on along the minus strand of OY390733.1, from coordinate 50,474,082 downwards.
GCGACCGCGTCTTTTTTGTTGACTTAGCTGCAAATCGTACAATCTTTTCGAGAGTTTTCTCGCGCCAACCGTTCACGTGCAAATGCGAATTAAATTATCTCCTTACATTTATATTATAAATTCTTTATTTACGGGTTAATATTTTACTGTTAATTCTAATATCTTAAACATACTTAAACTAACTGTATCTTAATTATTTACATGACGAGACATCTAATATTCAACGTTTTAGAAACAAAATAATTTAAAAACTTTACATTCCCATATGTACACTGTAAAACAAGACCGGCTCTAGGACTCCCATTTCATTTTCAGTTTCTAAATTTTATGGTTAAATTTTAAATCTACTTCTCACCATTTTTACTGTAAATGTAAAATGAAAGATGGACGAATCTTACACCTCAATGGTCCAAAGGCCCATGAAGACTAACTGGTGGATCGCTAGACAGTATTGTTTCTGGGTTAGTACTCTTCGTCAGTAGCGATTAGCAAGAACCTTAGTTGTTGAAATACCTTTAAATGTAGTGGCCATCAAGGTTCTTGGTAATTGCTACTGACGAAGGGTAATAACCCAGAAACAATATTGGACCTATTTTAATTAATGTTCACTACATCATTGAGGTGTAAGATTCGTCCATCTTTCTAATATATATATATTGACTTATTAGTCGTCATATGACGACTAATAAGTCAGAAACACGTGTCGGCGTTTGCGTGTTTCCATGCGGGCTTTGCCCAATAAAGTCTTCCTTTTATATATTTTGTTCCCGCGTTAACAACCTTTTTTCATTATATATATATATATATATATATATATATATATATATATATACACGAAAGATGGTCTAATCTTACACATCAATGGTGTAGTGAACATTAATTAATACAGGTCCATGAAGACTAACTGGTGGATCGCTAGACAATATTGTTTCTGGGTTATTACCCTTCGTCAGTAGCGATTACCAAGAACCTTAGTTGTTGAAATACCTTTACATGTAGTGGCCATCAAAACTTCTTGGCGCGAGCCAATCACTCCTAACGAACCACTGACAACAGAACACTGACGAGACGATACCTTGTCTAACACCTTGCGGAGACTAAACAAGAGACGACTGTCAAACGTCCAGTGTCAACATATAAAAGGATTGCTGCAATTAAGTTCAAAGAAGATACATTTTTAATTTGAATTGTTTTTGAACTTAATTGCAGCAATCCTTTTATATGTTGACACTGGACGTTTGACAGTCGTCTCTTGTTTAGTCTCCGCAAGGTGTTAGACAAGGTATCGTCTCGTCAGTGTTCTGCTGTCAGTGGTTCGTTAGGAGTGATTGGCTCGGGCCAAGAAGTTTTGATGGCCACTACATGTAAAGGTATTTCAACAACTAAGGTTCTTGGTAATCGCTACTGACGAAGGGTAATGACCCAGAAACAATATTGTCTAGCGATCCACCAGTTAGTCTTCATGGACCTATTTTAATTAATGTTCACTACACCATTGAGGTGTAAGATTAGACCATCTTTCGTATATATATATATATATATATATATATATATATATATATATATATATTAGGGCGGGTTAATTTTTTTTTTGATGAAGCGTATAGCAAAATCGTAATATATAGGTGATTCTGAGAAATTTTGCTCAAGAGACCATAGCTCTAACTTGGATTTGGAGCCCCCCAAAATTTCAAAATATATATTTTTCCATATATACATAGAATAATTTAATTAAATTCGTCATAAAATCGGATAGCATTATAGTAGATTTCTCAATCTGGGCTTGTTTGAAAGGTATTTTTATCACCTTTCAGAATCTGTATTGATACCAATATTTTTTTTATTTTTAGTAGAGATATTAGGAATTTTTTGTCGAAAAATAGCATAAAATGAACTTTTAACTAATGAATTCAGAATTCAGAATTCAGATTATAAAAGTTCAGATAATTTCCAAAAACTTTTATTACGATCAATTTTTTTGTAGGAAAATCGATTTGAAAAAATCAACATTTTCAAGGTTTCAACAAGAAAACACTATTTTTACATTTTTTATTCAATTTATTTTTAAATATTATTCTCGACCTACAATTTAATGTTTTAACGTGGTAATATTATTTTTTAAGGTCCTTTTTACTTTCCATTCGAGGAGTTTTCTTACGACTTTCTAATGTCACTGCCATAACTCCTTCACGATTCTTTTCTATAACTCGTTTTGAAACACTCGTTAATAATTGTACATGTCTTTCTGTTCCTTGTATGTGCATTGGAATTTGTGGATCAGCCAGTGGTGGTTCAACGAAATCTAAGTATTCTACCAAGTGATCATATGGAATCTGTCGAGTAAATGCTGGTTCAAATAATATATCGTCGTTATTCATGTCAACCATATTGACATAATCGGTAGCATTGAAATTTAAGATATATTTTTTGTAAACTCTGAGTTTAGTTGGATCGTACAATTGTTCTCGATAGTGTAAAATCTTTTTGATAGCTCTATCCCGTATTGCTTTTCGATCATCAAATAACATTGTTAATAAGATATTTTCTGGATGTGCGTAATATGAGTTGTTTTGAATTACACCATCTACAATATTACGAAAGTTTGGTTGTAAGTATCGTGTCCAACGTATAAATTTTAATAAAAGTGCACTGCCGTACACAACAGAGTTATAAAACTTCACATTGAAGTACATTGGCACATAAACTGTAATAATATAAACTGCCAAAGTTTTTAAATTGGTCGATGGTGTATTAGTTGTTACATGTAATCGTAGTAATCTACTTGCTTTGGTTAACCAACGAGAATGTGCAATTGGTCCTGGTTTAATGTTAGCTAAATCAACTGGAACAATACCATTCGAAATTCCCCACAGTAATTACCCCAATATCTATAATTTATGTAAGAATATGTTTTCCAGTAACGTGTACCGTTTTCGAGATATGGAAAAAGGTGATAAGAGTAAACCATCACTTCCGGTTAAGAGATTGCGTTCAAAATAGGACGTTTTCCTCCTTGCTACATACAAATGTTAAGTTTAAAGTTGAAGAGCTCTAGCTATAATCGTTTGGACGCTAGAGCGCGCACAGACACACAGTGCCACACAGACACACAGATACACACACAGACGTCATTCCGAAAATAGTCAGAAACGATTCAGGGGACCTCAAAACGTGTATATCCGTTGAAATCTCGAGTTAGAAATTTTTCATGATTCCTATACTTATACATAATGTATATGAAAGTAAATATTGGTATTGTGATAACCGAGTTTTTATTTAAGTATTTTGGCAAACTGCGTGCGTATTGCACGATGAACGATTAAGGAAGAAGGAAAAGCAAGCTTGGCAACGTTTAGTGGTGGTAAACGTCATTATTTTGTAACGTCATTATTCAGTGTTACAAAGTTGTTCAATTGAACAATGCTGCCATTGACGACTTATTCTACAGGTATCAATACAGATTCTGAAAGGTGATAAAAATACCTTTCAAACAAGCCAAAATTGAGAAATCTACTATAATTCTATCCGATTTTATGACGAATTTAATTAAATTGTTCTATGTATATATGGAAAAATTTCTATTTTGAAATTTTGGGGGGCTCCAAATCCGACTTAGAGCTATGGTCTCTTGAGCAAAATTTCTCAGAATCACCTATAGATTACATTTTTGCTATACGCTTCATAAAAAAAAATCGGTCCATACAATTTGACCCGCCCTAATATATATATATATAAACTTTAATATTGCTAAAAGTGTTTTATTCAACGACTGACTGCTCATGATACAAGATAAGTACCATTTTAAGTGATTTACCGTCGAGAATTTGTACAATAATTGTATATATATATATATATATATATATATATATATATATATAATATATAATATTGTTGATTTTTTGTATTTATTTTATACCAGTGTTGGGCTATTTTGGCATTTATGTAAAATAAAACTATCTTGTTTTATGACTTCAATACTATATTTTTATTTTTCGACAATAAATTTTTGTCTTCATCAGAAATATAACTAAAACAATAAATAAATCATTACAATCAACACTAAACGAATACAAACGAAACGCATGAGCTACATTTAATTTATAACTACTATTTAACAGAAAATTCAAGGAGCAGGTTATGCATGAAATACATGTAAAACTTCTTTACTTTTTTTATGAAGTAAATGAAAACATTGTTAAGACTGAAAGCGCAACAAACAATACATTCTAAAACACACCTTATGCATAATTTTAAAAACCAAATAATTTTAAATGAGTGCTATTCTTTCGCGTTTCAGCGAGAAGTGAGTGCATTCTGCGTTTTTCGTACAAATCTAAAAAACCTTAATGATGCTTTGGAAATCTGTTTTTTTTGTCTTGTTGTTACTTTTTTTTTTGACACTCGTAATTTTTATTTGATTTTGTTTGATTCGTTGGATTTCGTATAATTTATTAATATCTGTTTTTCGTCTAAATTAAAGAAAGGAACAAATGGGTTTACCGTTCTTTATTATTCATTTCTTCTTAATTTAACACATCTGGTTTATGTCATTTCAACCTAACAATCTTAAGTAGCGTATATTGTCATTACCACGTCATTAGATATCTTTTTCGCTAGTCGAAGTTTTACGCAGGTCAGGAAAATTCTAATAAGAATATCCGGTGTCACTTAGCGGTAGTGCGTGGAGATCGCAAGTTGTACATTCCCTCCAAAAATTGTGACCACGTGTTGTGTGTGATCGATTTCGCTGTATGCGGATCTTGGGTTGTGCAAGATAATTGGATTCCTCGAGTGTTGGCTGATTGTTAGCATTTTGTTGTTGAGAAGCGAGGATCCGATCGGAAATTTCTCCGGATCTACGATCGACGTCCACCGTAAGAAAATCGCACGCCGTTACTCAAGCGTTTGGCAAGCTGGCCGTATTTTGGTATTTTTCGTTTATTCGAAGTTTGGATGCTGGCCGTATTTTGGTATTATTTGATGTTTTATCACCGCCCGTATTTCCGGGTGTTGCAAGTCTCGTGGTTGTCCGTATCTTCGTCCTGGATTTTTTTTTGTGAAGTAAGAAATCACAAATCGTTCTCCGTCCGGCCATGTGGCAATGGCGAAGACTACGTCCGGTCCAACACTGGTGAATATGAACTTTCGTTAATTTCAAAAACAATTTAAATCGATTAATTTATATTGGTAGTAATTTTGTGTTCCTCAATTTCATTTAAATAATAATTTTGTATGTACGCTCAACTTTATGGGAACAAATATTATTTTCTGTTCCTTAATTTCATTTAAATATTTTTTTTTGTATGTACCTTTAAGTTTATGGGAACAAATATAATTTTCTGTTCCTTAATTTCATTTAAATATTTTTTTTTGTATGTACCTTTAAGTTTATGGGAACAAATATAATTTTCTGTTCTTTAATTTTATTTAAATATTTTTTTCTTTGTATGTACCGTTAAGTTTATTGGAACAAACATTATTTTATGTTCCTCCATTATATTTGAATAATATTTCTTTGTGTGTGTAAATATAAGTTTAGTTAGGACAGATATTATTGTGTGTTCTTCAACCTCCTTTCGTGTAAATAATATTTCTTTGGTGTGTAAATATAAGTTTAAAGGAACGTAGGTTTGTATATTTTAGTAGTAATTATTGTTGCGGGTACACAAAATTATGACTCGTGTTTTCCCCCATTAATGGTAACATTAAAATCCCCCCCCCCCCGTGTACGATAACGATTAGGAAACTTGCCTTGGACATATCACCCGATAGTGGACGACCATCAGTCGGAGTTCTGGTTTTCCTCCGCTCAAATAAATTAAATAAATTATTTTTTTTTTAATCGGACCACGGCATCCTCCCCTGAAGCTAGTCGAGGTGTCACGTCTACAACTGGAGCCGCTAAAGTAAGCAGGGTGTATAGTGTCCTTCGTACGTCGTATGTTTGTCCCTCCCACTTATCCCCTTAAGAGCGGGGATAGTGTTAAAAGGGAAACATCCCCATCTAAAGCGTAGCGTGGCGTAGGTATTGTTTCGGGCGTAACATTGTATGTCGATTTAATATAAAATAATTACTTTTAAGATTTTAATTAATCGGTATCATTAAAACAATGTACATATTATGATTATGGAGTTTTAACAATTTAAAACATTCCATACTAAAAATATAAAATATAAAAATATAAAAGAAATACACGCCATTGCCGTAAAATAACTACCTCATAAAATTTGATAATACATTTAAATAAATTTTTTATTTCAACTTTGTCATTTACAGCTGTGGGGTTATTTTTAATTAATATTCATTTCATGTATAATGCGTTTTCTTTGCTAATTTTCTTTTTTCAATATAATAGTCTGATTGTAATTGAAGCCATGTCCAGTACTATTTATATGTTCCTTTAGTGCAGTTATATTTTTAGTGTATTTGTGTCCTTTGATTCGTTCTTCCAACAATTGTTGGGTTTGTCCGATGTAACATTTATTACAGTCTCTACATGGTATTTTATAAATACAGTTTGTTTGTTTTAATGTAGGAAATTTATTTTTAAGTTTAGTGTATATAGCATTTTTTAGATTATTATCATTTTTGTGTGCAACAGTGAGCGTACAAGTCATGACAAGTCATTAATGATTGTAACATTGACCTAGCATTTTTCAAACGGTATATCGATGATATAATTACAGCTATTCCTGAAAACACTGAAAACGAAATTTTACAAAAATTTAACAGTTACCACAATAAAATTCAGTTTAGTATAGAAATAGAACAAAACAAACAAATTAATTTCCTAGACACGTCACGTATAAAAACACAAAATAATTATTTAACACAAATAATCTACGATAGAACTTGCGAAAAATGAATCTCGTGCGAACATAACGTGTACAATAGTAACGCGAAAAGTAATGTTTAACTTATTTTATTCGACGATTGATTTAACACAAAGAATCTACGATAGGTGCATTTCACTCCTCCATCCCTAGCTGGAAGACTCGGTGGAACTGAGATCTACCAGCGTCTCTTGTTTGTGTATGTCATTCGGTGATGTCATCTCTAGATCGGGCGCTTTCTTATTTCTTTCTTCGTTTCGTTTCTTGATTAATCTTCTTATTATGAAGGCAATCAGACAAATAATTGCAATAAGATAGATTGGGATTTGAAAGTAATAATGACTGTTGTCATGGGTTTTCAATGATACTGGATGTATAGAACCTTGTAGCTTTTGAAGTTCATGGAGTTCATCTAATTGAATATCTTTTAATATGATTTCTTTAAACGAAAGATTTGATTGAATTTGAATATTAGGTAATACAAGGGGTTGTCCGATGAGGGTTTTTCCGTGTTTGTATAAACGTATGTAGAAGTGGAAAATTCACTTCGATAAAGAATGTACCTTGTAGAGTACGAAAGTTGTTGTTAATACATTTTAAATTGATTTTTTGTGGATTTGGAAATAATCCGATGTAGTGGGCTTCGTTAATTCGTTGCACTAATGTGTGAGAATTTTGGACTGAATGTTGGTTACATTTTGGGATTTTCGATGTTAATGTTAATAATTGGTAAATACAATCTTCGTTCTCTTAAAGTTGTTTCTTCACAGAATTTTTGATTGTAAATGTCTTCGCATTCCCTGTCCATATATTGGTAAGTGTAATCACTCACTAACAGGTAAGGATGAGTGGGTATTATTGTTGTTTTATTTGGAGTAGGAATGGAATATAAGTTTTATATATTTCTGGATAAGTAAGAGGTTTTGTAATAAAAATACGATTCTATGTCCTGAATAGTAGGCTTTGATTTTAATTATATCATAATATTTTCTTGGATCGTCTTCTGGATGAAAGAATAATTGATCATCGGGATAGTGTTTGATTAAAGTTGATATTATATCTTCTAATTCTTCTAGTCCCATGATGCTTGGATGAGGTATTCCCAATTTTGCGAATGTAATCGTGTTTTCTACGTCCATCAGTATATTCTGTATGAGTGACAATATTAAATTCAATTGATCGTATATTTCTCGTACACGAACATAATCTTGTTGCGATGTTTGTAGTGTTTGTATCGATTCTATAATTATTCCTTGATTGTATTTAATCGATGAAACAGTTTTATTAAAATTATCCATTAATTTCGTAGTTAGCGAAATTTGTTGATTGAGGGTCGTTGTAATTGTTTTCTGGTTTTCTTGAAGATCGTAGATCGCTTGATCATATTTTGCTGCATCTTCTTGATCTAAATTTCCAGTTAATGATTTAAAGATTGTTCCGATTCCGTTAAATAATCCTCTTTTTTCTCTTCTCGTAGTTAGTGTCGGTTTTAGAGTGTCGAATTTTTTTATGCAATTTGACAATTGAATTCGTACGGCATTATCGAAGTTTGAGAAAACATCTTCATATTCTCTTTTTACACTTGCGTTAATATATTCATATTGACTTTTAAGGTTTTCGATTTATTTGTAAATAGAAATAATGTATAAACGTGTGTGTTCCTGATTTTATTTTTGCGTCGTTTTCTTGATATGGTAGTATACCGGGGTTATCTTCGAGTGACGTTAATTTAATTTCTTGAAGACGGGCCAGGTTGAGCGTCATCCTGTAAAGAATTTTTCATGTAAACTTTAGGTCTTTTTAGTTGTTGCTTGTGATATATTTTTAGGGGAGTTTCATATGTAATTACGATATCCTTTACTAAAATCTCCTTTTGGAATTTCGGGTTTGTTTTTCCTCTGTTTCCGGATGATATTTTCCTGTACACTTCTGTGTTTTCTTCGTATGTTATAGGACTTTCTCTTTTTTCATTATGTTTATTGAGAGTTTTTTCTTTATTTTCTTGTAGTTTTCCTTGTATCTTTTCATAAAGTTGTTGTATCGTTTCTTTATGTTTCTGCGAGTAGTTCTCCAAATATATTTTATCCGTGTTTATGTCTAAAATGTCGTTATTACATAAATGTCCTGTTATAAGTTCTATGGGTTTCATTTTTGTCGTAGAATGTATGCTATTGTTATATCCTAAAATTGCATACGGCATAACAGTTAATCCGTCCATGTGTGGTTTTGTCTGATTTAATATTCTAATGAGTTCAAGTATCGTTGAATGAAATCTTTCTATTAAACCATTACTTTGCGGGTTGTTAGGGGTAATGTAATGTGGTTTAATTTTCCGTATTTGTAAGAATTCTGTTATAATTCGATTTTTAAATTCTGATCCATTGTCCATGGTTATTGTTAGTGGAACACCATGGTGCGTGAAGAATTTTATCAATGCGTTAACTACACTGACTGCATTGTTTCCTAAAAGTGGGTATGCTTGTCCATATTTTAAAAATGCATCAATAATAGTTAAATATTTTTGTCCTTTTATTTGAAATGTATCTATGTGTATTATTTCTAGTGGTCGTCCAGGTGTTGGTGTTATTTGAAACTGTTGTTTTACTGGGTTTCGATCATACTTTTCGGTATTACAAATATCACATTAATCTATATATTTTTGAATAGATTCTTTCATGTTTAACCAGTAATAAGTTCTTTTTATCCTGGATTCTGTTTCAAGAATTCCTCTATGGTTCGTTTTACCTTGATGATAGTTTTCGATTATTTCCTCTTGTCTTTCTGGGCTGGTTACATCTTCTAATACCTTTTGATATTTAATAATTTTAAATGAAGCGTTCTTAAATGTTCGTTGCAATATTCTGCATATGTTTTGGAAGTGTTCTTCTTCCTGAATATGCAATCCATAAGTTTTTGAAGGTGTTACGTGGTTTTTAAAGAAGTCTATTAAATCTTTTTCTAAGTTGTTTTCAGATAATCTGACGTGTATTCTTTGTTGCTTTTGTGATATATGTTCTATCACTGTGCTTACTTTCGGGGTGAAGTAAACAAATTCCATCTTTATCTGATTGAAAAAGTGATTTAATGGTTTTTCGGATATGGGTATCGTTAATATGGGATCTTCCCTGTTCGTGTATACTGTTTCTAAGTCCTCTGGATCTTCTGTTTGACAAATATTTGCGATCATTGAATTTGTTTCAACGTTTTCGTTTTTGTCGTCAAAATTCATATTGAATTGTGCCATATATTTTACGAATGGTATAGTTTCGTTTTCTTTCGAATTTTTATTTGTTTCATTTGTATGAATTTCTACTCTGGACAATGCGTCTGCATTTGTATTAGCTTTTCCTTTTTTATATACGATTTCATAATCGAATTCTTCTAATTTTAGTCTCCATCTTACTAATCGAGATTGAGGTTCTTTCAAACTGAATAGCCACTGTAGTGGTTTGTGGTCCGTGACTATTTTAAATTTGCGTCCGTATAGATAGGGTCTAAAATAACGTGTTGCCCAAACTATTGCCAATAGCTCTTTTTCTATTGCGGAATAGTTTCGTTCTGAATTATTTAAAGTTCTTGATGCGTAAGATATTGGTTTGTCATGCAATGTTGCTTGCATCTGTCGTTAATACGAATGGATTATTGAAATCTGGATATTGTAGAATAGGGTCGTTTGTAAGTGTCTTAGAATATTCAAAGCATTTCATAAATGTGGCATCGTGTATTATCTTCGCGTTTTTTTTTAGACATGATGTTAAGGGTTTGGTTATTTTTGCGAAGTTTTTAATAAATTTTCTATAGTATCCGATTAGTCCTAAGAATCCTTTGATCTGTTTCGTGGTTTTTGGTATTGGATAGTTCATTATCGCCTGAATTTTGTCGGGGTTGGGTTTAACTCCATTTGGGGAGGAATTTTACTTCCTTTTGCAAAAATTCTGATTTGTCTAATTGTATTTTTAGACGGGATTCTCTTAATCGTTGGAATACTTTCCTTAAATTTGTTACATGTTCTTGTAATGACGTTGAATAAATTATAATATCGTCCATATAAACTAAACATATTTTATTCTGTAATCCTCTTAATACATTATCCATTACTCTCTGAAATGTGCATGGTGCGTTCTTTAATCCAAACGGCATTCTTGTAAACTCGTAGTGTCCATTTTCTACGTTAAATGCGGTTTTTTCTATGTCTTCAGGGTGCATTTCGATCTGATGAAATCCACTTGCTAGATCTAATGCGTCTTCTTTTTTTGGCACGATCCATACTGGGGGTGACCATGGCGAATGACTCGGCCTTACAATTTGTTGGTCTAACATAGCTTGAACTTGATTTTGTACTTCATTTTTGTGTACAAATGGATATCGGTAAGATTTCGTATATATCGGTATTTCATCGCGAGTTTTTATTTGATGTTTAACTTGGTTCGTGAAGCTGAGAGAATCGTTTTCGTATTTGAAAATATCGGAATATTCTTTGCATACTTTTGTTATAGCATTATATTCTTCATCGTTCATGTGATCTGTTCTTAATAATCGTTCTATGTGAATTTGTTCTTCCGAATGATATATGTATTCAGTGTTCTCGGGTATCTGGTAATATTATTGATTGTAGTTTTTTTCGTTATACGTGATTACGTCTAGTGGTTTTGTGATTTCGATTTTGCTGTCTTCATTGAATTTATTATATATTTCGACTAAAGCATAACCTTTTTTTCGCTGTTGTAATCGTTGCTGGGATTTCACAGTTCTGTCATTCTATAAAAATATCTCCATTTAAACTGACTGGTATTTTAACTTTGATTCCGGTGTTTGCTTCGATTGCGCATTGGAAAATATCTTTTTGTCCAGTGGTGTAATATTCTATCGGCATAACTGCGTTTTCGGTGGTTAATTGATTTGTTGTTAAATCAATTTTTGCCTTTAGTAGTTTGAGATTATCTAGTCCAATTAATCCGTTAATCAGTGAAATACACTGTGAAATTTAAATACATGGAATTTCATTGTATTTCGTTGGTTAAATTCCTTAAATGTCAGAACAGAATTGTTCTTTATTTTCTTGAAATATGGATTTAACAATGAAAGGTTCATAATACAGATTATTAGGATAATATTTTTCTATGACTGGTGGGTTACGATTTTGTTGCGCCTGTATCTAATAAAATTTCAATTGTGGTTACGATATCGTGATGTAAGGTAATTCCTTTTTGTCGGAGTAATTATTTATTTCTATTATCTCTGGTAGTAATATGTCGGAGGTTTGTGAAAATCCTGATTTTCGTTATTTTCTTCCGGTACTTCGTTTTCTTCTGGTTCGTAGTTTATTTGTTGCTCGTATTGTTCTTCTGGGTATGAATACGAATCTTCTGGTGTTTCAATTTCTTGATCTTCTAAATTTTCGATGTGAAACATTTCTTGTGACATGAAGTTTTGTATATTTTGCGGCTAGTTCCTTGCAGTTTGAGTGCTTATTCCTGACATTGGAGTCGGGTGATTTTGTGGTGGTTTATTCTGTGGTTTCCAGACGTTAAATTGCGCTGGTTGTTTTCCGAAGACTTGTTTATTCGTAAAGAATTTTTGTGGTTGACTTTGTCTTGTTTGCATATTGATTGGTCCGGTTGGGAAAGATTGTCTCGGTTGTTGTTGTTGTTGTTGGTTGTTATTACCGAATTGATTATAACGTTGAGCTTGGAATTGCTGTTGTCTCTGGAAATTCTGATTTTGCGGTCTGAAGGTCTGTTGTTGGAAGTTTGCTCCGTTGAACGTGTTTTGAAATGGTTTAACGTTCGTTGTGTATCGTGGGATATTTTGGGGTGGTGTTTTTTTGTAATTTTGTTGACCGTAATCTGCGTTAAATAAATCTTGTATATAATTATACGCTTCTTCCATCGACGTTGGTTTCATGATCAATACCGAAGTTCCTAACGGTTTGTTTAATCTCGTGACAAAAGTTCTCAGGGTTTGTTTTGCAAAAAAGTCTCGTTTCGCTGCTTGAGAAGCTTGCGGAGTATTTAAATTAATATTCTCGCATATAATGTGTAGTAATGCCATGCATCGTTCGTGAAATTGTAACGGATGTTCGTTCGGTTTGTGTCTGAGGTCCATGAGATCTTGAAGTAGACAGTTTTCATCTCGGGGGTCTCCGAATGTGTGTTTTAATTCGCGTTCTATGTCGTCAGGTAACTAAACCTTTAATTGATACGACGTAGTTTGCTCGACCTTGTAATTTGTTTTTTATGCAATTTAAAATTAATTCGTTTTGAAATTGGTCCGCTGCTGAATTGTGAACCCAATATCTATTAATTATTAAATTTACCGATGACAGAAATTGCGCTAAATTTTCCTGTTTTCCGTCAAACGTTGGAATTATATCGAGGTGTTTAAAATCGAGTTGTGGGGGTTATCGTGTTATCGTCTATTTGCGACTGATATTCAAAATCTGAATCTGGTAGCGATTGATTTGTTGAAGGAGTGGTGCTCATAGGATTGTGAGTGTTACTTACACTGCGCAGACTAAAGTTGCGATTAACATTTTCTTTGCTTCTAGGACAAGAGATATAACGATATAAGCCCTCTGATTCGTTATAAAATCACCGTAAGGAATCCTATATTTCTCTCTAGTGCCCTTGCTGGTTTTAAAGTTGAACTGGTTTTTTCTTTTTCTTCTGTTAATCGTTTGTGGATGATTTGTGCGAAGTGGTGACGCCTTGGTCTCTTGGTTTCGGTGGTTCTTCTCGATGAAGCGAGGATAGCCGTTAATTTACAGATGTAAAAATTAATATTCGATATATTAATTCGACTATCCTACCGACTGCGCCAATTTTGTTTCGGCTTTCCCGAAACGTGTTTTTAAAAACTTTTGTTTTTAACTTTTTCTTTTTATTTCAAACTTTATTTTAAATGATTACAATAATTGATGATTACTTTTACAATTTATTTCTTATTTTATTCGACGGTTTATTTAACACAAAGAATCTACGATAGAACTTGCGAAAAATAAATCTCGTACAAACGTAACGTGTGCAATGGTAACGCGAAAAGTAATAATATAATTATCTTAAGATTAGTATTTATATGAAGGTTTTTGCTGGTTCGGCGTTTGTCGCATGAAGTGCAGGTACATTTCTGCGTACGTAATTGTTTTGCTGTACATAGCTTGTGCAGTAAACTAGGTAAGTTATCTTTAATGTATCACAATAAGTTGATAATTATAAACAACAATTAATTTGAAATATGATTTAAAAATTTTTGAACGAAGTTCTTTCATCTGCTAATATATTCAGTGACATATAAACTGCACCACCTAGAAGGGGTGGGAATTTTTGGACCAAATTTGGCAGAAACATTGGACTAGTCTAAGGTAACAATTGATTAAAATTTGATAAAGAAAACACTTCATCTTTTTTATTTTTCTTTAATAATGTGTTGGTCCGCCCCTATTTCTAATACACTCATTGACCCTCCTTGGCATTGATTCCAGCAGGTGATCAATGTCTTCTTGGGGTATGGCATCTCAAGCAGCCTGTACTTCATGCCGTAGAACTTCTATTGGTAACGGTGGGTTCGGTAGATTCCTCAATCTTCTACCATCATGTCCCACACGTGCTCAATGGGCGACAAATCGGGAGTTTGGCGGCCAAGGCAAAAGATTAACATTGGCCTCTTCAAAGAAGTCAAGAGAAACCCTTGCTACGTGAGGTCGTGCATTATCTTGCTGGAAAAGTGGGTCTTCCAGCCCTCGAAGATATGGAAGAACATGTGGTTCTACCACTTCGTCAATGTAGCGTCGGGCGGTCATACTGCCCCGAATGAAGAGCAAGGGTTACCTACTGCCGTAAGCAATAGCACCCCACACCATCAACCCCACAGTTCGGTGAACATGCCTCGCAATCGAAAAATCAGGATTGCGCCTTTCTCCACGTCTTCGTCTAACAGTCATCGGACCATCATGCATTCTTAAACAAAATCGCGATTCGTCACTAAAGACAACTCGATGCCACTCCAAGTTCCATTGAAGTCTTTCCGTGCACCAGGCCAAACGTTCCTGGCGATGTTGAGCAGTGAGGGGTAGCACAAGATGTGGGCGGTAAGACAGCAAGCCAAAGGTTCTTATTCGACGATAAACTGTTCGCAAGCCTATCGGACGACCTTATTCACCTAACCATTGATTAGCTATTGATTGTAGAGAATGGGTCTCTCAAGGCCATTAGTCTTAAGCGGCGATCTTGACGTTCATTGGTTCGTCTTTGAGCCCCAGTGCCTCTTCTCCGACGTTCAACCCCATGTTCAGACCACGCTTGATAAACAGGCATTATTGTTGAGTGGTGCCGTCCCAAACGGTGGCCGATTTCTCTAAACGAAAAACCTGCTTCTCGTAAACCAACAATCCGCCCTCGGTCAAAGTCACTCAACTGCTGGTAAACTTGAGGTCTCCTTCCTCTAGGCATCAAAACTCTAGGAACAAATTCAAAAAATTACTCGATAATTGCTTGTCTATCACCACCTCTAAAAAATGACACAAACGTCAAAAATCCCATGACTACTTGATGATTGGGTTTCAAATTTTAATCAATTGTTACCTTAGACTAGTCCAATGTTTCTGCCAAATTTGGTCCAAAAATTCCCACCCCTTCTAGGTGGTGCGTTTATATGTCACTGAGTATATGCAACAATTAGTTGACAATTGCAAATTTCGATTAAATCGAATTTTCGTTAAAAATAACCTAATGAATCAATAATTATCAGGTTTTGTGACGTCATCTGCCAGCTACGTAATTCGAAATGGAAAGGTCCTAGGCCGAACGATTCCGTTGACGGTAGTCGTCCATATTCCGCCTGCCATCCACCGTACTTTGGACCACGACTTAAGTTTCGACTTTTGTCACCAATTACCCAATAATATAGAATTTTTCACATGAACAAAAAAAATCCAGAAGAAGCCAATTTATCTCTAGACTATAATGTGCTTACAAAATCCGAAAAATGTTATATTTCAATTGTAATATTTCAGAATTTCGCTATATTATCTAATAATATGGTAATCCAACGCAATCAACTTATAATCATTTTTACTTTAACAACTAATGTGACAGTATTTTGAAATCTGAAAACAAGAAATTCGATGAAAATAATGGTCTTCCAATATTTCAGATTGGCGGTTTAAAACGCGGCCAGACGATCTTGATCCACGCTGGCAGTGGAGGTGTAGGTCAAGCAGCAATAAACGTAGCCTTGCATCACGGCTGTACCGTTTTCACGACGGTTGGGTCGAAGGACAAAAGGACTTTTATAAGAACACATTTTCCCGAAATTAAGGAGGAACACATTGGAAATTCTCGTGATAGTTCTTTTGAGCAGATGGTCTATGAACAAACAAAAGGAAAAGGTGTGGACGTGGTCCTTAATTCTTTGGCGGACGAAAGTCTTCTAGCATCGGTGCGTTGCTTGGCCAAAGGCGGCAACTTTTTGGAAATAGGAAAATTCGACTTGGTTAACAACACCGCACTGGGGCTATTGATTTTCCAAAGAAGCATCACCATAAGTGGCATCATGCTAGACTTGGTGTTTGGCGCCGAACAACGAAAAAGCATCCAAGGATTGTTGAGGTTAGCCATAGACAGCGGTTGCGTGCATCCTCTCAAAAGAGTGGTTCATGATCACAAGAGAATAGAAGACGCGTTTAGATTTATGGCGACTGGAAAACACATTGGAAAAGTCGTCGTACAAATGAGGGACGAAGACACGGTGGCTGTGAGACCTGAAAGAAAATTGTATGAATGCACCCCGAAATTTTATTGCAGACCAGAATGTACGTACGTCTTAGTCGGTGGTATTGGTGGCTTTGGAATGGAATTGGCCGATTGGTTGATCACAAAAGGTTGCAAACGATTAATGTTCGTCTCGAGAAGCGGTGTAAAGAATGGATACCAAGACTTTAGAATCAGGTTTATAATGCACTCTAGATATTTTAATTATTTAATTGTATATTTTTCTAGATTTTGGAGAAAATACCTCGACGTCTTGGAAATTTCGACAGAAGACGTCGCAACTCATCAAGGTTGTTACAAAATGCTCGAAAAGGCTGAACAAATAGGTCCCGTCGACGCCATATTCAATTTGGCGATGGTACTAAAAGACGACCTTCTTGAGAATCAAACTGTTGAAAATTTTAAGACGTCATTGCAACCTAAAGCCATAGCAACACAACATCTAGACACAATTTCGAGAAAGATTTGCCCAAAACTGAGGTAGGTATGTCAGTACTATTATATAAAATTGTTCTACTTAGTTATCGCGCAATCAGTTCGATCACCGAATGGTATATGTGGAAACTATGGAAAAGTATATCTACCAGACGCGCGCGCACCCTCACATACAACACACACACACACAATATGTATCATAAGTAAAAATTATCGTACTCCTTCCAGAAAGTTCGTAGTCTTCTCGTCCGCCTCCTGCGGTCGTGGAAATCCCGGTCAAACTAACTACGGCATGGCGAATTCTGTAATGGAAATGATCTGTGAAAAGAGATACCGAGAAGGTTTACCGGCATTGGCCATCCAATGGGGAGCAATCGGAGATGTGAGGCTACGAAACATGACTACCGAAATGTTATTAAGATCTTTTTAGGTTGGATTTCTGGTTGAAATGATGGAAATGAACAAAACCCTTGTGATTGGCGGCACCCTTCAGCAAAAAATATCGAATTGCTTGGCTCTTATGGACTACTTTTTGACTTGCGACATCACTATAGTATCAAGCATGGTTGTAGCTGAAAAAAGGGCAGGCGGTAACCTCGAAGAAGTTATCTGCAATATTTTAGGTTTGTAGTAATTTTTGTAGCCCTTCTTTGACGACTATATTAGTGGCGCTTTGTTCTATATTTGCTTGAACTCTAATTCCGTAATTAGTATTATATGATCCATTGACCTGAACAAGTAACATTTATAATTTGTTTTAAGGTAGGTTTTAAGGTAAAGTATATACGCGGAAAACCAATTTTATGAACCGACAGAAACCATCACCTTGAAGCTGTTCTCTGAACCACTCCAAGCTTTAATGCATTTTATAACTAATTTACCATGTTTGGCATCTAGCACAATTAGTTTCTTGCCCATTCATTCTTTTATCAATACCCTTCCAATTCATAAATCACTGACACTCTTTCATTTTCAATAGTTTTTCTATAATTCCCTCAAAACTGCAGAACCCTAAATAGCAATCAAATTGGTCTATGAGATTTAGTTTTTGAGATATGCTCTATTTCCCTCTTTTGAAACAAAATCATCTCATTTTTAAGTTATGTACATTTCACATTATTACTCTTATGCCCGGTTTCACAAACGCTAATCGGCCGTTAACGGCTTGTTAACGAATCGTCAAAAGTTTGCCGATTCGTTATCGAGTCTTTAATCCATCGTCAAATATTTGACGATGGACAGGTCAAATACATTTAGTATTTGACGATGGATTGAAGACTCGATAACGAATCGGCAAACTTTTGAATATTCGTTAACAAGCCGTTAACGACCGATTAGCGTTTGTGAATCCAGGCACTACTGTTTGCTCAAACTACCCGTTAAAACAAAAAATCCAAAGTAAGGTATATATTTCAAAAATTACATAAATATACATTCATGTATCAGTTAATAATTTTCTTTTGTACAACTTTCTAGGATGGAAATTATCAGGAGAGTCTCGCTGCAGACTTCAACAATAGTCGGCCATTATCTGGCTATCCCATCTTCTTTGATATCGATCTTCCATAATTTTAATGTCCTGGTGGAATCGTTTCCCCCTATTCTTCAACTAGATTTTCTGGAAAGTGGTTATAGTGGTATTGAACATATGTACATATTTCAACCGGGAACATTAAAGTTGGAAATTCATATTCATGTTCATAGGTAATTCTTTGCCTTATAGTTTCCAAGAAAATGCCGTATTACTTGAACAAATGAACGCATTAGATACAATGTCGTTCATTGATGCGGTAAATTGTGGATCTTTAATAAGCTTATCTGAGTCTTATCTGAGCACCAACAAATATACTCAATTTGTCGATGATAATCTCAGGAAATTTAAGAGTCAACTACCCAAAACAAAGCCCAAAACCTTTACAAGTTGTCACATAAGTCCCAACTTGATATACAAAGGTGGAAATATGATTTTCTTTCTCGCAACCAAGGTTCGTTGATTATGTTTTGTTTTCCTTGAATTACGACATTTGTTAAAGGCCAATTTTTGTTAATCCAGTGTTGATCCATTGGTCTACAATCCCAAAGACATAACAACAAGGGTATTTTGTATATCCACTTTGCTACCCAAGGAGGAAGTTTACCATTTTTCAAATCTGATCTCCACTGATGGTCTTTATACTTAGTTTTTTCAGGACGAGAATATTGTCACATATTCCTCTTTCATGCTGATAGAATAACCAATAGATATTGGGCCATATTTGTTACCGTTGTTTAAAAGGACGCATTTCAAATTACGTTTTGAACTGTCAATAAAAATGCGAAATTCGTCTGGTGTATATTATGTTATGATAAAATGTAATATTAGTACTTATCTGTAGGCAAATTGTTCTGAAAATTCCTCTGAGATGTTTAGGTCTCTAATGAGATCATTATGTTCTTGTTGATTGTTGGGAATTTCCCGAATCTGCTTCAAAACCACTATCATTTTTTGTTTGCATACGTTGGACTGCAACAGACATAGATGGTTCTGTGTCATCTTCCGGGAGTCTAAGAAGACTGCTAAATAATAGAATGAGTATTTTTTTAGAACAGTACAAGTCTCTTTGCTGAATTTAGATCAGGATACGTCCATTTGATTTCCGATTGATACCTTTGATATTTGTGAGACAAAAATGGCAATCACCGTGATTGTTTCTTGGTTCCCTAAAACAATTGGTACTCCAACTTTAGGTACTTTCCAATTGTCCACTGTGGCAAATGTTCAACACATACGTATTGTGGAGCCTAATATGTATCCTGGTATGCCAGCTGGACACCAAAATAGGCCAGATAATTCCTGAATGCGAAACTTCACGTGAATTACAATCCGTCGTTAGCTACCTGCCATCTTCAGATAGCTTTTCTTGGTCTCACTTTCAAGTCGATGGGAAGACCTACCTGAAGATAGACTTCTGGAACTCTGCCAAAACGTCAAAGCGGCATTCGGGATTCACAAACTGCGAACCAGGAAGCACATAAATATATTCACTTCACAATCACTTCTCCTAGATCACTTCGACCGAGAAGACCTACCTGAAGATGGAACTTTGTGACTTTGCCGCATTTTCTGAATAACCTTTCTAGAGGCAATTTAACTACACTTTACATACTCCAAGGAATAACAAAACACATTTCTTCTGCTTTAAAACATATCTTACACACTTCCTTTAACATACTGTGTACGCTCAAACGAATTACAATACCTCAATTCACTTGTATGATTATCCCACATAATATTTTCAAATGGCGTATTCTAGGAATTAAGGACTTGAAGACTATAAATTACGAATTGACTTTGCCGGAACTGGGTATGGACTCCATAACTGGCGTAGAAATAAAACAATTGATCGAAAGAGAACTTGAAATTGCTTTAACGCCTCAAGAAATGAAAAGCATGACGTTTATCAGGTAGGTCCATTTTTCATACAGTTAAATGTATGGTACTTGAGTGAAAGCTTACATCTTCACACACTTCATTTTTGTTTTGATTCATGAAAATAGGATGATAAAATACATCACAACGGCTTGTTCATTTTTTGTTATACACTCACTCTTGTGGACAGAATGTCACAGGATGGGGTTGTATATGGGGAAAACTTTTTATTATAGACAGTTTGTATTTTCCAATATTCTCTTTCTCCATTTCTCTCTATGTCACATCCCTTTCAATAAATTCCGCTCATCTTACCACAACAAAGTCCCTTCAACGTCCCGGGCAGTTTATAAATGCAACCTTTTTATCATAATAATAAGCACCCAACGTGGGGTTTCTTCTTTAATCTAACCTTAAACTTATACTAAGCTCTATGCAAAGCACATACGCAAAACAGGCTGTTAGGTAGGCTAACGTCAATCATGAGACCTACGTCTCTCTACCACATGAGAATGTAATAGGTAGGTGAGTGCCACCGTGGGTGAGAGTACCTTGGTGCCAGCATTTCAAGGTCGCGTAATCGGTTTGGAGCAGCCTCTAGCTTGACCTAACAACCAGTTAAGGAGTGGACCGGCGGTTTAACGTGCCCCCACGAAGCACGGTTTTGGATCGCCAATTTTCCAAATATGTGACTAGATGCTTCGTCGGACCTGGCGGTGGAATCGAACCATCGTCGTATCCAGGCTTGGGTCTGTAAGTCAGCGCATCCATGACTTTGCATGGTACACGACCACAATTAAAAATTATACAAATGGTTAAACATAATACGAAGTAACATAACAACATTATCCTACGACAAAATTAAAATTTCTTGTATTCCCATTTTCATTCCATGAATGCCCCGGTTTCACCCACAAACATCACCCTCTTTTACTGGTCAGATGTATCAGATCCCTCTTTTCCAGTAATATCTCTGGCCTTCCAATTATGACTTATAACATTGCTCTTTCTATGCTATCACGACTAGATCGACAGCATACGACAGGATCCATATTTTATATCTTGAATGTGCAATAATAGGCTCAATAGTCATCGCTGTCCTACACCTCGTTATTTCGCTGTCCTATCTCTTGATTATGACTTGGCACCCTATTTCTATTCCTAGTTGTGCGTCACCACTTTGTTGAATCTGTATTACCTAATTCTTGTGTACTAAATAGTTAAACTCCTCATATAAAATCCTTAGTTTTCAGGTAATATTCCATTTAATATTCCACATACATCGTGGAGTTCCATTATTTGCTTAGTTACCTCAGTATTAAAGTAATTTTCCACTGTCTTTAGTCCTCACTTTTTCCTACTCATTTTTATTTATCACCATTTCCCCTGAAAAATACCCAATACTATCCTCTCCTCTTCTTTCCCCATCAGGTACTGCGTCCACTCAGTCTCTTTCATCTTCGTTATCTTAGTAGTAGTATGTCATAATTTTGTATCGCAAATTATGGTACATAAACTACTTCACCGTATGTGGGTCATATTATGTGATATTACACGCAACCAAAACTATGCCAATCCAAGAAGGCCATATAATGAAATAAGAACAGCAAAACCTCTACATCAGTATTACGATTTACTATTTATTTATTTCGAATGCATCTAATAGTTCACGACCGGTTCGCAGAATTGTAAACCGTTCACGTAAATATCCACAACCTTGCTGAATCAGCTAGTTAATTGTGTATTAAAACGCAATAAACGAACATCACATTTTGACGGAAGTACGACATCACTAAACTATGTTTCCTACACTATCCTGATGTAGTAGGAGCACAGTTTACTTCAATCTATTTCCAAAGTTCTCCACATAATTTAAAAATGATAGATATTACAAATATATTCTTCGCATACACTATACGGGCTTCGAAACTGTTGGTCAGAATGAATGAAATTTTGACACGTACACATGTAAAATGTATCGTACTAATTGTATGTATTTACGTAATAGTTGTTTTTGTTCGTTTTTTAAATTTAACAATGACCATTTTCTGTGATAGTTCCAAGACATTACATCGATTCATTATTCATTACATTGAAAATGAATTTATCCAAAATTCGAAACGTCGTGCAAAACTAAACGAACACAATAAAAGATTAGTTTATACAAACTATAATTATTGTAAAATTAAGAAAAAACCTTGACCGAAAATTCCCAACTAAAAAGGAAATTAATCTATATAAACAACGCGGTCAACTGTTTTATTACACTCACACACGGCTTTCAATGAGTAAAATCATTAGTTTATCTTTTTTTAACATGTACTACAACGGCAATTTTCACCAGGTTGAGAGATCTATCGGAGAGAACAGATACTTCAGCAAGAACTGAAAGTAAATTGGAGAGCCAAATCGACTGGTTGAACATGTTGCTAAAAAATATGAAAGAAATGCACTTATCCGACGTTCCTATGATAAAATTGCCATCGCTGCTCGATAAGATTGAAGATTGCCCGACTGTTATATTTCTGCCTGGAATAGAAGGTATGTCAACGGTCTTGGAACCACTGACGTCCAAACTGAAATGTCATGCTCTTGGCTACCAATTTCTATTCAAATATGTCAACGATAACGTGCAAGCTTTAGCGAAATCTATTCTACCGGTAAGCGAACGTACTAAACACAATCCAACATGCACTTTAGATATTTTTAGTTCATAAAAATGAATGGTAGCAAGTTCACTGTGGTTGCGTATTCGTTTGGTTGTTTGGTGGCACTGGAATTGATCGCGTTGCTTGAGAGCGAAGGTCAAGTAGGCAACGTAGTATTCATAGATGGTGCTCCACGATTTTTCCAAAAGATGGTCAACCGACTTCTAAACGTGGAAAATGAAGATGTTTTTAAGACGAGCTTGCTGTTGGAGATGGTGTCTTCTAATGCTCCAGTTGGTGTTACATCCATTCTAAAGGTATTTACTTTTTACAGTTTGCAAGAGAAAAATCACGTAATGGCAATTAATATATGTATATACATTTATATAGTACATTGTTTATTCTTATAATTCCAAACTGAGTACAACTTCGAACATACTGTTGTATTTTCTTTTACAAGTATATTATAACAATTTTGAATGTAGTTGTTATGCTGATTGATGTGGCATCAATGTGTACTCAACTGTTCTGGATCTGTTGCACTGTTAAGGCGAAACAATCTTTGTTAAAAAATCAAACAATACATATTAAATATAATTACTCCTTTACATGCAAAATGTAATTATATATTCAAGCACGCTTTTGTCAACGTTTATTAATTATTTGTCCGCGACTAAAATGTGGATGACTAAGCGCCTATGATTGTGCTATACCTGGCGCAGAGAGAAAGAATTAATAAAAATGGGAAATTGTACGGTACGTTTCGGTATAATCGGTATCATACAGTATCTCAGTGTTATGTAACGACGAGACTAAAGGCAAGGGTATCCGCAGCGCCCCTTACTTTCAAACACACACACACACACACACACACACACACACACACACACACACACACACACACACATACAGTGTGTTTCACTTAATAGTGTAACACCCTCATATCCTTTTTATTGTTAGACCGATTTTAGTAATTTTTTTCCCAAACGTAGAATCCTCATTGCTCTATATACTCCCAAAAAACCAATTGTCTTCTTTAAATGCAAAGCAACCTGCGATGGCAAAATAAACGGTAAAAATCAAGAAATCACTTTAGGGATATTTTTATCGAAAAATTTTACTACTAGTAATAATTGATTAGAATTGCCCAAAAACCATAAATCCAAAATTTCATGAAAATTAAAAATGTTAAAATTTTCCTTAAAAGTCCGTAAATACTTATTATTAGCTGCGCGGAAGAAAGTATTCTGTGAAAATTTTGTTTGAAATAAAACCTGAACTGTCAAAGTTGTTTAAAGTTGTTGTTGTTTAGGCGCAGCCACCTCTGCAAATAATATTAACCGATTGGGAATTGCTTTTGAAGAAAATTTTAACATTTTGTGATTTCTTGATTTTTTCCATTTATTTTGCCATCGCAGGTTGCTTTGCATTTAAAGAAGACAATTGGTTTTTGGGGAGTAAATAGAGCAATAAATATTCTACGTTTGGGAAAAAAATTACTAAAATCGGACTAAAAATAAAAAAGATATGAGGGTGTTACACTCTTAAGTGAAACACACTGTATATATATATATATATATATATATATATATAATTTAAAAAACGGTATATATATATATATATACCGGGTCGCGCAAAAGTATGAAAACGGTCAAATATTTTTAAAACCACTTATCAGAATTAAATGAAATTCGGCACGTGAAAAATATTTAAAACAATCTATTAGCTGTAATTTTTTCAGATAAACACGTTCATTTGTTTCAAAGATCCAAGGCCGACTTGCTTTTTTTAAATAGCAACAGGAGTAAAATTTTACATTTTTAAAAAGTACATTTTTTTTTATTTTGACAATGAAATACATGTTAACCTGTTTTTGTTTCAAAATGTCAACATTTTTTTTTTGAAAACACAAAAAATTTGAGTCAACGACAAAGCCTAGTTGGCTATAAAATTTGTTGTGTAAGAATAGGCAAATAATTTATCTAAACACAAAAATTCTGAAAACAACACTAGAACTTTATTAAACAATTTCTACAAAAGGTGTTCCAAATGTTTTCCGTTTACCTCTTGGCAATAATAAAATCGTTGAACACAATTTTGGAGGCAATTTGTCAATATGTTGGCAGGAATATTATTAATCTCCAGTCTTGTACGTTCTCTCTTCAATATTGTGGGGTCAGTTTACGTAAACTCGATTTTTTTAAGTAACCCCATAAAAAGAAATCTAGCGGAGTTAAATCCGGTGACCTTGCAGGCCATTCTATAGTTCCTCTTCGTCATATCCCCCTATCAGCAAAAGTTTGGGCTAAATACGCTCGCACTTGTTGTCCAAAATGAGGCGGATCTCCGTCTTGTTGGAACCAAATTTGTTCTGCAGGTATGTTTCCGTTGATATAATTTAGAAACAACCTTCTAATTTGGGGAACAATATCTTCACGCAACATTTGTAAGTACTTTTCGGAAGTCAAATTGCCGTTCCTAAAGACAGGACCAATGATCTTAGGCCCGATAATGCCACGCCACACATTTACTTTTTCTGGTCTTTGAGCATGGGTTTCTTTCATCCAGTGTGGGTTTGTGTCTGACCAGTGTCTAGAATTGTGACGATTAACATGTCCGTTTAAGCAAAACGTAGATTCATCGGAAAACACATTGCTATTTAAGAAAATTGGATTTTGGTCAATTCTTTGTGTCATATGATTTCCCAGAATTCAGTTCTCCGATCGATCATCTTCGCTCAATTCTTGTAATAATTCAATTTTGTAAGGATGGTATTTCCCACTTTTTAAAGTTCTCTGTACCGATCGCCTACTTATGTCGTTATTCAGGGCCAATTCTCGAACAGAAGTTTTTGGATTTTCAACTAAATTCAACATTACATGATGAGAATTTTCCTCGTTTGTAACTCTCTTTGGACGTCCTGATTTTAGTCTTTCTCTGACACCTCCCGTATCGCTAAATCTTTTGAATGTTTTCGCCACAGCGGATTAACTAATTGGTTCTTGAGCCGGATGAATTTAATTGAAAATGTTTACTACTTCAGAGTAACTTCGTCTGTCGCCATATCCTAGAATCTTGAGAATGTCTATCCTTTCAGAGTCATTTAAATGAACCATTTTCAACAAGTTTTTTAATAACTTGTCAAAATTTAATGACAGCTAATTCCATAGCTAACTACATTTAATTTTCACCTCAATTTTACATTTTGAAACAAAAAAATCAGAAAAAAATGAAAATTAAAAATTATTGCTGCACATCGTTTGAAAGGTCAAGGCAAAAGGGAACAAAAAAATTATAGGCAATTTGAAAAAATGAAATTTTGTAGTCAGGGTTGGTCCTTGCTGTTGGGGTTGGACCACCTCAGAAAATCTGCAAAATATATGCTGATACGACCTGAAAAAATTACATGAATCAAATTAGGACCCACTTTGTTTATTTATTACATCGAATATAATGCCACCATGGAATCCCCCAAACAAAATTATTCCGATTCACAGTTGTGACACACGAAATAACTTTTTGTGAGTTTCGCGCACTTCAAGTGCACATCTTTTTTGCATTCAATACACAGGTGCAATTGAGGTCAAAAGAAGAGGAAGGCTGAACTCACGAGACGTGGATACCAATGGCTCATTGTCAATGGAACTCGCAACTTCTTTATGCGCGTCAACTTCTGAAACGTAAAACAATTATACGGCACTGTAAAACCTCGTCGTTGACTTCAGCCTCCACAAGAGTTCGATCATATTCACCACTAAATACCGTTTGCACATAGTCCGAATCCGCGAAATTGTCTGGATTGTACGGGAAAAGTCCTGTAGCAGATAATCCGGCATTAAATTTACAAGCGCTGTTTTTTGCCATGCATTACATTGTGATTTGTAATATGCTTTCACGGGTCCATAAACCGAAACATCCAGAGGCTGCAAGCGATGACCGCAATGTGGCGGAAATGAAAGTAACGTAATGCCATTACTAACAGCCAAGTCCAATGCTTGTACTGAAATATGATATGCATGATTGTCCGGAAGCAACAATTTTGGTGATTGCTTGGAGGCTTTCGTCCTACCGATAAAGAACTCCTTGTACTCGACAAATTCTACTTGCTGTATATACCCAGATCCATTGGCGAATCCCGTCGCCCCAGAGGAAGCAAAAATATGGTGGAGTAAAATTTCCATCGGCATTAACAGCAAGAGCCATAGTGACTGTAGTCCCTCGTTCTTGAGCCGCAATTTGGCCCACTCTTCTCATGCCTCGCCACAAAATCACGTTCCCAATCATCGTTGGCACCCTCGAAAAACTAGTTTCATCCATATTCCAGATATCTGCCGCTTGAAATGGATGCCGCGACAAAACCAAATTCAGATTTCGGAAAAAAAGCTGTACATTCTCCTTCGAAAACGATTTTACACAATATAAGCTCGTCTGTTCGGGCGTGCGTAATGAAAGTTGTCCGCAGTTGCGCCGCATGAATCCATAATATCAATCGCGTCCACTCATTCCGTCGGCATCCCAGCTTGGAGGATAATCCACTTCGATTTTCTTAGCGAATTGGTATGCCAACTCTCCCAGTTCGACAATACTTAGACCGTAGTAGTGGTCACTGCATTTTTTGCATAGTTGACCAAAGCGTTATATTGTACGACAGAAAATATCTAAAAAAACGCATACCAAAACCAAATTAAAAAGATACAAAAGAAAGTGGAAGAAACCAAACAAGTGAACAGAAATGATGTGTGATATAGAAATTATTATTGCTTGCTGAATCTCGACGTTAACTTACTCTTATGTCAACATAGCATCTATACATTAAGCCACAATAACATCGCATTTTGACGGAAATGTTTTTTATTCGACCTCAATAAATTATGTTGCCTACAACATCCCACATCCCGGTATAGGAGCACAGTTTACTTTAGAAGGAAGCTTGAACTGAATTCCTCATTTCCATTCGTTTTCAATAGGAATATTATTAGATTTTTCCCTGCCTTTTCTAGTTGTTCTATGGTGTTGTTTAAAGGTATCATCTCTGCTTTCTTCTTCTGCTGGTGTTAATTAATGTTTATATTTCTACAAAGCTTTCTAATTTTTTACCAAAGTCCTTTTCTCTTGTATTCATCATCATTTTTTTTCAGTTTCCGATCCCATTTTTAATTTAATGTAGATATTTCGACGAAAAATAATGTCCTTATAGTGTAATAGTAGTGTGTAGTGTAGTGTAATAGTTTCTTATGTGTGGCCGCTGTGTTATTTTCTGTAAATTCCGTCACCTCTTATTAGATTTTTCGCTACTTGTGTTTCGCACCTTTTCATTATTCATTAATATTTATGAATTTAATTGCTTTGAGTTTTTTATATTTTTAGCCAAATATTCTTTTTAGACACAACGATATACCAAAGACTGTCTAACATTAAGACGTTATAGATTGATATAATCGAAAGTAAATGATTTAATCACATTTACTTTCGTATAGTTTCTTTTCACTTGTGCTACCATGAATTGAAAATACGCTTGGCCTACTATGGTATCGATTGTTGGCTGTAACTCAAAAAGAGATGAAAACAAAAAATGTTTGTACCATTGGAGTAGCATTGGTTGGAAGGTTTTCCAATATAACCATAGAAATTGGTCCATGCATCGATTGAATTAAATGGTCAGGCAAATGTATGAAAACACTTTACTAAACAGCTGAGAGAAATATTTTTATCAAAATTGCTTCAAATACCGTTGTATATTTTATGGAGACCACATACAAGAAAACCATATGGTTCAAGTCTGTCAATTCATGCGGCCGATCAACTTGTCCTCTCGCCGCATTTTTAAACTAGGATTATGGGGCCTTAACATCGACTGCAAAAACAAATGGACATGGGACATGCATATCTACACCGAAGAATCTTTAGACTTTGTGACGCTCTAAATTGTGACCCAACTACTCGGGTCGCTATAAGAAGGGAAAAAAAATACGCCAACAAAATGTTGGTGTCGGGTTGCCACTAACTCAGCGGAGGAGGGGTGGTCCAATGTTCCTAATGATATAATGGGCGCCACGAAGTTGACCCGAACACCAACTGGTCCAGTAGGACAAAAAGAACTCCGACTTAATCTCCACCAATAAGGTGATAATATTTACTGACAATAATCTTTCTCTTTCTCACCCTCTTGGTGTATTTTTTTTTAAATTAATAAATAAAAGAACATTTAAATAAAATTAAACTCAACCTATTTAATGTGCAGTTTAAAAAATAGAACAATGATATATATATATTTGTGACAAGTGAGTCACGCATGACAAAATAAATAAACAAAAGTATATGCCAATAGCTCAGGGAATTACTTCCCAAATTAAATAGACGTAACGTCACAAAATAAATACACCCCGTAAATTGGCCTCCGTATCGTTGCAACGTACTTTGCTTCACATCAGTAAATATAATTTATACTTTGAGAAATTGACTACTATTAATGAATATTAAAAAAAATAAGATAATAACTATATATTACAGTATGGAAAGTTAAGTGAGTTTAACTTCTGTTAAGCGATGCTTTGACTCAATGATATATCAAATAAACTAATGCCTTAATGCGACAAATAGTAGTAAAGGAAAAGAAAAACAAAATATATATGTGTATAAATAAGCAAATCGGTTCTTATCTGTTCCCTGTCGCAGCTGTAGAAATTGGAATGGATCTCTCATCCGGCGATAACTTCCGATATTGTCACTAACGGCTGCGTGTCCCAGGATCAGCGGTACAACGATATAGAAACGGACGAAGAATAATACACCCAAAACTAAATAATACTTCGACCTTTTAGTACGTGCTCGAAACTAGCACTTACTTGGACCCTAAAATTCAAACAGCGAACTAAGTATGCAACAACTTGAGTTGAACGAAGCAGACTTACCTCCGCGAGGGTAAAAGAAATAAATCCAAAATTAACAAATATGCCAATAACCAAAATTTATTCGACCTCGTGGTGCACGAAGAATATGGCCGTTTTGTGCATCAACTTCCGAACGACGTATATCCTTTTACTAGATAAATTCCCAGTCATCAACGAACAATTACCACAATCTCGACTTCAGGAAAATTCGCCGTAATCAGTGGTAATGAATCCCAATTAAATGGAGCGTTTCTTTATTAAAACAACGCACTTTACCGACCTGACTTGTCGTCGAAAATATTTTACGCGATCTACCCAATTTTTAATGTCGAACGTACTTTTTTTTAAAAAGGAAGAAGAAAAAAAAGGATCCAAGCACGCATCCCGTTGAAAATTTGCGAAACAATCTATCTCGCTCCTCCGTATATAGAGCCGGCGACCATCTCGATCAACGTCGAGTTTGCGCGCAACCATTTAGATCGGGGATTCGTGCGATAATCGGTATAATACGAGCGCGTGGCCGCTGCAATTAATATAACGGAAAATTCTGCTCCAAAATCTCATGGACGTTTTTAAAACCGTAGCAACTTATTTGGGGAAATGTACTGAAGAGAAATCAAGAAACCACTTCAGCATGTCGTTGAATCAAAAACTATAGCTGAGAATAAAGTTTTTAATGCCTTTTAAACTTGTTTTTACAAAAGAAATAATTGTAAAACTTGTATTTTTTTTAATTATACCTTTCACAACAATGAAGCGTTTAAAACGAGTTGCTGTTTTAAAGAATTTTCTTGTTACTCGTTACTTCCATCATATAATACTAATGTGTTATATTACTACATAAGCTAAATCAGTGTTTTTGATGTATATATATTTTTTAGGAAAAATTGTCGAGCTGTGTCTCATTTGAAGAGAAATTCAATATGGTCATCGGCAGCGTTGCAGGGAATGTAAACTTCAGCGAAAGTTATCTGCGAGAATCATATTACGTCACCTACAATCGACTTAAAGCTGTAGAGAAATATCAACCGACTTTCACTAAACTCAAGTCGAAAATGAAGTTATTCAGGGCAAGACAAGGACCTGAAGAGACGGGCGATTATGGACTTTCCGAATTATTCCAGCAACCAGTCGAACTTGCAATCTTCAATGCAGACCACGTGTCTATTTTACAGGACGATAATGTAGCAATCGAAATAAATGAATTTATTCATAGGATATAATTTGTAATTGTTTGTACTTTTTAATTTGTGAGGAAATAAATGTGTCAAAGTAGTTTTAGTTATTTATTGCACTCGCGAACGTGAACTATACTATTTGATTAATAAAATAGAATAGGAACGTAACAGTAAAGAGAAAATAATGCAAACCGAAATTATTAGATTCGAAATAATCTAAACTGTTGACGGAGACAAAAGGCGATAAAAATACTTGCGAAGTGGTCGTGGGTTTAATACTATTTTTAGGCTGACGTTATATCATGCGATCAACTCAAATAATGATGTGAACGCCGGCGCCGGCCCGATTTCGAAACGCTCGTGAATCAGAATACGGGCGATCCGCGCAAACCGAACGCAAGGCCGAAAATCGAGCCTTACGTTGACAAAATACTATCTAGCGACGAGAACTACATGTCGCATCGACCTGGAAGTAGGTTAAAATTGGCACATATGACACTGACTGGTGATTTAGTAATATATTCGTATTTGCATTGCAAATATGAAACGTAGGACATTGTCTAGTTGCTATGCTAGGGACATGAAAATCTAATTTCTCCAGCAACGCCGAACAGTCAACCCCATTATGTACCAACTTAAACAAGAATGTAATAGAAATTTCAGACCTTCTTAATTCTAACGACCAAATCTATCCTGCATCATATTGCTATCGAATCCCTGCGGAGGATAAACACCATCATTCATAAATGACAAGGATTTCAAAAATCTACGCTGCACCGACTCCAATCTTTTCTTATCACATTGATAAAATGGACACCATACTAGTACGCAAGTGTTGCCGTAACCTAAACGTCACCAGCGAGATAGCTAGCTATGTGCTTGTGTCATGGATGCCCTATCCTGCCTGCTACAATGCGGGTTGTACGGGACACACGACACAATTCTATGAATTGTTGGTGTGCGAGCTGGTTTGCGTGCGCAGGTATGTAAATGCAACTTGCTGCGACGGTACAACAGGTTTGGAACCCACCTGTGTCGCTTGACCTGGACCGGTCATCTAGTGGTGCATTGTATCTGTTCTGACAGATAGTGGGCGCGGGCATGCATGTGCATCGGACAAGACTTGACTATCGTGTCTCGTATTCTCTTCTTATTGACGCTACGTACTGACGTTTAGGTGTACACGAAGACCATCGATGGCCAAGCAATGACGAGACGGATAAACAAGGTGTAGGTACGATATGAAGAGTACTCAAATAAGGGTGCTGGAGCACCCAGTATATTAATACTAATTATGGTCGGTATTCATAATCACTAATTACTGTTCGTCTTTTCATGTTGAATGCTGTATAACCTGGTTACCCGAAAGCACGCCCAAGTCAGAGCATCATCTATCGGCCCGTACACATCCTTTGTTGAGCAGGAGTTTGGTAACGTAGACAAATACTTAACTTGCGTGGGGCTATACGAAAGGGAATGCAATTATTATTAGGCGCCACTTATTAAGGGTGGAATATTGTATTGACTGACGTTTTCAATTTTACTATCTGGTTTGTGCAGTTAATATGGAGTATTATGCATCGCTCTGAATCATCGATGTACATATTTACACATTCATGTGTCATTCTTCCCTCGTTCGCGTTTTGTCCCTCGTTTTAGCTATTTAATACATATCACAATAAAAGAATCATTCGGTATACAAAATGTTTTGCCCGTACCTAATTTTTACAAACCACAAAACCCTCAAATAGATGCTAACCTTTTCAGATGTAGGTTAAAACTAGAAAAATCTGCAGTGGTTCGCGCTAAGCTTTCTTATACTTATTGTTAGATAATTAGGATGGTCGGTACCGCGGCGTGAACCAACACCGCCTAGAAACAATGCCAGTCAGCGGTCAAGTGTAAGTCATCACACTTTGCTTTGTTACATAAATATTTTGGTTACAAATTAATAAATAGGTAATAAAAAAACAAAATAATATGTTAACATAAAGTATTTATTCACAATAACAAGCTACACAGAAAGTGATCGACTAACTATTTTTTTTTGTCTTATATGATTTCGTTTATTATTAATATTATTTAACAACATATTCGCAGTGGGATGTAAAATTTTTATTTCTTAAACCACTTGGTTATTTTTACAGTTCCAACCTAAAATATTTAAATCTAATTCATTGTTCCAAGAGTCAGTGATTTTTAAATTTGCACATAACTATTTTCAATTAAGAAACCATATTCAACAATAAGTTTTTACAATTAAATAAATACGAGCAACAAGAATCACTACATTAATCTTAAGCCTCCACGATCAGTTGCAGAAACTGAAGTTGAAAAATTGACAAATCTACCAGCTTGTACCAAAACAATTTTGCAAAAATAAATTTTCCACTGCACAGTAAGACGCGTATCCAGAAATGTATACGATAAGGGGCCATGTGTTATCATCAATTTAATCAATTTCATCATCATCTATGCGTTTTTAATTATAATTGTTATCCTTTCAGTAAAATTCGAATTGTGTCGAATTTAGAATCACTTTCACTTTCCTCTCTAAATGAGGAGATATCTTCAGAAATTAGTTTTAAATTCATTTAATTTAAATTAATTAAAATTAAATTAAAAATAAGTGACCCAGCCGCCGAGTGTACTTTCCAATCCTATCCTCCAATTTGCCGGTCTGCACTTGCCCATGTAGGAAAAATTATTATTTTTGCATTCAAACAATACCTTGCCAGTTTGATTAGTGCATATGTGCTTTGATAAAAAGCTTCATGACTCTCTACGTTACTTTTCTTCCAGACTCACATTTTCCCATCGAGATAACCAATATAAGAAATTTGTCAAAAACTTGTGCGTTGTGATGCGTTTGGTTCCTGAAAATTATTCCGTAATCGTTTTCGTTTAAGTAAAGTTTTGGCATTTACAATATCCCACCATAAACCTAACACGTCACTGTTAATGTTAAGTTTTTATTTGGACCAAATTCTCTTAACGCAGTTACCATAGCTCTATTGAAGATTTGCAAAGTTAGCTTTATATTCTCTGGCTCTATTGAATTAGGTAAAAGTTTTTAAAGAAAGTGTCCATATTTAAGCAACACATTGCATCTCTTTTAATGCTGAAATGAAGCAAGGCTCATTACATTCTCTTTGAAATCGGTGTACATCGTATTGATGAGGTTTTTGGTTCAACCAGTCGTTTTTAATATTCCTCCTTAAATGTAATGTATCTATCTCATAAAAAAGAAGCCTTGATGCATCCTTTGGTTGACAGTAAGTATTTGAAAACCAAACTGGTGGTTCACAACAGAATGATTTGGCTTTCAGATTGATTGAATTATTATCTGTAAAATTTCACCCTCCAAATACAAATTGTAAATATATATTTAGATTGGATAAATTCAATAAGTTTTATTAACAAGAATTAAAACAGATATATTTAGATATTATCTTAAGCATATTCGCTGAGGCGCGGTGCACACAATTTGCACAAACCCACTTGTGTATACAAGGTCAAAAATAGTCGAGTATCTGAAATCAACTACAAGGACCGGCAGCAATAAAATCCTCACCTGCACTGTCGGAAACATAATTTAAATCACAGAAAGAACACTAAAACACAGCAACATATTTCAAAACTAATTTGTGCATTTTTATGTAATAATTACACTTTCAGAAGACCACTGTGAGTCAAATTCAAACAGTTCGACCACTAAATTTAGAAAATTTTAACCAAACGACATCCTAACATCTTTTGGTTTAGTTTAGTAGTAGACTCTTAGATGTGATAAGCTAGAAATAAGATATAAAATGTATAATTTAAAGCGTGTAAGGTGTTTTTCCCGGCTAGCAAGTGAAAGATAATGTAACCACATGGTAAAACTGGCCTATTGTGGGCGAAGTCACATTACCTGTTTGAATTTGTTGCTTGGCTTTGTTTCTACGTGATGTTATAGCACCATTATTAGAACTAAAAAAAATGTAAAGGTGATTTATGAGTAAATCGTTCGAAACTTTTCAAATAGAAGTTATTTAAAGCTTATACTTCCTTTATAGGAACTACTTTTTCGATAGCTCTTACAGAGAAGAAAATTATCTGTGATTTCAAATTTACTACAGAGATGCAACTAACGACATTTAAAGAAATATTAATAATGAAGACCCTCCCTTTAAATTAGGCACAGTCCAAATAAAATCCAAAACCAAATACAAATAATTCACTACTCTGACCTAGACTCTGTTCAAAACGAGAGGCAAATAAAACAACTATAGAATATCATTACTTTGACAATTCGCAATAAACCTTATTTATTGTATTAGTCAAATACTATAGAAGTGTAATACTTGCAGCTCTTGACAGTTTTCATACATTTGCACTGAGTAGCTGAAAGTACTTGTTTCATAAAAATATGGAACTGTAAACTATTATAAATAGAAATATCATTGAACAATCGTGAAAATTAATTAATATTGATTAATTAAATAAAAATGCATATATAATTGTGAGATATTTTCTTTAATTTAACATTTTGTTTTCTTACATACTGTTTCTTTCTTGTTATCATTTATTTTATTAATGTACACTTTAATTAAAACATTTTACTATTTATTTAGAAATAATTTAGAACAATTGTTACACACGGTATTCATATTTTCCTTAATTGTACAATTTAATATTAATTTAGTTTTAACATTGGACACACTTTCCTTAATATAAATATCAATATTACTTTTAAAAGTTTCATTGATAATACCAGACGTTTTTTAGCACTTTCATTGTGAAAGTAGAGTTTTGAAGAATATGTATATTTTCCTAATTCTATCTGTGTATTAACTAATTATAATTAGTACATAGCATTCAGAATTTTTATCAGCTAAATTATATTCTACATTTACATTAATATCCGTTTTTCATTGCACATGAATGAATAGATACATTTATAAAAAATTAACAGTTTTTTGTAACAAGAAAGTACTCACTGCCTCATTGTTACTGTCAGGCAAGGGTTGAAGCAATTGGATGGCCATAATCGATGTTAAATTGCACCGAAATTTTAGTCAGGTGTGACCTTATTACCACCTTTTGTTACTTCTCAAATCTTGGGATCACAAGAGCCCTGGCCAGAAGCTCAAATAAGAGCTGGACGGAGCACAAGGTACTTGAATACTGGCAGGGGTGCCAGGGAATGAGACATTCCAAGATAGTACTGAAGGGGCT
The DNA here is from genome assembly GCA_959613385.1 of Geotrupes spiniger. NCBI lineage: Eukaryota > Metazoa > Arthropoda > Insecta > Coleoptera > Geotrupidae > Geotrupes > Geotrupes spiniger. The sequence continues at coordinate 50,437,701 of OY390733.1, read as the reverse complement.
CATTAGCTGCACGTACCAGCACACTGTTTGGTTTGGGCAGGAAAGACCTGCACACTCTAACAGCCCTGGCTACTGGGCATAGCCGACTAAGGCATCACAAGCAAAGGCTGGGAGTGACGGATGCCACTGAGTGCCGACTATGCCTTGAAACTGAGAAGACAGCAGAGCACGTCATATATACCTGCCACCCTTGGACGAACTTGACAAAATCTCACACTCTAAAATCCTCCTATCTAAAGCGAATGGGATTTGAGGGTGAACTGTAAATAGTTGCGAGCCGCAATAGACCCTTGCGGTCGCAGTGGAGGGGCGACTAAACGCCCCACTCATTATAACTAACAACTACTTCTCAAATCGTCTCACAGCAATTTCAATAAATGTTGGATTAAGGGGGGGTCCTGCTTTAGAAGGCTCAAAAAATCGATATTGCTCAAATGTATGCCTAATAGATCTAAGAATATGTATAAAAAATTATAGCGGCTAATTCACAAAAAATATACGAACGCACGAACGCTCGGACAAACGAAGCGCGCGTCCCTCCCAGCAGTCACATAACACCGAACTATGTACTGAAAAAAGTTCAATCGGTCGTTCGAAACAATAATATTTTGAATTCGTAAGAGCTATAGTATGATTATAACGAGATATTACGTAAGTAATCGAAAATTAACATTTTTCCTGATCGTAAACTTTAGAGTACGTTTTCTCGAGTATTCGTTTTTACGATTTTTCAAAACTGGTGTGCGTGATTGCGAGAACACTAGACAACAATCAAAACGAAACAAAACTTTTGTTAGCTTCAGTAGCATTCTATTTGATTTGAACTAAAAAGATTAATGAAAAAAAATTCTAAACAACTTTTTTAGCAAGTTGAAATGATTTTCTCTTCCTGCAAAGAGCACATTTATTTTCAAACCTGAGAAAAATCTTGAATTTCAAAATGTTGTGTTTTTTTTAGTTCACCTAGAAGAAAATATATGAGAATTACAATTTTCTAAACAACTTTTTTAGCAAGTTGAAATGATTTTCTCTTCCTGCAAAGAGCACATTTATTTTCAAACCTGACAAAAATCTTGAATTTCGAAATGTTGTGTTTTTTTTTTTAGTTCACCTAGAAGAAAATATATGAGAATTACAATTTTCTTTGGTTTTTTTGTTTCAGACAAAAATTACGAGCTACATCTTTCCCACCGATTATAGACTGCAATTGAAAGGTGTTACACAAATGTGCATAAAAATCGGTTCCGTTTAAATATTTTTCTCTCGAAATATTTTTTTTATGCAGACTTGCTCATTTTTTCTGTCCTAAAAAAAATCCCCCAAAAACGCTATTTTAAGGCCTCCTGAAGCATGGTCCCCCTTAATTGCTCACTTATTTAATTTCAATAAATTTCAATTCATCAAAAAATGCTTTAATTCATCGAATTAAGACTGGCCTTCTATATTATTTAGCATCTCTATATCTAGAAGAATTGAAAATTTCAAAACAGTGTCTACTTTGTAAATGAACTCTGTGCTGCATTGGCTGATATTATTGCTGTTAACCGACGAAACGCATCAGCTATTTTGTTAGCTATTACCGAATTGAACAATGTTCAATTCGGTAAAAGTTGTTGATCCTGCGCACCCCAAATTTAAAGTTGGTTAATATATTCGGATTAGTAAACACCGTCACGCTTTTACGAAGAACTATACTTCTAATTGATCCAATGAAATATTTACTATTGCAGGCATAAAAAATACTTATCCTCGAACTTACATAATCAAAGATGGTAGAGGGGAATTAATTCTTGGAGGCTTCTATGAGCACGAATTGCACAATGTAAAACATCCCGACGTGTATTTAATTGAAAAAGTACTTCGTCGAAAAGGGAATCAAGCATTGGTCAAATGGTATGGCCTTGATAGTACTCACAATCAATCGATAGCTAAGGATAACGTATTATGATAACTGAACAATATCAATAATTCACTATTATACTTTTCAGCAATCTTTTATTTCAAATATACACCTACAATAATTACAATTATTATGTGTCATAAACACAAGCAACGTACATCTAAGTGAATTATGTCCAATTTCTTGCAACGTACATTTAAGTAAGTGACTTATATATAAATTCGTTCGTTGCAGTAGTAGTTGTAGTAGTGTACAGTGTTCTGCTAAAAGATGATTTACTTCACGATTATCATGTTGCCATCGAACCTGCCACCTCGTTACCCATCTCGTCAGCAGCTGCGTTGAGAAGTTCCAAGAGATTATCCAATTGTTCTTCTCGCCTTAACTCACCAATCATTTTATGACCCCAGGCTAACGTGTGACTACTATCCTTCATGATGAATCTTTTATCACCCTTGGCTGAGAGAGCTACTTTGTTAAGATGATCGAAACACATACATTTTCTTATACATCAACCCACCATCTTCGACGACTCTTTTATAGTCCACCACGCTCAAATCGCTCTCAATTACATACTATTTAACACCTTTATCTTTTTTCGTTGTTTCCCTTAAAGATGTTACACAGTAAGCTTTCGCCCCCGTTCCATAAAATGATGTCAGTATCGTATTGGGGTATTCTTTCATTTGGGCCTTATTTCTTTTTTAACAAATTGTAGAAAAACTCATAAATTACGATTTTCGATAATTCCAACACACAAAATCCCACATACCGCGGCTTAATATATTTTACTTCCACAACTGGCATTTCGATGGCTGCAATATTGTCACAAAAAAATTTCGATAAGTTGAAATTAGGTTTTGCTATTAATGCTTTTATGCCAGGCCGTCTAAAACGGTTCTCCCAATGGGTCACCATGTCTACTCGATTTTCGACATTTTCCATCGTTTGTCCGAAGACTATGTTGTTCATGGCTTTATAGTGGTTTTTTTGAACTCATTCTTAGCATTCTGACATTTTTCTGAATTGAAATCGATGCATGTTTTCATTCATCCAAGCTGAGTGTCGAAATGTTAATGCTCTGTGAATCTTTTTCTGTTTCATTCCATTTCTTATAGATTGTCGTAGGTTGTCATAATGAATTACATATTTTGTTTTGTCACACAAATTCGCCATTAATTTGGTATGTCTTGCATTCTCACCGAATGTGTTCTTGGGGCAAATTGGTAAATCGTTGTGTTCGTCGTGCACATTTCCTCAATACTCAAGATCCACTTCGAAGACATAGTAGACAGCATCGTCTATATTGCACACATCTAGCTTGTTATTATCTTCTTCTGACAACCATGTGAAGCCACCAGGTGGTAATTTACACCTCATCGCATGACCGTAGAGATTAGTGGCGTCTAAGTATAAGATGTATGAGGATGGTTTTACACTATCGTAGTCATCCAGAAATCGGTTGTTCGCAACAGCAGCTCGCTTACAGCACATACTAAGCCCACCTCTAATATCTTTCTTGAAAAAGTGAATCTAAGAATGAATAAGGAAATATACCTTTTTACCTTTTTTTAAGTGTGAATTGCGTGGGAACTGAACTGTTTTTTTTTAATTTCAGAGCATTGGCCATCTTCTAAAAATTAACCTAACTTTTCCAATGAACACGCATAAACACATAAATCGAAACGAATCAACAAATCGCAGTTTCATGAATACTTTGCGCTGTTTCCCTTTGGAATCTATGGTTTCACCAACATGCACTTCTTTAGAGAATGTTATGTATTTCTCTTTGTTTTGTGCTATTACATCCACTTCTTCTTCCTTCAGGGCAATATTTGAGTGTGGAAGATTGTGGAAGAATATTGCTATGCATTTTAGAATTTGGTAATTTTTATTGCAGAGTGAATGTGCAGAGCCCCTATATTTTCCAGTCAGGTGATCATGATACCTTTTGCTTTGAATCAATTATTAATTTATCACAAATGTGACATGATGATCTTATATCGTGCAGAGATTGATCCAACCAGTCTAAAGTTGGTTTTGTTTTACTCAAATGGTTTTTATAAATTTCTAGGACATCTTTTTCCAGATGTGTCATAAATTCATTCGCCGCGTTTCGTTCACGGTGCGTTTCATATTTCGATAACGCATCGTCGTACGAGCAATTAATGAAATAGCATTTTTCTGTGTACGACTCATTTTCTTTATATACTCACCATTTACCGGTATTAATAGCGCCTCAAAATCGGCATAGATTAGAAATGGGATTTTCAATTGTTTTTCGAAATTTTCAGACTGTAAGATGTTTGCCCTCTCAGCATTTCCGTATTTGTTAATTTTTATGTCAGTGGTCTGCACAATAGCCCTCACTTTTGTGCAGTCATCGCTCTGGTGGCGTATCAAATTCGTCTCCGATGAAAAGTGTACCAAACATCCTTCATATATGAATCTTACATGCCCATTTTGGGATGATTGTGAGTTCATAAGGCGAGATAAATTTTTGATCCAACAGTAATGACTGTTCCCATCGTCGTCATTAATCATTAATAAATTTATATGGCGAGGTCGTTTACGATGGCAGATGTGAACGGTTACCATGTCGTGCATCATTCTGTCACCATCAAAATGGGAGTTTAATCCGTACACGTTGATGATACTCCTTTCCTCAAACTTTTGAATTTGTTTGATACTTACTGTAACGAACCGACAGTCGTTACAGATTTGCTATTGATCTACAAAGTACAGAGATCGCGTTGAAAATATTTAACGCGAAATCTGTGCGATTAATAGCAAATCTGGCGTACGTGACCGAAACGCCTGACGTCACCGCGGCCGTTTTGTTTATAAGGCGTTCGGGCGCACCGTGCAATTCATTCCGTCCGAGGCATCCGAAGCGCTCACTTCGCCCGCTGCATCTGAAGCAGTCACTTCGTCCGAGCATCCGAGCCGTAAAATTCCATCCCTTAATCCGCCACCCCGTAGCACATTGTCTGCCACTACCAACATTGGAGTGGTGGGTAGCTGCACCCCTTAATCCACCACCCCGTAGCATATTGTCTGCCACTACCAACATTGGAGTGGTGGGTATCTGCATCCCTTAATCCGCCACCCCGTAGCACATTGTCTGCCACTACCAACATTGGAGTGCTGGGTAGCTGCACCGCTTAATCCGCCACCCCGTAGCACATTGTCTGCCACTACCAACATTGGAGTGGTGGGTAACTGCATCCCTTAATCTGCCACCCCGTAGCACATTGTCTGCCACTACCAACATTGGAGTGGTGGGTAGCTGCATCCCGTAGTCCGATCCGCGAACGCGACCGTCGCGCGCAAAGACCATCCGTCCCAACGTCCGAGCCGCACCGACGACCGAAAATAATTATTTCGCACCGGCAATAATATTTCATTTTCCGTTTATTTGGAGTTTTCACTGTTTATTTTCTTCGTTATCCGGTTATAAATATAAATATTGTGTTCGTTTCGGTTATTTAGAGTTTCTTATTATTTCACTGTTATTATTTTGTTATTTATTATTATTAAATAAAAATCAATAAACCAGTGTGCCGTCTTTAAATCGGAAACACGAGAAACGTAGCCGTTTACCTGGAATCTCCACTGCAAGCTACCAATGAACAAAAAAAGGGTCACTGGCCGAGCCGGCTGTTTGAACACGTCAGTAAAAACATTTCGGCACAGAGACCCGTTATAGTAACGCGAATAAAACCCACCCGCCGTCCGTCCGTCCGTAAGGGAAGCGCGTTACATTACTGGATATTCGAGGTGATCGAAATGATGTCAGTCCTTGAAAAATGGGGGTACGACAATGTTCGCTGTGGTAGACCGGTGGATAGATAACATGCAGGCGTCACCGCCCAGGCGAAACAGCAATTATCCACATTTTGAATCACTTCCGGTTGAGAGATTGCGTTCAAATAGGACGTTTTCCTCCTTGCTACATACAAATGTTAAGTTTAAAGTTTCAGAGCTCTAGCTATAATCGTTTGGACGCTAGAGCGCGCACAGACACTCTAGAGCCCATCCTATAAAATTTTGATAATTACTTTTTATTTATTTCTTTATCTAGACATTCTTACCTGAATCCCGCTCTTGAAACTCCGACATTTTTGTCTTTATTTCGTCAATGAATTCTCCATAGATTTCATCTAAGTCTGCCATCATAGTTATAATTTTATATTGGTATTAAAAGATTTTATTTTAGCTTCATCGGTCGTATGTAAAAATAAATAGCGAAACATTCTACGTTTACTTGTAGGTTCCCGTACATATGTACATATGTTTCTCTTATTCGATTTGTAAAGTCCGCGATGTCCACTAAATGATCAGGCTCACTAACGCGAAAACTGGTGACCCGATCCCCAAATGCACTCGCTATTTGCTCGACTCCATCATCAATAATAACGAATGCATTGCGTGTATGATCATTGCTACGCAGATGTGCCAAATAGCAGGAAGTATTTACACGCACATTACAGATGCTACATACTGTTGTATTTGAATAATGCGCCTCATCATTTTTTGTCGTTTACCAATGCAACTGGTTTGTTGATGCCTTCGTAGGTTGTCTGGTCGGATGAATTCTTTCAAAGCAACATCTTGTTTCAGCAACACACTGTTCACTACTACTACTACACTTGTTACAACTAATTACTCTATAACGATCTATGCATAACAGTTCTCTTATATTGCTCCCCTCCTCCATACTTGAGTGGGGCTGATCTTGAAATTGTTTCTATATGCAACCTAAGACGTGGCCTTGGTCTTGTTTGACCTTGACCATAGCCTTGGTCATCGCTATCACCTTCACCTTAGTCTTGACCTTGCTAACGACCTTGGCCTTGAATTGCCAATTCATAAACCTTCCCTGGAACGATGTAGGTCAAGGTCAAGGTCAAGGTTAAGGTCCTGGTCACGCAGTGTGACCTATTCAGAGACATTATATTCGTCGCACGAAGTGGGTTACCGTTGAGTTATGTACGGAAATATCAGTGTATCACTTTAAAACGGAGAAGGGAGAATCCTGCTAGAATCGTTAGAGGAACTGGGACATTCTCAATGGTTTTGAGAAGGGAGACAAAGGGAATATACATACTGCTGTGTACGGTAATACTAAAAACGGTAATAATAAAAAAAATTAAATTGAGAAAAAAAATATTTTAGTTTATAATTTATTGCTAAATTAATACTTTAAGCGAATATAAATTTTATTTACGGGATGCATTAGGAATAATTTCGTTTACGTCGCATGGGGGAAATGGCAATGAGTTGAGTAGGGAAAATTAAGTGGGGTTAGAGAAGTGGGAAGCGATAATATATAAACGACTGCGGACGAGAAATTTGGACAGTTCCCGGAGAGTTCCCGAAGAGAAGCAGCCAGAGAACCACGGAGCCAGAGTCCAATGATATGACAGGTATGCAGAAACTTAATTTGCAATTAATTACGAATTACAAGGTTTATGAGAGAAAAATAATTAACACTTAGATTCATTAAATGTGTATATGTAGCGTATTAAAAAACTAATTTTATTAAATTACACTTATGTACGTGTTAATAGTATTATTATTACAAAGGTTTGATTTATATAGATTAAGATTGATGCTTATGTACGCATCAATAGGAAATTAAACGAATAACATTTAAGAAACATTCCATTTAATGCTTATGTACGCTTTGAATGGATAGAAAATTAAGACCGATGCTTATGTAAGCGTCCATAGGAAAGTAAGAAAAATAACATTTAAGAAACATTTCATTTAATGCTTATGTACGCTTTAAATGAATAGAAAATTAAAACTGGTGCTTATGTACGCATCAATAGGAGATTAAGAAAAAATAATATTTAAGACACATTTCATTTGATGCTTATGTACGTGTCTAAATGAATAATTAAGACTGGTGCTCATGTAAGCGTCAATAGGAAATTAAGCAAATAGCATTTTAAGAAACATTCCATTTAATGCTTATGTACGCATTAAATGGACAGAAAATTATTAATTAACATTTAATAACCACAAGCGCAGCTAGGAAACGAGCGTGCGTTTATTTTCTTAATAGGCTCAACGATCGGAAGCTCGGCGCCGACGACCACGACTGGCGAAACCGTTTGGTAGCGACGAAGGCCACACCATGGGACCGAGTCAAGATCGAAGTACATTTCATTAAATATGGCGGAATGGCGGAATTCACATGGGAAGAAATAATGAAAATAATGGGGCAGGTTGAAGAAAGGAAGGCGGCGGGGGAAGCGATTCATTTCACGTCCATCGTTAAGGTAGTAACAGTGTTAAAGAGTGATAAATAATGTCGAGGAAAGCGAAAAGTGGAAACAGTCGACAACGAATTGTCGAATGAAACGGTTGTGGTTTGATTAACAAATTGATAGACAAGATACCTGTGGAATTACACATCTCAGGATACAAGTTTTGCGGGTCAGGTACAAAGTTAGTGAAATGACTAGCGCAGGAAGATCGAGGTGTGAACAAGTTAGACGAAGCTTGTAAGAAACACGATATCGTATACGACGCTACTTCAGATTTGGTTACGAGACACGCGGCCGATAGGGAGTTGTATAAAACAGGAAAGGAATGATTGCTAAGTAAAGACGCAAGTGGGTGAAAAAGTATCATCTACAGCCGTAGCCGCCGCAATGAAAGGAAAAACCGTGCTCGGCATGGGGGTCGTTAACGACGCTTGAAGACAAAATCAACAAGGTTAGCTTTAAAAAAAATTAGGAAGCGCAGGAAATCAGTTGTCTTTTCAACATTCAATAAAGACCGCTCGTCAAGCATTAGCCCGCAACGGAGCGAACACATTATTCCAACATGCAAAAATATTAAGGAATCTGTACAGAAAGATACGTGAGCCGCGGGGCAGAATCATAAAGATCCCCAAGACTGGTGTATTTCTACCGTTGATACCCTTATTCGCAGCATTAGGAGGCTTGGGATCTCTCGGAGGCGGGGCAGCCGCCATAACGAAAGCAGTAACGGGAGCAAAATCAGCAAGAGGCTAACTGCAAGAAGCAGAACGACATAACCGCGTAATGGAAGCAAACGCTGTAAGGAGCGGTTTTTACATTAAACCGTATAAACAAGGGTGTGGATTATATTTAAGTAGCCCTGCAAAAAAACTGAACACAAAATAAAAGTCGACAAAGCGATAGTGAGCTACGAGTTTCACTCACATCAACCATTCGGCTCCACAAGTTTCGATAACAACGATGATATTCGAATATCCATTCCGGAAATTGACAATTACACGTTACCCAGCGAAAGTTGTTTGTACGTAGAAGGTAGTGTACGCAAGATCGGGGCGGACGTTAATGTGACGAAAGATGCCAGCGCAACTACGAAGCTAATTAATAACCCACTCGCGTTCGTGTTCAGTGACTTACGATATTTGATAAATGACGTGTAAGTAGATTCCGTAAGAAACGTTGGTATAACGTCATGTATGAATTAGTACATTGTACAACAAGTGTTGGAAAGGTAAGATTTCACACGAGTTTGCAGGATTGAGTTAAGCAAACGAGTGTGAAATCGACTTTCCAACACGTGTTTTACACGATACGATGACCACCATAACAATGTCTTACTTGAATATATTCGTCACTTTCAGAATTCACAAATGACACATGTTAATAAATGTCAAATTTCATTTGTAACCACGATTGCACTACCCGTGTTGAAATAGTTATTTTCATAACAAGTGTCGAAAGTAAGTTATATCGTGCGAGTGAGAATGTTGACGCACGAGCGTCAGAGAGTGCAGAAACCTCACGAGCAGACGATATAACACTTTCGAGCGAGTTATGAACACTACTTTTTACACGACCTCAAATGTATTTTTAAAAAAACCTGAGAAAGTGACGTTAGAATGCTCAAGTCAGTTAGTCGGTAAAACAGAAACTTAATTTTAATATATCACACAGCAGCTGACTAATATTCGACGGAACTTCAACCAACAAGCCCTAATGGCAGATAGTTACGAAACTGTGTAAGGGCCCGGTATACCACAGTGAATATTTAGTGGAGTCAATCTTTTTCTGTGTCATTTGTACAAAATGTGCCTGATGGTGTGCGTTGAGCTTTAGTTGGTCGCACTTGTCAAAAATATCATCACTAGTGTGATATAATATCACACGCCATGTGTTATTGACAGTTTTCTGAAGTAGGTTACTACGATGATATTCATTAGTTTCGGTAGAGGTCGTGTAAAATAGTACATTGTACAACAAGTGTTGAAAAGGCAAGATTTCACACGAGTTTGCAGGATTGAGCCACGAGCCGAAAGGCGAGTGACTTAAGCAAACGAGTGTGAAATCGACTTTTCAACACGTGTTTTACACGATACTTTTCCGACGACCACCATAACAATAAAAATCAAAAGTATATATTGATTAAAGTTTCAGAATTCACAAATGACACATGTTAATAAATGTCAAATTTAATTTGTAACCACGATTGCACTACCCGTGTTGAAAATTGTATTTTCAACACGGCTGACAGCCAATCAGATTGATCGATTTCATATTTCACACGGGTACTCCCTCCATTCGCAATATCCCATTTCAAAATTGTATTTTCCGACGACCATTATGAAATGTATTGAATTGTACACCGTTTTTTGTTACTGAAAGTGGGATATTGCGAATGGAGGGAGTACCCGTGTGAAATATAAAATCGATCAATCTGACCTGTGTTGAAAATACAATTTTCAACACGGGTAGTGCAATCGTGGCTACAATAGTATATTGTGCAACAAGTGTTGGAAAGTCAAGATTTCACACGAGTTTGCCGGATCGATTTTATATTTCACACGGGTACTCCCTCCATTCGCAATATCCCACTTTCAGTAACAAAAAACGGTGCACAATTCAATACATTTCATAATGGTCGTCGGAAAAGGTTATTTATCATTCAGTCCTAACGACGTATTACAGTTGGAGAACGCAGGTTGGAGTGTTGAAAGTGACGTAAGTATGACGGATCAAGATATCAAAATTAACAGGTATGTATTTTTCATGTAAAACAGGTTGCTCTTTCAAATTTTCGATTCGGTTGATGTGATTCTGCATACACAAAAGAGATACATCGATTTACCTATTCAGCAGGATGTAACTAGCGCCCTCTATGAGGAACGTGGTCACACTCTACATTTTTAAAACTGATCTCCCGGGAGACAATAATAATAACAACGATTTGTTCATCAATCACATAATCTGTTATTAATTAAAGATTTAAATAAAGTTTATCAAATAAACGGTAGTGTGTTAAACGTTACATTGGTGACCCCGACGCGATGAGCACCGACGAAACTCTGAAACCACAAGCCATAGACCACGGATACACACATTCCGGGGAAACCTCATCGACTACGACAAAAAGCCCCACATCGGACTCGCGCAGTAAAGTTACAGCCTTTCTGGAGGGACAATTGCGTTTTGTGGTTCGTACAAGTGGCTGCGCTCGAAATCGCTCAAATTCGTACAGATGCCGCAAAATACAGATATGTGTTGGTACATTTGACGAGGCAACCTTGCCATTCGTCGCCGATATTATTACATCGTCACCAACCGAAGATAAATAAACTGCTTTAAAAACAAGGCTTGTAAATGCTTTCGAAGAAACTAAGTTTCGCCGCCTCCTCCACCACGTTGAGTTTATCGATGGAAAGCCTTCACACTTCCTCCAAACTTAGCTGCCGGAAAGGTACCCGACGCTATATTACGTACACTCTTCTTGGAGCAACTTCCTCAAAACGTTCGTTGCGTTTTGGCAATAAGTAACGCCAATGACTTGGCGACATCTGACCTTGCAGGCAGATAAAATTTTCGACATGCAACACAACATCATGTCTGTTAGCAGAAACTCAACCGTAGAACACACCAGTGACAACGCAGCCAGCATGCAAGCAGCCACAAATTCGGCATACAATATCGACGAGATGAAAGCAGAAATTCGGATGCTGGCCGCAGTAGTGCAGAAAATAAGAAGAGGTAATAAACGTGATAATACTATAGTAATCAGCAGTGGTGTTTGCTACTATCATACACGATTTGGCAAACAAGCAAAAAAGTGTCGCCAATCTTGCTGCTTCAATAATGAGTTAAACTAGCAAGGCCTTCAGTAATTTTGGTAGGCACAGCTGAGGGCCCTTTTACATCACGCCTACAAATCAACGATTTGAAAAACCATCTCAAATTTCTCGTCGACACCGGCGCTGACATTTCAGTGTTACCAAGGAGAAACTTCACACTTTTTGCAGCGAACGGTTCAACAATACATACCTACGGCACTCAATCGATGGCAGTAGACCTCGGAATCGGACAAACTTTTAACTGGGTATTCACAGTTGCCGACGTTGCACACCCCATACTAGGTGCTGACTTTATTAAGCAAAATAACCTACTAGTCGACTTACGCAACCGAAGATTACTCGACCCTCAGCCAATTAAAAAATTGCTTCACTCAGCACCACCGCTCGAAGAAGTCAATTCAGTGTCGTCGAAAGGAGAGGTTACGTCAAAACTACCGTCGCAATTGGCTCGACCAACTACGTCAGCAGTCCAACTAGTCAACCGTCTATCACAAGTCTCATCCATTACGTGTAGTAATCCCGACAGGGCATTTGTTTACTGTCAAAAAGTGAATGGGCAAGCCCGTTACCCCTTGTTAGAAGGACGGAAGGTGTCGCTCCTGCGGCGACTACCGCAGACTAAACAGGGTGCCAACACTTGATAGGTACCCTATACCTCACCTTCGCGATTTTACGGTGTTTACCACGTTGGGTTTGACCCGAGCATATTATCAAATACCTTTACTTCAAATCATGAAATTTAGTAATTTTAGTACCCCTCTATTCGGGAAATCCCTATGTAAAGTACTCCTCCCACACACGAGAAGATCACCCGAAAACTGCAATGCCGCAAATTGAGTCCGGCGACTCATGGACTCAATTTTTCGCGGTTTAGAATACTACCACATCTACATCGATGATATTTTGATAGCCTCCACATCGCTTGAGGAGCATAAGAAGCATGTGCACATAATTCTCGAACGGCTTCACCAACATGGCCTTTCCATCAACGTCAATAAGTGCGTTTTCGCTCAAAAATGAGGTAACCTACCTAGGTTACACAATAAATGTCAAATGAATTAGACCCACCGCTCAACGCATCGAAGCCATCCGGGACCATCCAATTCCGAAAACAATAGTCGAGCTACGTCGATTTTTGGGGGCCTGGAATTTTTATCGACTAAACATTCCTCTGAGATTCACGCCAAACGACAAACGCCTCATCGTATGAAACTATGTTACATCAAAGCCCTTCGACAATTGTAAAGAATCACTCATTGACGCAGTACAATTGGCATTCCCGCTCCAGATAGTACACTAACCCTTCGCTGCGACGCTTCCGACCAATCTGTTGGAGCAGCGTTAGACCAGTTAGTGAACGGCGAAAGACAACCTTTAGGATTCTATACCAGCAAACTGAACAAAACAGAACGCAACTACAGCGCTTGCGACCGCGAATTACTCGCCATTTTCAAAGGTATAACATTTTTTAAGCATCTAGTGGAAGGAAGACACCTGGTAATTTTAACCGACCATCGGCCAATTTCATTTGCACTAACACAGGCCTCCGACAAAGCTTCCTCACGTCAACAACGGCAGTTGCAGTACATTAGCCAATTTACCACTAACATCGCACATGTGGCCGGTCAAGACAATGTGGTGGCCGACGCAATGTCACGGATTGAAGCCATATTTTTACCTACCTGTATTTCTTCGCAGGATATCGCGGAAGGACAAAATCAAGACGACGAAATGCAACACCTTTTAAGATCATCTTCACTACAACTCAGTAAAAGTTCACAACTCAAATATTGAAATATTTTGTGGTACATCACTGGGTATACACAGATCATATATACCATCTTGCGTCCGGAGCACAATTTTTCTTAACTTGCACAACGTCTCGCATCCCAGCGGCAAGTCTACTCAGAAATTAATTAGCCGACATTATGTGTGGCCACACATGAACCGCGGCATTTCAAGATGGGCACGATCTTGCGATGCTTGTCAGATGAGTAAAGTGAACCGACATGTCAAAAACATTCCACAACATATAGGAATATGCGAACGTTTCATGCATGTGCATATCGACATCGTAATAATGCCAAAATGCGGAGATTATCGATCCTCGACCGCTACACCCGCTGGCCCGAGGCAATACCACTAAAAGACATCTATGCAGAGACGGTAGTAAACGCATTTTTCAGCGGATGGATAAGCCGATTCGGCGCACCATCTACGATCACTACTGACACAGACTCTTAGTTCGAGTCCTAATTTTTTGAAGCATTCAAAAAACTCATCGGTTGTAATCGTATCAGAACAACGGCTTATCATCCTGCTTCAAATGGCATGGTTGAAAGATGGCATCGATCACTCAAAGCTGCAATTATGTGTCCTGCTTCATCGAATTGGGTCAACACACTTCCAGTTGTTCTGCTGGGCCTTCATACAAGTTTCAAAGACGACAGTAAAGCGAATACAAAATGCCGAAATGCTCCATGGCACCACACTTCGCCTTCCGGGCGAATATTTCATCGACGAGGAGATGGGTCCTGAACCACAAAATTTCATCGAGAAGTTCCGACAGTTCATGCGAGAAGTGCGTTCTTCACCTGCCACTCATTACAACAAGGCACGCATGTATTTGTACGAGCGGATGATGAAGAAACCTCTCGAGCAGCCATACCGGGGTCCATTTGAAGTATTGGAGCGAATTAATGACTTCATTTTTAAGGTGGACATCGACGGACGTGCAACGACAATTTCAACCGAGTGGCTTAAGCCAGCATTCATTGAAGCGAGTGACAAAGAACCCACACTAGCAACAAGCGGTTCCAGCTGGCCTAGCAACCCACGAACTTACTGTAGAAAAAAAGGAACTTCTACATCCGTGACTCATCATGCTTACTAGAGTCACTCCGAGTGGACTCCTGTGGGCACACTTTACATTTTCAAAACTCGAGGCGGCACTGATCTCCCGGGAGACAATAATAACAACAACGATTTGATTCATCAATCACACAATCTGTTATTAATTAAAGATTTAAATAAAGTTTATCAAATAAACGGTAGTGTAAGTAAACGCCACAAGCAGGATATAACTAGCGCCCTTTATGAGGAACGATAAAAGTGATAACAAATTCCTATTCGTCATACATTTAGAAATAAAATTATTAATTTGAACATCCTGTACGTCTTAAACGAGCAACATTTGTATAAGGCATGTTGCGCTCAATCCTCATATTTCAGGCTCTACTATTCCCAGTTTCCTGATTTCCCATTCTTAACTACTCGCCCTGTTTTTAGCTAATTACGCTCGAGAAGATAATTAGATTTTATCGTCGTGTGTAATACAACACTTTTTCTACAGAATTACCGAGTACAAGTTCAAAGGAAAATTAAAATTTCAAAAATTGAAATTTTTGGCACAAAAATAGCAATTGCGTTGTCCGTTACTATGGATTACTCTGTCAGTACCTCTGTATAATTGACAAAGCAAACACTTACGTTGTGGTATTCCGAAAATAAATGTTTCTAATAACTATAATAGTACAATTAATGTTGTCGTTAACCCTTCCAATTATATGTTGGAATTTGTAAATTAAATAGAATAAGAAAAATTATTCTATTAAATTCATTTTATCTACCCTTGCTGTTGAAGTGATACTTTATCTACCCTTGCGGGTAAAGTGCTACTATCTACTCAAAAAAGTTGATAAAATAATAGTTTATTTAACTAAAACTGCTATAGAAAAAAAATAAATAAATGAATGTACAAGTCACCTCGTATATCCAGGTAAATTTCATGTATGATATTGAAAACGTATATACATCAATTCCATATATTATCAAGTAATTTGAAAACTAATTAATACTGATGTGATCATGTTTATAATTTATTTTATGCCGCTATTTTCTTAGTTCTCTCTTTGACTATTAATTTTACATAAATCTAGATACTCTATATTGTGTAATTCCGAGTAGATAAACTCCCCAAATTGATTACAATTCGTTTATATTTAAGTAAAGGACTTTTATTAGTATTACAATTAAAATAATATAATTAGAATACGACCATTGCACAATTGCACAATTGAAAATACAAGCTTTGATGTGTTTGTAAGAAAATTATTCGTCCAATTGCAAAAAATCTCGTACCTTCATATTATTTATATACTTATTAAGTTACCAAAATGTTACAACAGGATAATACTATATTTTAAACACTTGCAAGGAAATTTAATCAATGATGCATCCAGCGTCATCGATATAATCACATACTTTAAGTGTCGGGTTGAAGTGAAGTCCAGCGGGGCAGTCATTTTCATAAGCCACTCCAGTATCACAAATGTAATATTTGGCACAGTCCCTGGAATGAGCCAGTAGAGTTGTGAGCACTTCGTTAATAGGTGGACATTTGCCAACAGGTCCACCTACATTTTCAAGTATGCAGTTGGTATTTTCAGGGTAATCGCAAAAGTTCTTAGCCGGATTGAAGTGAAGACCCGGAATGCAGTCTAGTTCAGCTTTGATTCCGTTGTTGCATTCGTAAAATTTGGAACAGCTAGATGCATGTTGATAGAAAATTTGTCCGCTGCTTGGGCATTGCACATCAGCTACAAAAAGAAATATAGTAAGCTGCAACAACTTGTTGAAAACCTACCTTCGGAGAAACCGCTCTTCATCAAAAACACCAAACACACGAAAAAAATCCCTGTAGGAAAGAAATTTTATTATTTAGCATAAATGTAAATGTTTAAAACACCAATATTTATAACATAACGAACCTCTCATTATGAATGAAAAATGTTTTTGACAACTTTCTGTCGTGGATATGTAAGGAAGTTAATAGTCTGATACGAAACTAGTTACATGATATCGTTCCTGTATTTTATATAGACGTTGATTATCTCATTAAACACTATCTTTAATGCATATATGTAGCAGATATGGAATAATTTTTACACAATTGAGTCCTTATGAAGATGTACATATGAGATTAGGTTCTTAATCACTTTTAATGTACGCAGTAATTAGAATTCTATAAGTGCTAATTCAATTAGAAAATCCAACTTCATCATAGAAATTGTTCATAATTTTGCACGGTATTTAATTTTTAGTTGGTTATAGTTTAATTTACATACATGCTTCTGGTATCATTTTTGTTTTAAATTTCATTTCTAAATAAATAAAAATAATATATATATACATATATATTGTGATGTTATAAAATGATACCATTTATAAATAATTAAATAAATAAATTGAGTCATAGATCACTCACATTTTGTCAGTGATATATAAACAACCCTAAATACCTTTTTATACATTTATTAACGTAAAAGAGACGAGAGGATCAATATAGACAGGTAACTATATTGATTGGGTGTAGAAAAATGTATTATTACTATTGTAAATAAATATTTAGAATTAAGTTAGATTATAATTTATATACCGAGTTACCGTTGCCAAGACGAAATTGAAGTAAACATACAGCGTATTTAGCTTGCCGTGACGGGCAACGCACCGAAATGATCCGAAATATAGTTTGCCATGGACGAACACACGCCGCGTATGTAAACGCGATAGGTATCGGTAGATTGCTATGACCGATCCGGCGATGCAATTATAAAAACAACTGACTGGAGAGTACGCTTAGAACGCCATTACGAAACGATAACCGTGAAAACGTGTCCAGGTATTATTCGTTATTGCTACGGAAAAACAGTAATTATTTAAAATAAAACCATTTATCATTGAATTAAAACATAAGCGTACCTCCGAACGATAAAAATCCGAACGTTATCGATCATAAAATCCCGCCGGAAATTTCCCAATTTGGAACCCGCCGCTCCTGCTATCCTGTACCAGAGACGTCGAGGAACATCCTGATCCAGTTTCCCGCAGTCTATTCCATCTATTCCATCCCGAAAACTGATTAAAAATCCGAAGAAAAACCCACGCCGGAACCGCCATTTTGAATTTCGCGCTTGGCCCAGATTTGTTTACCTGTAATTAGAACCGGTTAAACAGGTTAGTCTTAGATTATATAAGTTACACACTTTACCCACCCCTACACTAATTAATTATAATCATACTTACACGAATAAACCACAGCACATATCCCATAATTAAGAATTACCCTCGAAAGACACCAAGACTGCATCGAAGGCCGCCCTTTCGTGCGTATTAAGCACTATCATTTCTCCCTTCGATAACGTCACGCATTACACATTCCTTACGCGTTATTAAGGTTGCATACCAGTTGTTATTATTTATGTTAAAACGTTTTCTTTTATACCAATTAATAAATATTGTTCCTGTTGAAAGTTGATCTTTTTGAGATACGTTTACCTATTTATACCCACATTACGCCCTGAGAGATAGATAAGAGTCCAAAATAATATTGAATCTTTAAATTAAAACACAATCAATTAAAAAACATTAAAATTCAAATTAGAACACATAGTAATCGTTATAAAATAACATTACAAATTGACGCACAACGTGGCAGGCTCGATTGCTCGATTTCGAATTAGAGTACCGTTATACTAGTATAAAGAAAAAAATAGGTAAACGTAAACATTTAAAAAGGGTTATCAGTATGCCGAACACACGATCAAAATCGTCTGACAACAGGGGAGACGGAAGTGAAACCGTCCAAGAGACCCAACAAATACAACCTCCAATTATAGAAACAGCACCATGGGATAAATTAATGGCCATGATAACAAATATGAACGAACTAACTGAAGTAAATAGACAAAAAGATAAAGAAATAAGGGAAGAAAATAGAAAAAAGGACAAGGACGAGTTAATAACAACAATAAACAATAAAATGGAACAACAAACTCAAACTACAATCCAAGAAACAAAGGATTTATTAAATAACCACCGAGCCGAAATAAACCAAACTATTATAAATTTACAAGAAAACTTCCAAGCTCATATACAGCAACTAGAGAATCGATTAGATAGGAAAAATGAAGATATGCAAATCACGGTCCGAACTGAACTGGAAACGACTAAGGAAAAAATAAACAAGATACAAGAAGAAATCGTTACCCAAATTCACCATAATCAAAGTGAGGTGAATGATAAATTTGAAGGTATGACAGTAAATATGCAGGAATATAAATTTACACAAGATCGAACTACGATCGAAGTCAGAGAAATCGATAATAGAGTTACTAACAATACAAATAAAATAGGACAGATGCAGGGCCAGAACATTACCTGGAACTCGAATATTTGGGAGGAATTGAAAAATATCAAAGAAAAGGGAACCCAAATTATCAGAGAAGGTAGTCAAAAATATGATCCACTTAAAGCCTTTTGCCGTAACCCTAACATCAAATTCCGAGGAAACCGAGATAGAATACACCCTATGACGTACTTGAAATATATATTACAAGTAACTAAAGACCTTACCGATAATGTACAAACTATGCAAATTATACGTTTATCTCTCGAAGATAGAGCTCTCGAATGGTTCGAGATGGTTTCGGATAGTTGCACCACGATTCAAGAGTTCGAGGTAGCTTTTAAGAACCAATACTGGAACGAGGAGAAGCAGAACCGACTTAAAATTATGCTCCTGACTGGAAGATTTAAGGAAGGGCTTGCCAGTCGTGAAAATTATGCATGCGATCTGTTCAACCGATGCAAGTACATTCCGCAACTTACGGAATTAGACATTGCGAAATATTTAGCAAACCACTTCCTTATTACGGATGGACAAGCGATCTTAAGTAGAGATGTTACGAGTATGGCGAACCTGATGGAACTATTGAGAAGACTTGACGATTACGCAGACACACAAAAGACATATAGAATTACACAAGCATATCAAAACTATCAATCAAATAACAATTATACATCAAATAATCATAACCATACAAATAATCAACATTCGAATCAACAAGCAAACCAACAAACATACAATTATCAGTCGAATAACAATCGCAATCAAAATTATAACACATCAAACAATTACCGGGGAAACCAAACGAATAATTACAGGGGTAATTATCAGAACCGAAACGGAAACTACAATAATAACAATAATGGTCACAATTATCGAAATAATAACCAAAATAATAATACACAATACAATAACTCGTACAATAATTACCGAGGAGGCTATCAAGGTAACAACAGAGGGAATTATAACCCCGGACAACGTAATGTAAACCATTATTACGCAAGACAAGAGGCATATAATCCGGACACCAATTATACAAATGAAGAAAATGAAAGACCGCAATTAAATCATGATGAAATCCACACTGAGAAGGAAGTCTCAGGCGAAAAAAAAACGCCGATGGGACAGCTGACCGAACAATCCCACCAATAAAATTACGACCGACAACCCATATAGGACACTATACTCGAATTGGACAAAATAAACCATTCTACGACAACCCCCACAATTTTATAACCATAACCGAAGAAACCAATACTAAAGAATGTTCAAATCAAATACCAATGGTCGAGCTAACCTTATACAATATAACAATCTCAGCAATTGTAGATACTGCCGCAGAAATATCATTAATAAAAAGATCTATAGTGGAACAGATCGAAAATTACGAAAGGCATCTAATGAATATTAAAAAAGTAGATATAATAGCAACTAATAAAAAGAAATTGGGCACAATAAATCAAAAATTAATCATTGAAACGAAATTTAATACTATTAATTATATCATGGAATTTTACATCTTTGAAAAAATGAGTTACGCCTGCATATTGGGGATAGACAATTTAAGGAAATATAATATGGTTGTAAACCTTGAAACAAACATTCTAATGATACAAAATAACATAATTAAATTAAATACAGATACACCAAACAATAAAATTAATCATATATACTATAAAATAAATACATATACAGCAGAAGGGAAAGATGGATACGAGAATTCAGTAGAAGGCGATTATGATGAAGAAGAAGGAGAATATACTTATATAAATATAGATGAAATAATAGAAGGAATGAAGACTGAAGAGAAGAATAAATTAAAAATAAAGGAAATTCTGCTGAACCATACACAATTATATGATCAAAGTGTATCGTTTGCTAAAGGTTATGAACACCGAATTGAAATAGATAACGACCACCCGTTAAACTGTAAAAGCTATCCCATCCCACAAAAGTATCAAGAACAGGTTAACATAGAAATAAATAAACTCATAGAACAAAGAATAATAGAACGATCTAACTCATATTTTATTAGCCCTATCGTTATTATCCATAAAACGGACTCAAGTCTTCGAATCTGCTTAGATGCCCGAATATTAAATAAAAGAGTAAAACCCGGATACGAACAGCCTTTAAACGTTAATGTTTTACTAACGAAATATTATGATTGCAAATTCTTTACAAAGCTCGATCTGAAACATGCCTTTTGGTTAATTAATTTACACCCAGAGTCTAGGAAGTATTGTGCATTTAATATAAATGGAAATGTTTACCAATTTAGAGTAACACCGTTTGGACTTATATCTAGCCCAAGTGCTCTCATTCGAGTCTTAAACATGATTTTAAACCCTTATGAGCAATTCTGTAGCCATTATTTTGACGATATTATCATATTTTCCAAAAATATAACAGAACATATTATACACCTAAATACTATAATTAACACATTAACAATAAATGGTATGAAAATAAACTTAAGTAAATGTCAATTTGTACAAACTACAGTAAATTATCTAGGTTTCATTATAAATCATAATAACATCACATTAAATCCTGAACGACTTGGAGAAATTAAAAACTATCCTACACCAAGAAATGTTAAGGACGTACGGTCATTTCTAGGTATCTTAAACTATTACCACCGATTCATACCTAATTACGCATCGAAATCAGTACCGCTACTTAAACTAATTAAGAAAAATACAAAATGGTCGTGGACATTAGATCAAGAAAACGCTTTCCATGACATGAAAAACGCCTTTGTAAATACATTAGAGCTATATCACCCGAACTTTCAACAAGAATTTATACTCCGCACCGATGCATCTCACTTCGCCATAGCTGCTGAACTAGTTCAATTCCAAGCAAATATAGAAGTTCCTATCCACTTCATATCGAGAACTTTAAAGGATTGTGAACTCCGATATTCCGTTTCTGAAAAGGAAATGCTCAGTATAATCTACAGTGTTAACAAACTCAGGTATTATTTATTAGGACGACCATTTAAAATTGAAACCGACCATATAGCATTGACAGCCTTAAATACCCAGAGTATCCATAATAGCCGAATTCATAGATGGAGTTTACTTTTAAACGAATATAATTATACAATACAATATAAACCAGGGAAACAGATGATAGTAGCCGATATACTTAGTCGAAAGAGTGAATTCAAAGCACAAACAGACATTTTAATATCAAATATCCAATTATTTAAACAAGGAATTTGCTCAATACAACAACTAAAATTAGCTCAACAGGCAGCAGAGGACCTGATCAAAATTAAACAAAAATTACAAATTGGGGAAAAATACAAAACATACATCTTAGAAGATAACATGTTAATGAAAGTCATAGGAAAACAAAAGGTATATGTAACCGCAGTAAGACATGCAGTCAAAATTATCATTTGGATACATGAAAAATTCGGACATATAGGCACTAGAAAAGTATGGCTCATTTTTAGAGAAGCTTTTTATTGCAAAAACGACTATACGTTAACTAAAGACGTAATTCGCAGATGTCACGAATGTCAAATAAGCAAAGAGAAAAATTTTAAAAATTATCAAATCATGGGACATATACACTCAAAGGGAAAATTGGATATAATCGCTATAGACTATCTGACTAATTTACCCAGAACTTCGAAAGGTTTTAAACATATATTCGTCATCTATGACATCTTTACAAAATACGTTCATCTAACGGCAACGAAACATTGTGATACGGATACAACACTTCAAAAGTTGGAAAATTATTTCAACATATTTGGATACCCAAACATTATACTCTCAGACAATGCAACATATTTTACAAATCAGAGATACCAAGGACACCTTCAAAATTACAATATTAAAACTTATTATACTAGCATTAGACACCCTCAAGCTAACCCTAGTGAGAGAATGATCAAAGAAATAATAAAATACTTACGTATACTCCTGAGTGATAACCACAATATCTGGGCAACAAGAATAGCCAAAATCGAACATATCTTAAACCATAGTCCAAACACTACGCATCAACTAGCTCCAGTATTTCTAATGACAGGTCAACCTCCCGATAGACCATGGCGAGATTTAGGAGATAACCATTTAACGGAGAAGATCCTTCGTATACAGAAAAAGAACCTAAAAGTACAAAAAGCAATGAAACCTAAATTATACAAATCTAATGTAGAATTCAACTTAGGAGACCAAGTGATAGTGAAAACGTTACGAGTTACGGATAAAAGACACAAGAAAGCTGCTAAATTACTAAAATCTTATTCCGGACCTTATATTATAACACGAAAATTCGGAAATGCTACGTATGAATTGATAGATCCCGATAATAAAACTATTAAAGGAAAATTTCATATCCAGTTTATATATAAATATTTTGATTAAAAAAAAAAAAAAAAGAAAAAAAAATAGCGAATGGATACTGAATATTTTAATATTATACAAAAAAAAAAATCTTTCAAACAAGTTGTAGAATTTTTTTTTAATCGGAAGGGAAGCATAAAGTAAATTTGTAATGTTATTTTATAACGATTACTATGTGTTCTAATTTGAATTTTAATGTTTTTTAATTGATTGTGTTTTAATTTAAAGATTCAATATTATTTTGGACTCTTATCTATCTCTCAGGGCGTAATGTGGGTATAAATAGGTAAACGTATCTCAAAAAGATCAACTTTCAACAGGAACAATATTTATTAATTGGTATAAAAGAAAACGTTTTAACATAAATAATAACAACTGGTATGCAACCTTAATAACGCGTAAGGAATGTGTAATGCGTGACGTTATCGAAGGGAGAAATGATAGTGCTTAATACGCACGAAAGGGCGGCCTTCGATGCAGTCTTGGTGTCTTTCGAGGGTAATTCTTAATTATGGGATATGTGCTGTGGTTTATTCGTGTAAGTATGATTATAATTAATTAGTGTAGGGGTGGGTAAAGTGTGTAACTTATATAATCTAAGACTAACCTGTTTAACCGGTTCTAATTACAGGTAAACAAATCTGGGCCAAGCGCGAAATTCAAAATGGCGGTTCCGGCGTGGGTTTTTCTTCGGATTTTTAATCAGTTTTCGGGATGGAATAGATGGAATAGACTGCGGGAAACTGGATCAGGATGTTCCTCGACGTCTCTGGTACAGGATAGCAGGAGCGGCGGGTTCCAAATTGGGAAATTTCCGGCGGGATTTTATGATCGATAACGTTCGGATTTTTATCGTTCGGAGGTACGCTTATGTTTTAATTCAATGATAAATGGTTTTATTTTAAATAATTACTGTTTTTCCGTAGCAATAACGAATAATACCTGGACACGTTTTCACGGTTATCGTTTCGTAATGGCGTTCTAAGCGTACTCTCCAGTCAGTTGTTTTTATAATTGCATCGCCGGATCGGTCATAGCAATCTACCGATACCTATCGCGTTTACATACGCGGCGTGTGTTCGTCCATGGCAAACTATATTTCGGATCATTTCGGTGCGTTGCCCGTCACGGCAAGCTAAATACGCTGTATGTTTACTTCAATTTCGTCTTGGCAACGGTAACTCGGTATATAAATTATAATCTAACTTAATTCTAAATATTTATTTACAATAGTAATAATACATTTTTCTACACCCAATCAATATAGTTACCTGTCTATATTGATCCTCTCGTCTCTTTTACGTTAATAAATGTATAAAAAGGTATTTAGGGTTGTTTATATATCACTGACAAAATGTGAGTGATCTATGACTCAATTTATTTATTTAATTATTTATAAATGGTATCATTTTATAACATCACAATATATATATATATATATACTACTAGTATATATAGTAAGTAGTATATTGTATTATGCTGACCATTTATATATGTATGATACTTTTATTTAATTACAGACTATGAAAAAGGCCATTTTGGCCGAAACGTTGTTGATAAACATATTATATTTTAATAGTAAAATATGTTCTAACAAACATTTTGTCATTTAATTGTCGAAAATCCCATCAAAAGAAATAAAATTTCTAAGAAGAAATACGACAAAAGAAAAAAGAAAGGAAATAAATTATAAATATATGTATATATATATACTACTGACGAAGGGTAATAACTCAGAAACAATGTTCACTACACCATTGAGGTGTAAGATTAGACCATCTTTCGTGTAAATTTTACATTTTGCTGTCAGATTTGACAAGATACATTTTTAATTTGAATTGTTTTTGAACTTAATTACAGCAATCCTTTTATATGTTGACACTGGACGTTTGACAGTCGTCTCTTGTTTAGTCTCCGCAAGGTGTTAGACAAGGTATCGTCTCGTCAGTGTTCTGTTGTCAGTGGTTTGTTAGGAGTGATTGGCTCGCGCCAAGAAGTTTTGATGGCCACTACATATAAAGGTATTTCAACAACTAAGGTTCTTGGTAATCGCTACTGACGAAGGGTAATAACCCAGAAACAATATTGTCTAGCGATCCACCAGTTAGTCTTCATGGACCTGTTTTAATTAATATTCACTACACCATTGAGGTGTAAGATTAGACCATCTTTCGTGTATATATATATATATATATATTGTATTAATATCTCTGTTGTCCGTTCATTGGATGCTTTTTTTGTTGTTATTTATTTAATGTATGTATAATTAAATTTGGGTGTCTATGTATTAAGGTTTGGGTGGTTGCTGTATGTGGTGATCTATATGGTTGGTAACTAGTTGGTGTGTGATGTGCGTTAATTAGTTTTGCTAGTGTTATTTTAAAAGTTTCTCTTTATAGTGTAGCCTCTTTTCTCAGGGAATACTCGTGGGTGAAAATAAATTACTTTGTGGCGGTTTGTCGTCTCAGAACGTATAAATAAATACAATGACAGGATCTTTTTTTATATACAACTAACAAACGAAAGGTTTATTGTAGGTAAGACAACATTGAACGAGGAAACAAAATGAATACAATTGTTGGAATTCGCATTTGCGAATGGCTATCTTAACTATAGGAATGAGAAAAGTACTCTGTTATTGATCTGATTAATTGATCACTTATAGATCGCCAATTTAACAGAGTTCTTCTCGTTCGTGCTGGTCGACCAGTAAAATAAGCTATTTACCGTAACGAAAATAAAAACGAGTGTGTAATATTTACAAAATCCTATAATCGGTATCGGTATCCGTCAGTAGTGGGTCCCTAGTTTACAAACTAAAATACCTGCATTCAACGGTGGATGACGTTAGCGTCAAACGTCTGTGATTGAATTTGTGTTCAACAGAGTACAACGTAACGTACCTAATCTCGAAGTCGGCTTTTTGGTTACTGCGTATTCGGATCTTTCTTCAGATTTTGGTTTTCACAAAAGTGATCTCAATGTGTTCCGGAGCTTCTACGATGACTCTTGCGTGGCTTGCAAGTTCGACACGTTCGGAAATCCACGGCTTCGTCGGATCTTGTTTCCTGATGACTGCTTCACGTTTTATATGAAGTTCGGTGAGTATGTACGACGTTTAAACTTCTTGGTAATGTTGTTTCTATTTTATTTCAGGTAAAATATCACTTTTCTGGCGGAGCTACGCACAGTTTGTGTTTTTTCTGACGTTTCCACAACGTGTGTCCTTTTTTTTATTTACATCCCTTTTTATGGCTATCTGGTTTTTGTTCGAAAATGTACATCGTTTATTCAAAGTTGCTCGTCATTGGACGAGTTGGTTACTGAGGTTGTTACAGCGACATTCGGCCGTCTTAGTTTTTTTTTTAATTCCGGCGATTAAATCGCTTCCAACCGTTGTCGAGGTAAATTAACCTAATTTATTGTACAATATAACTTATTTCAAGACGATGTGAAACTTACTTTTACAATTATAATAACGATATCCTTACTAAAAAAGGTACAATCCTCTCACGAGTCCGAGACGACTATGTAGTAGTGTCGAAAATGACATTTGTGCGCGTTAACTGCGGAAAATGGTCCGTTTTAGATAGGTATGTTGATTTATTATTTTTAAATCATAATATATCATTATAATATATTAAAAATGTGTCTTGTCAAATCTGGCAGCAAAATGTAAAATTTACACGAAAGATGGTCGAATCTTACACCTCAATGGTGTAAAAAAAAACAAGTCAAATTGAAAATGCGTCTTGTCAAATATGACAGAAAAATGTTTTTGAACTTAATTGCAGCAATCCTTTTATATGTTGAGACTAGGTAGCTAAGTTTTATGAAAGGGTAGTCCGTTTGCCGTAGTATTTACCAATAATCCGTTTCATTTCTTTCAGCTGTGTCTCTGGAAAATTTCTTGATAAGTTCACGCGTACCGGATATAGAGTGTCGCCATTTTGTTTCAAGATGACATGACAGGTGTCATTTTGTCATAATTTATTGCCCAATGTTCCCACTATGTGAATAAAAAATTACACTAAATTTTAGCGTAAGCGACGCACGTGTTTCTGAGAGAGAATACCGCAATATTGTTGAACTAAGTTAATGAGTAGACATTTGCATGTTGCAATCAAATACATGAGAAACTGTTTTATGTAACGATTTGTTATAATTCAATTAGATTTGGCGATTTTGCTGGAATCATAATAGGCTTCAATGAACCGACATGTTTGCAGAAGCTCATCATACTGTAGTTGATGTATAAAAAATTGCAACATATTGCGAGAACGTTCGGCATTAGGGATATCGGGGAAGAAAATTGGCCGAATAATTTTCTTCTGGATACTGCAATCCATATTCCAACTTTCAATGGATGCCTGTTGAAATACGCCAGGGTTTCCTGCACTCCAAATACGTCCTAATTAATTAATTGAATTGTTTTAAGTAGTTATTTTTATGGCATTTTTTTATCAGTTATTTAATTTAATAAGTTTATTTCAACGGCGTTACACTATTAACAATTGGAAACTATATTAATTTGAACTAAGTTTTTCTTCTTTAGAAATGTGTGAATTTTCAAGCTTGCGTCAAATGACATTGCGATAGCTATATTTGGGTTTTGTTACCATTACTTTTGTTGTTTTCAGTCAACTTCGTGGCTCCGGAAGTCCACGCACGGTTACTCATAAATTGATACGTTCAATTATATAAAAAGAATACCACTTGAATTAATTTT
The DNA here is from genome assembly GCA_959613385.1 of Geotrupes spiniger. Classification (NCBI taxonomy): domain Eukaryota; kingdom Metazoa; phylum Arthropoda; class Insecta; order Coleoptera; family Geotrupidae; genus Geotrupes; species Geotrupes spiniger. The sequence continues at coordinate 50,409,402 of OY390733.1, read as the reverse complement.
TATCTATCAAACCTCCATCTGATTGAAACTACCAATTCACCAAATTAACCACAAATCATGTAATTTGCAAGTACAAAATTATCTCGAACGGTGACATGATTGAAATTTCCAAATAATACTTGGCCATTATTAGTTTTTTGCCGCTGGCAGTTTCCGCAAAATCTTCCGTCCGGGAATGTCAACCGTGATATTTAACTGACAGTAATTTAAAATATTTAGGTTTGTGACAATTGACTTAATAATGCGATTGACATAATCATTTAAGGTTACGTAATTATTTGTAATGTTTTAGGGATATTTGTTCGTAACAATTTTGTGGGAAAACAATAACTTTAATTTAGCGCAAATCTGTCTTGCTCGCGTCAAGGTTATGTGGTGCCAAACGGATGACATTGAATTGCCAAAATATCCGCAGACGTGAAGTTCGTAAGCAGTTCTCTCCCCAAGCCATTGTGAAATATGTTTTTGTATTGTAACGCGCGTCCCTTACGGACGGACGGACGGCGAGTGGATTTATTCGCGTTACTATAACGGGTCTCTGTGCCGAAATGTTTTTACGGACGTGTTCAAACAGCCGGCTCGGCCAGTGACCCTTTTTTTGTTCCTTGGTAGCTTGCAGTGGAGATTCCAGGTAAACGGCTACGTTTCTCGTGTTTCCGATTTAAAGACGGCACTCTGGTTTATTGATTTTTATTTAATAATAATAAATAACAAAATAATAACCGTGAAATAATAAGAAACTCTAAATAACCGAAACGAACACAATATTTATATTTATAACCGGATAACGAAGAAAATAAACAGCGGAAACTCTAAATAAACGGAAAATGAAATATTATTGCCGGCGCGAAATAATTATTTTCGGTCGTCGGTGCGACTCGGACGTTGGGACGGATGGTCTTTGCGCGCGACGGTCGCGTTCGCGGATCGGACTACGGGATGCAGCTACCCACCACTCCAATGTTGGTAGTGGCAGACAATGTGCTACGGGGTGGCGGATTAAGGGATGCAGGTACCCACCACTCCAATGTTGGTAGTGGCAGACAATGTGCTACGGGATGGCGGATTAAGGGATGCAGCTACCCACCACTCCAATGTTGGTAGTGGCAGACAATGTGCTACGGGATGGTGGATTAAGGGATGCAGCTACCCACCACTCCAATGTTGGTAGTGGCAGACAATATGCTACGGGGTGGTGGATTAAGGGATGCAGCTACCCACCACTCCAATGTTGGTAGTGGCAGACAATGTGCTACGGGATGGTGGATTAAGGGATGCAGCTACCCACCACTCCAATGTTGGTAGTGGCAGACAATATGCTACGGGGTGGTGGATTAAGGGATGCAGCTACCCACCACTCCAATGTAGGTAGTGGCAGATAATGTGCTACGGGGTGGCGGATTAAGGGATGGGATTTTACGGCTCGGATGCTCGGACGAAGTGACTGCTTCGGATGCAGCGGGCGAAGTGAGCGCTTCGGATGCCTCGGACGGAAATGAATTGCACGGTGCGCCCGAACGCCTTATAAACAAAACGGCCGCGGTGACGTCAGGCGTTTCGGTCACGTACACCAGATTTGCTATTAATCGCACAGATTTCGCGTTAAATATTTTCAACGCGATCTCTGTACTTTGTAGATCAATAGCAAATCTGTGACGACTGCCGGTTCGTTACAGTATAGTTTCATGTCCACCGATTGTACATATAAAATTAAAATATTACTGTTTTATGAAAAGTGTTACTTTTCAAGGTTATCAAAGTGCATATTTTTCACAGAGTACACTATATGCAGTGTATTAATTCTACGTGTTTCAATATTAACCAAACGAATGTCACAATTTAGATTCGGTGTGACAGACAAAAAATAATTATTAGTTTTTTTGCTGTTGGCAGTATCCGTAAAAGCTCTACCTCATTTTTTTAATATTTACGATTCGGACAGGTGACATACGATTGGCATGAGTATTTCAGGTTATATAATTATATTTAGGGATATTTGTTATGAACAATTGCCGAAAAAGTACTACACATTGTAATACTGAAGTCAACCTCCACTCTGCACGTCAACTGCACGTTTGACGTTTGGCGTATACGACTTGTACTTCTTTGCTTTTGCTTGCTTGTTAATGTATCGAAGATACAACGAATTCAAACTAAGTTCTACTGTCTAATTAATCCTTTGATTACTCACTACGCGCAATTTGCATGTGTATTTGTAAGTCATAGATCATTATCATTTCCAACAATACCTGGCAATCGTTCTTTCTCGCTGCTCTCCCGCTGCAATTATGTGGCCGTTCCTATTAATTCTTGACTTATAATGTGTAATGTTTCGTCGAACTCATTTGACGTTTGCACCATATCAGCATTGCGGGTGGGGTCTCTGTGGCCTAAATGGCCGCGAATCGGATACCTATTTCTAAATGCGCCTTGTCCAAACTACGCTCGAAAACGACGCTGCCACGCGAGTTTAAAGGGCGAATTTTGCAGGTTACGTTTTGACGTTTAATCGAGTTCAAATATGCGTCCACAAATTTGTATCACTCACCGAAAAGGAAGTGTACTTGTAATTTCGATGTATCGTTGATGAACCGGCTCGTTTGAAATTTGTAATGACTTGCGGTAAGCCTGGACTGCTGTTTCAGCGGCCGATATGCGTTAGTTGATAGATTCAAAGTACATACTTTTGCATCTTTGATGACTTCACCGGCAGGTTCTCGAATGCCCGGGAATCGGTTCCGAACACGTATTTCTAAACGCACTTTGTTCAAACTACGCTCGAAACGTTGCAGACACGAGTTTAAAGTGCGAATCTTGCAGGTTACTTTTTGACGTTTAATTTCGTAGTCGCCATTCCGCGATTCCGCCGGGCCAATCGTCGCGTTCGGCGCAGTAACTTGTACTTTTGCCGCGAAAAATTCGGGCCAACCGTCGCGTTCGACGCCGAGAATTTGAACGTTTGCCGCGCAAATTGACCAACGCGCTTATCGCGCCGCTCTCTAAGCCAATAGAATTTGAACATGCCACATTCTTTGCGGACGACAGACGTTACGATGTTATATATAGTAGTTTGACTAGGTAGCTAAGTTTTATGAAAGGGTAGTCCGTTTCCCGTAGTTTTTACCAATGATCCGTTCCATTTCTTTCAGCTGTGCCTGTACAAAATTTCTTGATAGGTTCACGCGTACCGGATATAGATTGTCGCCGTTTTGTTTCAAGATGACATAACAGATGTCATTTTGTCATAGCTTAGTGCCCAATGTTCCCACTATGTGAATAAAACATTACACTAAATTTTAGCGTAAGCGACGCACGTGTTTCTGAGAGAAATACTGTAATATTGTTGAACTAAGTTAATGAGTAGACATTTGCATGTTCCAATCAAAGACATGAGAACTATTTTATGTAACGATTTGTTATAATTCAATTTTCCTGTTAGTGGTTTTAAGGAATTACATTTGTTTACAGTTTTGACTACGATATGAACTAAGTTTTTACATCGGCTAATGTGTCACATTAAGCAAACAATTGCTTGTAGCTGTTCTTCCGTTATTCTTTGCGCAGCACCTTTTAATTCATCCAGTGTGTATAATCGATTGTGATAAATTGCATTTTTAAAATAACCAAATAGAAAATAATTCCACAGTAGTGTATCTGGCGATATTGGTGGAATCATATTATAGTCTTCAATAAACCGACATGTTTGGGCAGTGGCGATATCATGTTGAAAATAACCCAGCTCAGCTGTAGCTCATCATACTGTAGTTGATCTACAAAAATTTGCAACATATTACGATATCGTTCGGCATTACGGATATCGGTGAAGAAAATTGGCCGAATAATTTTCTTCTGGATACTGCAATCCATACTCCAACTTTCAATCGATGCCTGTTGAAATACGCCAGGGTTTCCTGCATTCCAAATACGTCCTAATTAATTAATTGAATTGTCTTGAGTAGTTATTTCTGTGGCTTTTTTTAACTGTTATTTAACACTTTGAACTAAGTTTTATCTCAAAGACGTTACACTATTAACAATTGGAAACTATATTGATTTGAACTCCGTTTTTCTTTTTTAGAAATGTGTGAATTTTCAAGCTTGTGTCAAAAGACAGTGCGATAGCTATATTTGGGTTTTGTTACCATTACTTTTGTTGTTTTCAGTCAACTTCGTGGCTCATGAAGTCATCACACGGTTATTCATTAATTGATACGTTCAATTATTGTAAAAAGAATACTATTTGAATTATTTTTTATCTATCAAAGCTCCATCTGATTGAAACTAAGTTCGACGACCTAATTAGTTATAATTAATCATTTTTTTTTCACCAAATTAACCACAAATCATGTAATTTGCAACTACAAAATTATCTCGGAACGGTGACATGATTGAAATTTGCAAATAATTAGTTTTTTGCCGCTGGCAGTTTCCGCATAATCTTCCATCCGGGAATGCCAACCGTGATATTTAACTGACAATTTGTTTGTGACAATTGACTTAATAATGCGATTGACATAATCATTTGAGGTTAAGTAATGATTTGTAACGTTAGGGATATTTGTTTTCAACAATTTTGTGGGAAAACAATAACTTATTTAGCGTAAATTTGTCTGTTCGCGTCAAGGTTATGTGGTGTCAAACGGATGACATTGACATTGCCGACATATCCGCAGACGTGAAGGTCGTAAGCAGTTCGCTCCTCAAGCCGTTGTAAAATGTTTTTGACAAAATTTGAATATATCAGTTTCATGTCCACCGATTGTACATATAAAATTAAAATATTACTGTTTTATGAAAAGTATTACTTATCCAAGGTTATCAAAGTGCATATGTTTTACAGAGTACACTATTTGTAGTGTATTAATTCTACGTGATTCAATATTAACCAAACGAATTGGACAATTTAGATTCGGTGTGACAGATAAAAAATAATTAGTAGGTTTTTGCTGTTGGTAGTATCCGTAAAATCGCTGCTACTGAATTTTTTTTTAATATTTATGATTCTGGTTTGTGACTTTCTTATGCGTTTGACATGAGTAATTCAGGTTACGTATTTATATTTGGGGATATATGTTCTTAACAATTGCCGAGAAAGTTTCTACTTAGCGCAATAGAAAATTATATTTATATTATCTTGCATTTATTTACTTAAGAGCAATTACATGTTACCTACAGTTCTGCACTAAATGCACTAAATTCTGTTTGTTAATGGCCCGAAGATACAACGAATTCAAACTAAGCTCTACTACCTCATTAATCAATTGATCACTCGCCAACTATTTACAATGCGGAATTTGCATGTATATTTGTAAGTCATGTGGAACTCGTACATAGACAATTATGTAACTGTAACTGACAGTGTTTTCCGAAGGCAGCGCGAAGCAATTAAAAAGGCCGGGTTGGTGAATTTTAACTATAAAGAAAGACGTTAACTCTTACCTGATCGAGTGCAAATAAACATCCATAAATAACAACTGCCCAAACTACATATAAAGATGATCTTTGAAGAAGGGGTCTTTGACAGAACACTGCGGCAGTTTTTCCAATGATGCAATTAATTGTGTCAGTTTTGTATATGCATATTTTCAATCTGTAAGGTTCACGCGTTTCCGAGATAGAGTGGCCCCATCTTGTGTCAAGTTTATTTTCCAGTGTTCCCACTATGTGAATAAAAGATTACACTAAATGTTTGCGTAAGCGAAGCACGTGTTTCTGAAAGAAATTTTTTTTTATTAATAGTTTAAAAAAAATACAGTTGTTTACAGTTTTGGCTACAATTTGAACTAATTTTTAACATCTGCTAATGTATCGCAACAAGTTAAAAATTTGAAACCGTAATAAATTTGAACTGTCAATGATTTAAATTTTTATGCTTTGCTAATGAGTCACATTAAGCAACTAATTTTAAACTTTTATTAATTTGTTTAATAAGTTTTACTCATTAAAATCGCCTAATTATCATGTTTTGTGGCGTCATATGGCACACGCGCGCATATGTCAATTTTATATAAAATACACCGCTAAATTATATGCGACTGTGAAAAGCGTTAGTTTTGTACTCGGAATTGTCTAAGTAAAGTAAATATTTCTTGTACTTTTTCCTTCTTTTAATATTTTTGGTTAAGATTGAATCCTTGAAATTTTTGTTTCTTTTGTCTTGGCATTTTTCTGTTGCAAAATCTATTTTTGTATTTGTTATAAAACAGTCTGTACTTTATAATTTATAACATAGTGCAAAATTTACAGTTGTCAAAATGTTCATGCAGCTGAATTACAAAAACGACAACGTCAACAACAGAATTATATAAAATAAATTATTGTTTTCCTGCCATTTTATACAGTTTTCTACCAATTATATGTTCACTGATTGTACAAGTATTAAATGAGCCTGTCGTCAAAAGCACATGTTTGTTGGCAATTAAATGTCATCCATTTGACATAGCACATAACCTTGACGCGAATATTAAATAAATTATTGTTTTTTACAGTTTTCTACCATTTATATGTCAACTGATGGTACAATCGGTGTATATATGAAACTGATAAAAAAGAATGTGGGAAAAAAATAATTTATTTAGCGTAAATCTTTCTTGTTCACGTCAAGGTTATGTGCTGTGAAGCGGATGACAATGAATTGTGAACATCGTAAGCAATTCACGCGCAAGCTGTTGTAAAATGTTTTTTGGCCTCCCGGCATGTAAACATTGTAACTATGCACCGTTCATGTCACATGTAACTTCGTGTTTACGACGACTGTGCGTTTTCCCGCATAGTATGCGGTAAAGTAAATAATCCTTCTTTTTAAACTCCAGAGACGTAGGAAAAATACGCAATTTTGAAATCATGAAGCCGATGTTCAGGAGAACGAGATATATTAATTTCTAATTCAATAAGTATAACAAAATATACAAAATTTAAATATTAATTTAATATTAAATTAGTCCAAACACTCCGCTGGGCATCGGGTTTAAGATATAAACTTCATGCAGCAAAATGCAATTTCCTACATTCGATTATAAATAGCTAATAATAAACGTACCTATCTACCTAATAACCATTAACTTGTATACAATTATTTAAATGTAACAAATCTGTCAAATCTGTCATAAACAATGCAATGTTGCCAAGTTGAATAAATAAAATATATAGGTATAAAAAGATGTCTTATTAATTTAAAATAAAACTATCGGCCAAAAAATTCTATACAAATCTCATGCGTTAAGTTATTTTACAGCGCTCCGGCAAATGAGGCACTCGCCCTTCGGGCTCGTGCCTCAAACGAAGCCGTCGCGCTGTAAAATTGAACTTCCCGCATTCGATTGTAAATAACTATTTCACAAAATTTATGTATATCTGTTTTATATGCCTACCGATTGTACATACATATAAAATTAAAATATACCTATATTATGAAAAGTATTACTTCTTCAAAGTTATAAAACCAAACGCATTTAATAGTTTACCAAACGTGACTGGGGGAAGTTCTTTTTAAATATTTACCTTTGTGACAATTGTCTTTCTTATAATTTTGACATGAGCATTTAAGGTTAAGCAATGATCTGTAACTTTTTAGGGATATTTGATCTTAACAATTGGCGAAAAAGTTTCTATTTAAAAATAGACAAAATTATAATTATATTACATTCTTTTATTTACATATAATCAAATGTATGCTAAAAGAAGCGTTGTCTGAAGACGGCGCGAACCAATTAAACTGTAAAGGAGATGCCTATGTCAATCGCATAATAATAAAATTAATTGTCACAAAGGTAAATATTTAAAAAAATTAAAAACTTCTGTCAGTTAAATATCACTGTTGGCATTCTTGGATGTTTTTCATGTTGTGAAGATTTTGCGAAAACTGCCAGCGGCAAAAAACTAATAATGAAGTCTTGTTTGAAAATTTCAACCTATGTTAGCGTTCCGAGATAATTTTGTAGTTGCAAATTACATAACTTGTTGTTAATTTGGTGAAAAAACTTTGATTATTTATAACTAATTAATTTTTGAACCAAAATTCAAATAGTAATCCTTTTAGAATAATTGTCAAACGTTCTTTTCATCGACGACCCATTATGCATCATTGAACTTTGATGACTTCATGAGCCACAAACTCGATTGAAAACAACAAAACGCAAATAAAGCTATAACACTTTCCAATTGTCAATAGTGTGACGCCTTTGAAATAAAACTTAGTTTAATAATTAATTACTGATAAAAAACTGCCACAGAAAGGACTAAAACTTAAATCAATTAATTAATTTGGACGAGTGCAGAAAACTCTGACGTGTTGCATCCATTGGTAGTTGGAGTATGGATTTCAGTATCCAGAAGAAGAATTATTGGGTCATTTTTTTTCAACGATACCGTTAATGCAAAACGTTATCGTAATATATTGCATTTTTTTACAGACCAACTACACTGATGAGCTACTGCTGAGCTGGGCTATTTTCAACATGATATCGCCACTACACATACGGCCCAAACATGTCGGTTCATTGAAGCCAATTATGATTCCAGCAAAATCGCCAGATCTTAGTACTGTGGATTATTTTCTATTTGGTTATTTTAAAAATACAATTTATCACAATCGATTACACACACTGGATGAATTAAAAGAAGAATTTTTGAAAACATGAATGATTGTATGTATGCTATACACATCTGGATTCGATCAGGTACGATTTTATGTTATTTACGTGTCTTTGGGATACAAAACTGGACGAAATTGTGTATGGAACATGGCACTGAGCTCCATCTTCAAAGAATATCTCCTTTACAGTTTAATTGGTTCACGTCGTCTTCAGACAACGCTTCTTTTTACATACATTTACGTATATGTAAATAAAAGAATGTAATATAATTATAATTTTGTGTATTTTTAAATAGAAACTTTTTCGCCAAGTGTTAAGTAATGATTTGTAACTTTTTAGGGATATTTGTTCTTAATAACGTAATTAGCGTAAATCTGTCTTGTTCGCGTCAAGGTTATGTGCTGTCAAACGGATGACATTGAATTGCTAACATATCTGACGTGAACTTCGTTAGCAATTCTCTCCCCAAGCCGTTAAAATATATTTTTGACAAAATTTAAGTATATCTGTTTTATATTGACGCCGATTTTTACATTTAAAAACTAAGCCTATAAATACATATTAACCAAACGTATTTAACAGTTTTGTTAAATATTTACATTTATTTACGTTCTTATGCTTTTGACATGAGCCTTTAAGGTTAAGCAATCAGCTGTAATTTTTTAGGGATATTTGATCTTGACAATTGGCGAAAAAGTTTCTATTAAAAAAAAACACAAAATTATAATTATATTACATTCATTTATTTACATATAAGCAAATGTATGTCAAAAAAAGCGTTGTCTGAAGAAGGTGTGAAACAATTAAACTGTAATGGAGATGTTCTTTGAACAGGGAGCTCGATACGTCGGAACCCAAGTTTGACATTTGTAATGTCACAACAGATTTACACACAGATTCGTACACAATTCCGCCCAGTTATGTATCCCAAAGACACGCATATGACATAAAATCGTACCTGACCGAATCCAGATGTGTATATTCTCAAAGTTTAATGAACAAACACTTCTTATAATTTGTAATGTATCGTCGAACACATTTGACATTTGCACCATATCAGCACTGCGGGCGGGGTCTCTGTGGCCTAATGGCCGCAAATCGGGCCCGAACACCTATTTTTGAACGCGCCTTGTCTAAACTACGCTCGAAAACGACGGCGATGCGACTTTAAAGTGTGAATTTTTCAGATTACCTTTTGACGTTTAATCGAGTTTAAATATGCCTCCACAAAGTTGTATCACCCACCGTAAAGGAAATGTAATTTCGAATGTATCATTGACGAACCGGCTCCTTTCACATTTGCAATGACTTGCGGGAAGCCTGCACTGCTCTTTCATCGGCCGATGTGCGTTGCGTGATGGATTCAAAGTACGTACTTTTGCATCTTCGATGACTTCACTGGCAGGACCCTGAATGCTCGCGAATCGGTCCCGAACACCTATTTCTAAACGCACTTTGTTCAAACTACGCTCGAAAACGACGCAGAAACGAGTTCAAGTGCGAATTTTGCAGGTTACGTTTTTGACGTTTAATCTCCGGAAGTCGCCATTAGACGACTGTGTCCGACCAATCGTGGCGTTCGGTTGAACCTCTCGCGCGTGAAATCTGACCAACGCGCATCGCGCGTTAGACCGGCGACCAATGAAACTTGAGAATCCAGCATTTTTTTCCGTCAGTTTCAGACGGACGAGACCCGTTACGATGTGTATAGAGGCAGTTTGACTAGGTAACTAAGTTTGTGAAAGGGTAGTCCGTTTGCGGTAGTTTTTACCATTGATTCGTTTAATTTCTTTCAGCTGTGTCTGTGCAAAATTTCTTGATAGGTTCACGCGTACCGGATATAGAGTGTCGCCATTTTTTTCAAGATGACATGACACATGTCATTTTGTCATACCTTATTGCCCAATATTCCCACTATGTGAATAAAACATTACACTTAATTTTAGCGTAAGCGACGCACGTGTTTCTGAAAGAGAATACTGGAATATTGTTGAACTAAATTAATGAGTAGACATTTGCATGTTCCAATCAAAGACATGAGAACTATTTTATGTAAGGATTTGTGATAATTCAATTTTCCTGTTAGTGGTTTTAAAAAATACATTTGTTTACAGTTTTGACTACGATATGAACTAAGTTTTAACATCGGCTAATGTGTCACATTAAGCAAACAACTGCTTCTAGCTGTTCTTCCGTTATTCTTTGCGCAGCACCTTCATTTAATTCATCCAGTGTGTATAATCGATTGTGATAAATTATATTTTTAAAATAACCAAATAGAAAATAATCAACAGTAGTACGATCTGCCGATCTTGCTGGAATCATAGTAGGCTTCAATGAACTGACATGTTAGGTGTGTGGCGATATCATGTTGAAAATAACCCAGCTCAGCTGTAGCTCATCATACTGTAGTTGATCTATAAAAAATTGTAACATATTACGATATCGTTCGGCATTACGGATATCGGGGAAGAAAATTGGCAGATTAATTTTCTTCTGGATACTGCAATCCATACTACAACTTTCAATGGATGCCTGTTGAAATACGTCAGTGTTTCCTGCACTCCAAATACGTCCTAATTAATTAATTGAATTGTTTTGAGTAGTTATTTCTGTGGCATTTTTTATCAGTTACTTAATTTTTGAACTAAGTTTTATTTCAAAGGCGTTACACTATTAACAATTGGAAACTATATTAATTTGAACTAAGTTTTTCTTTTTTAGAAATGTGTCAATTTTCAAGCTTGCATCAAATGACAGTGCGATAGCTATATTTGGGTTTTGTTACCATTACTTTTGTTGTTTTCAGTCAACTTCGTGGCTCATGAAGTCATCACAGTAATTTGCAACTACAAAATTATTTCGGAACGGTGACATGGTTGAAATTTGCAAATAATTAGTTTTTGCCGCTGGCAGTTTCCGCATACTCTTCCATCCAGGAATGCCAACCGTGATATTTAACTGACAGCAATTTAAAATATTTACGTTTGTGACAGTTGACTTAATAATGCGATTGACATAATCATTTGAGGTTAAGTAATGATTTGTAACGTTTTAGGGATATTTGTTTTCAACAATTTTGTGGGAAACAATAACTTATTTAGCGTAAATCTGTCTGTTCGCGTCAAGGTTATGTGGTGTCAAACGGATAACATTGACATTGACATTGCCGACATATCCGCAGACGTGAAGTTCGTAAGCAGTTCGCTCCTCAAGCCGTTGTAAAATGTTTTTGACAAAATTTGAATATATCAGTTTCATGTCAACCGATTGTACATATAAAATTAAAATATTACTGTTTTATGAAAAGTATTACTTATCCAAGGTTATCAAAGTGCATATGTTTTACAGAGTACACTATTTGTAGTGTATTAATTCTACGTGATTCAATATTAACCAAACGAATTGGACAATTTAGATTCGGTGTGACAGATAAAAAATAATTAGTAGGTTTTTGCTGTTGGTAGTATCCGTAAAATCGCTGCTACTGAATTTTTTTTTAATATTTATGATTCTGGTTTGTGACTTTCTTATGCGTTTGACATGAGTAATTCAGGTTACGTATTTATATTTGGGGATATATGTTCTTAACAATTGCCGAGAAAGTTTCTACTTAGCGCAATAGAAAATTATATTTATATTATCTTGCATTTATTTACTTAAGAGCAATTACATGTTACCTACAGTTCTGCACTAAATGCACTAAATTCTGTTTGTTAATGGCCCGAAGATATAACGAATTCAAACTAAGCTCTACTACCTCATTAATCAATTGATCACTCGCCAACTATTTACAATGCGGAATTTCCATGTATATTTGTAAGTCATGTCGAACTCGTACATAGACAATTATGTAACTGTAACTGACAGTGTTTTCCGAAGACAGCGTGAAGCAATTAAAAAGGCCGGGTTGGTGAATTTTAACTATAAAGAAAGACGTCAACTCTTACCTGATCGAGTGCAAATAAACATCCATAAATAACAACTGCCCAAACTACATATAAAGATGATCTTTGAAAAAGGGGTCTTTGGCAGAACACACGTTTGACATTTGAAATGTCACAACACACACGTACACAATTCCGTTCAATTTTGTATCCCAAAGACACGTATATGCCTTAAAATCGTACCTGATGGATTCCACATGTGTATATTCTCAAACTCTAATGAACACACTTCTTGTAGTCTGTTATAATGTGTCGTCGAACTCATTTGACATTTGCACCATATCAGCATTGCGGGTGGGGTCTCTGTGGCCTACATGGCCGCGAATAGGGCCCGAATACCTATTTCTAAATGCGCCTTGTTCAAACTATACTCGAAAACGACGCGGACGCGAGTTTAAAGTAGGAATTTTGCAGGTTACGTTTTGACGTTTTATCGAGTTTAAATATGCATCCACAAACTTGTATCGCTCACCGTAAAGGAAATGTACCTGCAATTTCGAATGTATCGTTGATGAACCGGCTCGTTTCACATTTGTAATGACTCGCGGGAAGCCTGCACTGCTCTTTCATCGGCCGATATGCGTTGGTCGATTGACTCAAAGTACGCACTTTCCATCTTCGATGACTTCATCGGCAGGGTTCCAAATGCCCGCAAATCGGCCCCGAACACCTATTTCTAAACGCACTTTGTTCAAACTGCGCTCGAAAACGACGCACACACGAGTTCAAGTCCTTCGCGCGTTAGACCGGCGACCAATGAATCTTGAGAATCCAGCATTTTTTTCCGTCAGTTTCAGACGGACGAGACCCGTTACGATGTGTATAGAGGCAGTTTGACTAGGTAGCTAAGTTTGTGAAAGGGTGGTCCGTTTGCGGCAGTTTTTTCCAATGATGCAAGTAATTGTGTCAGTTTTGTATGTGCAAAATTTCAACTTGTAAGGTTCACTCGTTCACGAGATAGAGTGGCGCCATCTTGCATCAAGATGACGAGCGTTTTGTCATAGTTTATTGTTCAATGTTCTCACTATGTCAATAAAAAATTACACTAAATTTTAGCCTAAGCGAAGCTTGTGATTCTGAGAGAGAATACCGCAATGTGAATTAAGCTTCTCAATGACAACGTCATTGCTGATGACCTGCACGTCGTCAAAAGCGCAGTTTTATTGGAAATTCAATGTCATCAACTTGACATAGAACATAACCTTAAATAAATTATTGTTTTTCCGCCATTTTTTACAGTTTTATACCTATTGTATGTTCACGTATAAAATTGGGAATATTGTGTCTCACGGATGACATTGAATTTCCAATAAAAATGTATTTTTAGGGACATGCAGTTTCACTCCTCAAGTCACAGGACATGAAATTGTCAATAGACTATGTTTTTGTGACATGAAGTTTTTCAGCAATTAGGGATATTCTCGCGTCAAGTTTTTCCAATACTGTTAAAGGTAACTTTAAATTTGCTTTGCACGAATTAAAGTTGTCATTTGACAATTAACAATTATTTAATTAACAAAAATAAATTTTTATCTATCAACGCTACGTCTGATTAATTCTATAACGTAATGTATTAATTGATTAAAGCCGTCTCACCTAATTAATCACAAAATATGCAATTTGCAAGTATTAAATGATCTTGGAATGCTGATAATGACTGGTTGAAATTTGCAGTTAGCCATTATTAGTTTTTTTGCGGTTGACAAAATCTTGTCGCCGCGTTATTGACGCGGCGCGCAAACTAATCGATCGACCAGATTAATGAATTTGTTTGACGTTGGCGACGTCGCGCCTTGACGTTTGAAACGTCAGAAATATTTTACAACGGCTTCAGGATATGTCAGTAATTGCCGACCAACATCTTATCGTCAAAATTACAAGTTTATTGTCAACTAAATGACATAGCACATAACCTTGACGCGAACATTATTGTTTTTTACAATTTTCTGACATTTATATGTGAATTGATTGTATAATCTTTCCATATAACTATGAAACTCTCCAAAAATATCGTGGGAAAACAATAATTTATTTAGTGTAAATCTGTCTTGTTCACGTCAAAGTTTTGAGCTGTCAAGCGGATGACAATAAATTGCCTACATATCTGCGACATGAATTTCGTAAGCAATTCACTCCCCAAGCGTTGTAAAATATGTTTTTGACAACATTTATGTATATCTATTTTATATGTCTACCGATTGTACATATAAAATTAAAATATACCTATTTTATGAAAACTATTATTTCTACAAGGTTATCAAAGTACACATATTCTACAGAGATAATTATTTCCAGTGCAAGAATTCTACAGATTATATATTTGATCGTGTTTTACATTTAACAACGCCTATAAATAAATGTTAACCAAACGCATTTAATAGTTTGCCAAACGTAACTGACATTAAGCAAACGATTTGAAATAAGTTTGAATGTGCACCACCACCATCATTGACTATACATGCATCGATTCTTTTTTCAATGTTGTCAAAGATAGCTGTTCTTCCGTTATTATTTGCTCAGCACCTTCTATCACGTCTTTTAATTCATCAAGTGTGTATAATCGATTGTGATGAATTGTATTTTTAAAATAACCAAATAGAAAATAATCCAAAGTAGTAAGATCTGGCGATCTTGCTGGAAACATAACTTCAATGAACCGACATGTTTGAGCAGTGGGGATATCATGTTGAAAATAACCTGTTGTGCAGTAGCTCATCATAGTGTAGTTGTTCTATAAAAATTTGCAACATATTACGATAACGTTCGGCATTAACGATATCGGTGAAGAAAATTGGCTCAATAATTTTCTACTGGATACTGCAATCCATACTCCAACTTTCAATGGATGCCTGTTGAAATACGCCATGGTTTCCTGCACCCCAAATACGTCCTAATTAATTAATTGAATTAAGTTTTAAGTAGTCACATCTGTCGCAGTTTTTTTATCAGTAATTTAATTTAATTTCAAAAGTGTTACATATTAACAATTGGAAACTATATTAATTTGAACTAAGTTTTTCTTTTTTAGAAATGTGTGAATTTTCAAGCTTGCATCAAATGACAGTGCGATAGCTATATTTGCGTTTTGTTACCATTACTTTTGTTATTTTCAGTCAACTTCGTGGCTCATTTAGTCCACACACGCATATTCATAAATTGATAAATTCAATTATTGTAAAAAGAATACTATTTGAATAAATTTTTATCTATCAAAGCTCCATCTGATTGAAAGTTCGACCACCCAGTTTGTTATAATTAATCAAATTTTCTTCACCAAATTAACCACAAATCATGTAATTTGCAAGTACAAAATTATCTCGGAACGCTGCAATAGATTGAAATTTGCAAATAATACTTGGCCATTATTAGTTTTTTGCTGCTGGCAGTTTCCGCAAAATCTTGCAACATGAAAAACGTCCGGGAATGTCAACCGTGATATTTAAAGTGTTTACCTTTGTGACAATTAATTTTATTACGATTCGATTGACATAATCATTTAAGGTTAAGTAATGAGTTGTAACTTTTTAGGGATATTTGTTCTTAAAATATTTGTAGGAAAACAATAACGTAATTGGCGAAAATCTGTCATGTTCGCGTTAAGGTTATGTGCTGTCAAACGGATGACATTGTCACCATATCTGACGTGAAGTTCGGAAGCAATTCTCTCCCCAAGCTGGTGTAAAATGTGTTTTTGACAAACTTGAAGTATATCTGTTTTATATGTCCACCAATTGTATATATTAAAATAAAATATATCTATTATATGAAAAATATTACTTCTCAAATGTTATCAAAGTGCACATGTTCTATAGAGTACGCTATTTGCAGTGCAATAATTCTACAGATTATACTATTTGATCGCGTTTTGCATTTAAAACTAAGTCTCTATGTGTCTAAATGTGCGTTTCCACATTTGACGTATACTATTTGTAGGTTTCCTACTTTTCACAATTCTGTTTGTTAATGCATCGAATATACAACGAATTCAAACTAAGCTCTATTACCTAATTAATCAATTGATCACTCTCCGAATATTTACAATGCGGAATTTGTACGTATATTTGTAAGTTATATGGAACTTGTATGTACATAGGCAATTATGTATCTGTAACTGACAGCGTTGTCCGACGGCGGCGTAAACCAATTAAACGGCCGGGTCGGTGATTCTGAACTATACAGAAATACGTCTAATCTTACCTGATTGAATGCACATAAACATCCATAAATAACAACTGCCCAAACTACATATACAGATGATCTTTGAAAAAGGCGTCTTGGGCAGAACACACGTTTGACATTTGAAATGTCACAACACATGCACACATGCAATTCCGTCCAATGTTTGTATTCCAAAGACACGGATATGCCTGAAAAAATGTACCTGACCGATTCCACATGTGTATATTCTCAAACTCTAATGAACACATACTTCTTATAATCTGTTATATGTCGTCGAACTCATTTGACATTTGCACCATATCAGCACCGCGGGAGGGGTCTCTGTGGCCTAAATAGCCGCGAATCGGGCCTGAACGCCTATTGCTAAACTCGTCTTGTCCAAACTACACTCGAAAACGACGCCGACGCAAGTTTAAAGTACGAATCTTGCAGGTTACGTTTCGACGTTTAATCGAGTTTAAATATGCGTCCACAAACTTGTATCGCTCACCGTAAAGGAAATGTACTTGTAATTTCGAATGTATCATTGATGAACCGGCTCGTTTCACATTTGTAATTGCCTGCGGGAAGCCGGCACTGCTGTTTCATCGGCCGATATGCGTTGGCCGATAGATTGAATGTACGTACTTTGCATCTTCGATGACTTGACCGTCAGGGATCCAAGTGCGCGCGAATCGGTCCCGAACACCTATTTCTAAACGCACTTTGTTCAAACTACGCTCGAAAACGATGCAGACACGAGTTCAAGTGCGAATTTTGCAGGTTACCTTTTTGACATTTAATTTCCGGAAGTCGCCATTAGACGACTCTCTCCAACCAATCGTAGCGTTCTGCGCCGTAATTCGAACCTTTCGCGCGCAAAATCAGACCAACGCGCTTCGCGCGTTAGACCGGCGACCAATGGAATCCTCAAGTCCAGCATTTTTAACCGTCAGTTGCGTACGGATGAGAGACGTTATCGTGTGGTTATATGCAAGTTGACTAGGTAACTAAGTTGTGAAAGGGTAGTCCGTTTGAGGCAGTTTTTACCAATGATTCGTTTCATATCTTTCAGCTGTGTGTGTGCAAAATTTCAACTTAATAGGTTCACACATACCAGATATAGAGTGTCATTTTATTTCAAGATGACAGTAATTTTGTCATAGTTTATGCCCAATGTTCCCACTATGTGAATAAAAAAATACACTACATTTTAGGGTAAGCGACGCACGTGTTTCTGAGAGAGAATACAGCAATATACTTAATACTACTAATACTAAGTTAATGAGTAGACATTTGCATATTTTAATCAAAGACATGAGAACTGTTTTATGTAACGTTTTGTTATAATTCAATTATATTTATATAAATTTTCGATTTTTGCATTTGAATTTTCCTGTTAGTGGTTTTAAAAGATTACATTTGTTTACAGTTTTGACTACGATATGAACTAAGCTTTAATATCTGTTAATGTGTCGCGACAAGTTAGCAATTTGAAACTGTAAAAAATTTCTACTCTCAATGGTTTAAATTTTGAGTTTTAACATTTGCTAATAAGTCACATTAAATAAACAATTTTAAACTATTATTAATTTGAACTAAGCTTTAATGTGCATCACCATTGGCTACACATATATATTCTTTTTTTCATATGTTCATGAATTGCATGTAGCTGTTCATCCGTCATTGCACAACAACTTCTATCACTTCTTTTAATTCAGCCAGTGTTTGTAATTGATTGTGATATTTTGTATTTTTAAAATAACGACAGTAATCCACAGTAGTAAGATCTGGCGATCTTGCTGGAATCACAATAGGCTTCAATGAACCGACATGTTCGGGCTGTATGATAGTGTAGTTGGTCTATAACAATTTGCAATATATTACGATAACGTTCCGCATTAATGGTATCGTTGAAAAAAATTGGTACAATAATTCTTCTTCTGGATACTGCAATCCATACTCCAACTTTCAATAGATGCAACGGTGCCTTGAAATACGCCGGGTTTTCTGCACTCCAAAATATGTCCCAATTAATTAATTGAGTTAAGTTTTAAAGAGTAGTCACATCTGTGGCAGTAATTTAAGTGTTGAACTAAGTTTTATTTCAAAGGCGTTACACTATTAACAATTGGAAAGTGCGATAGCTTTATTTGCGTTTTGTTACCATTACTTTTGTTGTTTTCAATCGAGATCGTTGCTCATGAAATATACCAACCCTCACTCATAAATTAATACGTTCAATGATGCATAATGGGTCGTCGATGAGAAGCACGTTTGACGATTATTCTAAAAGGATTACTATTTGAATTTTGGTTCAAAAATTATTTTTTATCTATCAAAGCTACATCTGATTGAAACTAAGTTCGACGACCCAATTAGTAATAATTAATCAAAGTCTTTTCACCAAATTATCCACAAATCATGTAATTTGCAAGTACAAAATTATCTCGGAACGCTAACATAGGTTGAAATTTTCAAACAAGACTTTGTCATTATTAGTTTTTTGCCGCTGGCAGTTTTCGCAAAATCTTCACCAACACCAACCAACATGAAAAACATCCCAGAATGCCAACCATGATATTTAACTGCCAGAATTTTTATTTTTTTTAGAATATTTACCTTTGTGGCCATTAATTTTATTATGATGCGATTGACATAATAATTTAAGGTTAAGTAATGATTTGTACTCTTTTTAGGAATATTTGCTCTTAAAAATTTTGTGGGAAAACAATAACGTAATTAGCGTAAACCTGTCTTGTTCGCGTCAAGGTTATGTGCTGTCAAACGGATGACATTGATGAATTGCCAACATATCTGACGTGAAGTTCGTGAGCAATCTCTCCCCAAGCCGTTGTAAAATATATTTTTGACAAAATTTAAGTACATCTGTTCTATATCTACACCGATTTTTACATTTAAAAACTAAACCTCTAAATACATATTAACCAAACGTATTTAACAGTTTGCCAAACGTGACAGACGCCAGTATTTTTAAATATTTACATTTATTTACGTTCTTGTGCTTTTGACAGGAGCCTTTAAGGTTAAGCAATGATCTGTAACTGTTTAGGGATATTGGATCTTAACAATTGGCGAAAAAGTTTCTATTAAAAAAAAACACAAAATTATAATTATATTATTTTCATTTATTTACATATAAGGAAATGTATGTCAAAAAATGCGTTGTCTGAAGAAGGCATGAACCAATTAAACTGTAAAGGAGATGTTCTTTGAACAGGGAGCTCAATGCGTCGGAACCCAAGTTTGACATTTGTAATGTCACTACAGATTCACGTACACAATTCCGTCCAGTTTTGTAACCCAAAGACATGTATATGCCATAAAATCGTACCTGATCCAATCCAGATTATATATTCTCAAACTAATGAACGCATACTTCTTTTAATATGTAATGTGTCGTCGAACACGTTTGACATGTCCACCATATCAGCAACAAAACTCGCAATTTGTTACGATGATTATTAATTTTTTTGCTTGTTACACACACTCGATGCATCAGTTTCTGTAATAAATCGTAGCTAATCGAATCCACTTCAGATTGCAAAACTAAATTCAACTTCCACTTCTGCGTTTCGACATTTGACGTATACGACTCATATGTTTTCTGCTTTGGAAAATTCTGTTTGTTAATGCATCGACGATACAAGAAATTCAAACTAAGCTCTACTACCTAATTAATCAATTGATCACTCACCGAATATTTACAATGCGGAATTTGTACGTATATTTGTATGTCATATGGAACTTGTGCATAGGCAATTATGTAACTGTAACTGACAGCGTTGTCCGAAGGCGGCGTAAACCAATTAAACGGTCGGGTCGGTGATTCTGAACTATACAGAAAGACGTCAAATCTTACCTGATTGAGTGCACATAAACATCCATAAATAACAACTGTCCAAACTACATATAAAGATGATCTTTGAAAAAGGCGTCTTGGGCAGAACACACGTTTGACATTTGAAATGTCACAACACATACACGTACACAATTCCATATAATTTTGTATCCCAAAGACACGTATATGCCTTAAAATCGTACCTGACCGATTCCACGTGTATATTCTCAAACTCTAATGAACACACACTTCTTATAATCTGTTATAATGTGTCATGGAACTCATTTGACATTTGCACCATATCAGCACCGCGGGTGGGGTCTCTGTGGCCTAAATGGCCGCGAATCGGCCTGAACACCTATTTCTAAACTCGTCTTGTCCAAACTACGCTCGAAAACGACACCGACGCGAGTTTAAGGTGCGAATTTTGCAGGTTAAGTTTTGACGTTTAATCGAGTTTAAATATGCGTCCACAAACTTATACCGCTCACCTTGAAGGAAATGTACTTGTAATTTCGAATGTATCATTGATGAACTGGCCCGTTTCACATTTGTAATGACTTGCGAGAAGCCTGCACTACTGTTTCGTCGGCCGATACGCGTTTGATTGATAGATTCAAAGTACGTATTTTGCATCTTCGATTACTTCACCGGCAGGGTTCCAAGTGCCGGCGAATCGGTCCCGAACACTTGTTTCTAAACGCACTTTGTTCAAACTACGCTCGAAAACCACGCAGACGCACGAGTCTAAAGTGCTAATTTTGCAGGCTACGTTTTTGACGTATAATTCCGGAAGTCGTCCATTCGAGCTCTGCGTCGGGCCAATCGTAGGGCTCGGTACCATAATTTGAACCTTTGGCAGGCAAAATCTGACCAACGCGCTTCGCGCGCTAGACCGGCGACCAATGAAACTCGAGAACCCAACATTTTTAACCGTCAGTTGCGTACGGACGACAGACGCTAAGATGTGTATAGAGGCGGTTTGACTAGGTAACTAAATTGTGAAAGGGTAGTCCGTTTACGGCGGTTTTTTTCCAATGATGCAACTAATTGTCTGACTTTGTATGTGCAAAAATTCAACTTGTAAGGTTCACGTGTTCCTGAGATAGAGTGGCGCCATCTTGTGTCAAGATGACGTGCATTTTGTCATAGTTTACTGTCCAATGTTCCCACTATGTGAATAAAAAATTACACTAAATCGTAGCCTACGCGACGCACGTGTTTCTGAGATATAATACCGCACTATTGTTGAAGTAAGTTAATGAGTATAGATCATTCATTTACATTAGTACACAATGCGCAGAAACGAATTTTCGTCAAGACGATTTCATATCTAGATTGTAGGGGAGGTCGGTAATTAGTTGCGTGCACGCGAAATTTTCGCGTCATAAATCCGAACCTCATTCTAGCTCGTCTCGTGGTTTGGTTTGTTTCGTAGCGTCGTTTCTTGTGTTAAAGTTAACATTAAAACCTTCGTTTTCGTTTTTTCTTTTCAGAACAAATAAATATTAACACAGTCTTTACGATTTATCTACATAATATTGTAAATACAATAATTTTCATATTGCATACGCCACTGCTCATCAGCTGATATCAATTTACCGGTCAGATTTCGATGAGTCATCATGTACTAATGTAAATGAATGATCTATAGACATTTGCATATTCCAATCAAAGACATGAGAAGTATTTTAAGTAACGTTTTGTTATAATTCAATTAGATTTATATACATTTTCGTTTTGTGCATTTGAATTTATCTATTAGTGGTTTAAAAAAAAATTACTGTTGTTTACAGTTTTGGCTACAATATGAACTAAGTTTTAACATCTGCTAATGTGACGCAACAAGTTCACAATTTGAAACTGTAATAAATATGAATTAATGATTTAAATTTTGAACTAAGTGTTGTCATTTGTTAATGAGTCACAGTAAGCAAACAATTTTAAACTATTATTAATATGAAGTTTTATTTTATTTTTAATATTTTTGGTTTTGTAGAATAGTTCTTAAATTTTTTATCTTTTGTTTCTTTTGGTTTTGGCATTTTTTCTGTTGCAAAATTTATTTTTGTATTTGTTATAAAACCGTCTGTACTTATAATTTAATAGTGCAAAATTTACAGTTACCAAGATGCTCATGATATTGGAAGAACATATTCTTGTTGACTATATTAACACTAAAAGTTTTGTTATCAGTTTTTACAATTTATTTCTGTATTAGGCAAATTGTTCTACTGAAGATGAAACATTGCTTGTGAAAGTAAATAACTGATACACATAAAATTGTCAATATCAATCGTGCTTCTCGACGGCCTATGAAAATTTTAAATTGTCATGTGGATAATTTTAATTCGTGAAAAGAAAATTTAAAAACGCTTTTAGCAGAATTACAAACACATATTTTACAACGACAACGTCCTTAATTGCTCTAGAACTACTTGTTGATAAAACAACAGTTTTTTTGGCAATTCAATGTCATCAACTTAACATAGAACACAACCTTATCGCGAACAATACAGAATTACATTAAATAAATTATTGTTTTCCTGCATTTTTTTACAGTTTTCTACCAATTATATGTCCACTGATTGTACAAGTATTAAATGATCTTTCAACACTGTTATGGCTCCATCGATTGAAATTTGCAAAGAGCAGTTAGCCGTTATTATTTTTTTGCGGTTGGCAAAATCTTGTGAGCGCGAACTAATGGTTAAAACATAACGCCTTGACGTTTGAAATGTCAAAAATATTTTACAACGGCTTCAGGAGATGTCGCTAATTGCCGACTAACTGCTTATCGTCAAAAGCTCAAGTTTATTGGCAACTAAATGTCATCCATTTGACATTTGCATAACCTTGACGCGAACATTAAATAAATTATTGTTTTCTTTTATAGTTTTCTACTATTTATATGTCAACTGATTGTACAATCGGTGGATATATGAAACTGTCAAACAATATTGTGGGAAAACAATAATTTATTTAGCGTAAATCTGTCTTGTTAAGGTTATGTGCTGTCAAGCGGATGACAATGAATTGCCAACATATCTGCGACATGAAGTTCGAAAGCAATTCTTTCCCCAAGCTGTTGTAAAACAAGTTTCTGACAAAATTTATGTATATCTGTTTTATATGTCTACCGATTTACATATGAAATTAAAATATATCTATTTTATGAAAAAGTATTACTTCAAGTTTATCAAAGGGCACATGAACTACAGAGTACATTATTTGCATTTATTATGCAATTATTATTATGCATTAATTCTACAGATTATACTATTTGATTGTGTTTTACACTTAAAAACAAAGGCTCTAAATAAATATTAACCAAACCTATTTAATAGTTTGCCAAACGTGGTAGTTCTTTTTGAATATTTACGTTTATAACAATTGACTTTCTCTTGCTCTTGACATGAGCCTTTAAGGTTATATAATGATATGTAACTTTTTAGGGATATTTGATCTTAACAATTGCCGAAAAAGTTTCCATTAGAAAAAATGTCAAAATTATAATTATATTACATTCATTTATTTACATATAAGTAAAGGTATGTCAAAAGAAGCGTTGTCTGAATACGGCATGAACCAATTAAACTGTACAGCAGCTGTTCTTTGAACAGGGAGCTCAATGCATCGTGAACTTGAACACGCAAACACACGTTTGACATTTGTAATGTCATAACATATCCACGTACACAATTCCGTCCAGTTTTGTATCTCAAAGGCACGTATATGCCATAACCTGATAGAATCCAGATGTGTATATTCTCCAACTCTATTCAACACATACTTCTTATAATGGGTATTGTTGTTGTCGAACACGTTTGACATTTGCAGCATATCAGCAACAAAACTCGCAGTTTGTAACGACGATTAATAATGTCTTGCTTGTTACACACTCGATGCATCAGTTTCTGTAATAAATCTGTTAGGTTTATTCAGTTAAAGTAATCTCACTTAGGATTCACGAGTTATAAAAAGATTTATTATAGAACAATATAAGCAGATCTATTACATTAAAAACGAATCAACAACTTATCGTCATGGAGAATGATAAAAAAGTTTGCCAACCTTCCGTTGGGGCAAAAGCGACAAAACTAAATTAAGCCGACATTTTCAACACTCCCACTTCGGCTTGATGGTCCTTTTGACTCATAGAAGATCGTTTGCGGATGCCAATGGCTGCTCGGTGATATTGGAACAGGTCGCGTGTCAGTGCTTTCGTTAGGATATCCGCATGTTGCTCTCTCGAAGGAATGTATCCCAGCACAAATTCATTCTTCTCGTATCGCTCCCGAATGTAGTGATACCTGATATCGATGTGTTTGCTCCTTTTGTGAAATACCGGATTTTTTATTAGTTGTATTGCACTTTGGTTGTCCAGATATAGTGTCGTCAGGACGTCTTTGGTATCGAGTAAATTTCTAACTAGGCTCTTAGTACATACGATCTCTTTCGCTGTTTCACATGCGGCTACGTATTCAGATTCAGTAGTTGACAGTGCTACGGATCGCTGCCTTTGTGAACCCCATGCTATCGCACCGGATCCGTATGTCACGACATATCCGGTCGTTGATCGCCTTGTCTCGGTGTCACCGGCATAGTCCGCATCACTGTAGGCCACCAGCTTGTTCTCCGGGTGCTTCTCGAATTCCAGGCCGTAGTCAATCGTGCCCTTGATGTATTTAAGAATGCGTTTCACCGCCTTCCAGTGAATCTTCTTAGGTTTCTCCAGATATCGGCTCACCCTGTTGACGGCGAATGTGATGTCAGGTCTCGTCGCCACAGAAAGGTACATGAGACTCCCGATCGCCTCTCGGAACGGGGCCGTCGTATCTTCGTCATCTTCCGTCGAATGGGCTTGAGGCCTCAATTCGTCGTGTGGATCGGCCGGAGTGGTCAGGGGATTCGCATTCTTCATGTTGAACCGCTGTAGAACTCTCCTCGCATAGGCTTCCTGGTGGATGAAGATGTTTCCATCTGGGGGTCGTTCGATTTGCAGCCCCAGGAACAGATTCACTTCACCGTGAATTATTTCGAACTCCCTCTGCAGTTCACCAAGTATTTGATCGATTTGGTTTCTGTCCTCTGCAATAATGAGTCCATCATCAATGTAGATTGCAAGTAGCATCCCTCTCTCCTTACTGGTGAATACACAGGGATCTGCACTTGTGGCCTCCAGATTGAATCTCTGTAGGAAATCAATAAATCGTCGGTTCCAGCAGCGCGAGGCCTGCTTAAGGCCGTATAGACTGCGCTTGAGTTTGCAAACTCTTGTGGTGCCGTCCTCGTAACCTTCGGGCTGTCGCATGAATATGGATTCATCAATGTTCCCATATAAGAAAGCCGTTTTGACATCGAATTGTTGAATGCTCTTGCTCCCACTAGCTGCAATTGTCAGAATAGTCCTTATAGAGTCGAAACGAACTACAGGGCTGTAAGTCTCGTGGTAGTCAACCCCTTTCCTCTGACGAAACCCTCGTGCAACGAGCCTTGCTTTGTAGCGCTGAATGTTGCCACTCGCATCGCGCTTTAACTTATACGTCCATTTGCAATCGATTATTACTTGATCCTTTGGCGCTTCTGTAAGTTCCCATACTTCGTTTCGCATTAGCGACTGGTGTTCCTCGTCCATGGCCTGTTTCCAATGTTCGGAGTCGTCGGTTTTGATGGCCTCCTTGAATGATACCGGTTCCTGGCTCTCGGCTAGAAATATATCATTAATATCGATATAGTCATCATACCTGCTTGGTGGCCGAATTGTCGCCCTGTCTCGGAGACGAACTCTGTTAATCGGAACTTCTTCGCATCCTCCGTTGTCAATCTCGTCTGGATTATGTTCAATCTGCTCCTCCAGCTGATTCTCCACATTGTCTTCAATTGGTTCGAACGTCTATTTGATAATGAGTTCGCCATCTTGCTCAATCTTCTTGGGCGTCTGATTAGCTCTTCCCGTAAATATGACATCTCGCACCGTTTGAATTATGTCATCCTCCGGGTACCATATCCTGTAACCCTTCCTTTCACCATCGTAGCCAACAAAAAAACCTCTTCTCGCCTTCGCATCCAGTTTCTGCCGTTTTTGCTTGGGTATATGGGTGAAGACCTCTTCTCCGAAGATTCGCAGTTCTTTGATTCTCGGTTCCTTTTGAACCCAGAGTTCGTGCGGCGTCATCTCTTCTACGCTACTCGTCCCTGTCCAGTTGAGAACACTAACAACAGTGTTCACCGCCTCTGCCCAGAATCTTGGTTCGAATTTTCTGGCGTGGAGCAGTGCTCTCGCCGCTTCCATTAGTGTGCGGTTGTCTCTCTCTGCCGAACCGTTTTGTTCAGGCGTGTATGCCACCGTTCGTTGGTGCTCGATTCCATGCCGATGAATCAGCTCTCTCATTTCTCGATTAACAAACTCGAGCCCATTGTCGGTGCGAAGTGTTCGTATTCCATTCGGGCAATGCTTCTCAGCCTTATTAATGAAGTTCTCAACACAACGCGTTGTCTCAGCTTTGCTCGCGATGAAGTAAGCTGTCAGGAAGTGCGAGTAGTCGTCTTTGAGAAGCAAATAATACCTTGACCCACCGATGGACTTGGTTTCTATAGGTCCACAGAAGTCGGCATGAATTAGTTCACCGATCGCATTTGCACGCGACACACTGTTGG
Source organism: Geotrupes spiniger (assembly GCA_959613385.1). Classification (NCBI taxonomy): domain Eukaryota; kingdom Metazoa; phylum Arthropoda; class Insecta; order Coleoptera; family Geotrupidae; genus Geotrupes; species Geotrupes spiniger. Next base: position 50,382,181 of record OY390733.1, on the reverse strand, counting down.
GAAAGGGCAACCGATGCATTTTTCCTATTGCGCAAGACTCGCAGAACATGTTTTTCTCGGGCTTGACCGGTATCTGGAAACGACCAAGAATCCTTTTAACATGTTTAAGATTTTGGTGTGCAAGTCTCTCGTGCCACTCCACAAGCGTCCCTGTTGATGCTATATTTGCTTGTATTTCTTCATTTACTGATTTCATTTCTCCCGGACGAATAACTTTGAATTTCATCGAGTAGAGCTTGCCTTGACGAACTCCCACTGCGACTGTATTCTTGTCTTTTGTTAGTCTACAGGTGGTTCGGGTAGACTGCATTTCGAGACCCTTGTCGAGTGCTGCGCCTACTGAAAATAGGTTATATTTTAGTTTTGGAACATAGAGCACGTTGACTAGATGATTTTTGTTCAATTGGTTTCCATCAAACATGAGCATGTTGATGTGCCCCCTTCCATAGGCTTCGATGCATCCTCCGTCGCCTATGCACACCATCGCTGGCGTGTCGAAGGCCTCGTACGTCAGGAACCATCCCCGTTGATTGCACATGTGATCACTGGCACCAGAGTCGAGAAACCAGTCTGCTTGTGACCTTACGTTTGTAAAGCAGACCTGAGGTCTACGCTCGCTAGCCCTGCGCCGTATGGATTCCTTCGTTGCATTGCGTTGCCTTTATCTTTCTTTGTTGCATCGTTTTCGGCACGTTGCCTACAGTCCTTTGCCCAGTGACCTGTTTTTCCGCATACATAGCATTTGCCAGGTTTCTTGTTTCTTTTGAAGTTTTTGTCGCGATATGGCTTTTCCTGTTGAGCCCTTGTCGACAGAGCGTTGACACTTCTATCCTCTTGCGTCGAATGCATTGACTCTTCTATTGTCAGTCTTGACGTGAGGTTTACTAAGGTACGTTCTCCCTCTGGCGCTGATTCCCACGCGCTCACGAAATACTTGTAATCTGCCGGCAAAGTCATAAGGATTTTAGTTATAATCATAGAATCCGATATGTTTTCACCCATTGATCGCAGTCTGTGGGCCATGTCCTCAAGTTTTGAGATGTGTGTTGCCATGTCGTCTGAGCTTTTCTTCGTTGCACTGAACCAGTTCTGTTGGAGCATGTGTATGCTAGCATCGGACCTCTGCTCATAGACTGAGGTAAGTTTGTCCCACATCTCCTTTGCAGTTGTGCAGTTTATGACATGTAGCGTTGGCTGGTCACTAATTGTTGTAACTATTACCTTTTGTGCCAAGGCATCTGCCTTGTTCCACTTCGCTAGTGCCTTTGAGTACTCGTCGATCGCTTGCGTGTTCGACCCGGCACCAGGCACTTTCGGCTTCAATTCCTCTCCGAATACAACGCCCCAGCTGTCATTCGCCTTCAGGATCACGCGTACTTGGAATTTCCATATTCCCCAGTTTTCTAAGTTTTTTAACTTAGATATTCTCACAAGTTCGGTTTCCATTTTGATTTTGACTTCGTTATAGTTTTTCACTTCGCACAAGGCTGGAATATAACTTGACACCTCGATCAATCAAAATTATTTAAAATTATTTCTCGTGTTACTTCACTGGGCCCATAACCTGTTAGGTTTATTCAGTTAAAGTAATCTCACTTAGGATTCACGAGTTATAAAAAGATTTATTATAGAACAATATAAGCAGATCTATTACATTAAAAACGAATCAACAACTTATCGTCATGGAGAATGATAAAAAAGTTTGCCAACCTTCCGTTGGGGCAAAAGCGACAAAACTAAATTAAGCCGACATTTTCAACAAAATCGTAGTTAATCGAATCCACTACAAATTGCAAAACTGAAGTCAACCTCCACCCTGCTCGTCAAATGCGCGTTTGACGTTTGGCGCATACGACTTGTACTTTTTCACTTTTGAAAATGTATAGAATTCAAACTAAGCTCTACTACCTAATTAATCAATTGATTGAATATTTACTCACAGAATATTTATAATGCGCTATTTGCATGTGTAAATCATATGGAACTCGTACATAGATCATTATGAAACGTCTACATGACTAAACCGATACTAAATTTGCCAACTATACTTGACGATAATTTATTTTTACCGCTCACGCTGCACTTTTGTAGCTGTTTCAATAAATCCTTGGGAAATTCAAAAACGTGCACGAATTTGAATGTGACCTGTTACCTGAGAACGTTGTCCTTAGGCAGCGTGAACCAATTAAATGATCCGTCCGATGAGTATGAACTGTACAGCAAGACATTACCTTGTACCTGATCGTGTGCAAATAAACATCCAAGAAGATGGTCTTTGAACTGGGCGCTCAATGCATCGTTGGCAAAACACATGTTTGACATTTGAAATGTCACAACTCATACTTGTACACAATTCCGTTCAGTTTTGTATCCCAAAGGCACGTATATGGCATAAAATCGTACCTGATCGATTCCACATGTGTATATTCTCAAACTCTAATAAACACACACTTATAATGTGTAATGTGTCGTTAAACACATTTAACATATGCACCATATCACACACGTGTTTAAAGTGCGAATTTTGCAGGTTACGTTCTGACTTTTAATACCGGAAGTCGTCCATTCTACCTCTGCGTCGGGCCAATCGTCGGGCTCGGTACCATAATTTGAACCTTTGGCAGGCAAAATCTGACCAACGCGCTTCGCGCGTTAGACCGGCGACCAATGAAACTCGAGAACCCAACATTTTTAACCGTCAGTTGCGTACGGACGACAGACGCTAAGATGTGTATAGAGGCGGTTTGACTGGATATTTGACAGTCGTCTCTTGTTTAGTCTCCGCAAGGTGTTAGACAAGGTATCGTCTCGTCAGTGTTCTGTTGTCGGTGGTTTGTTAGGAGTGATTGGCTCGCGCCAAGAAGTTTTGATGGCCACTACATGTAAAGGTATTTCAACAACTAAGGTGCTTGTTAATCGCTACTGACGAAGGGTAATAACCCAGAAACAATATTGTCTAGCGATCCACCAGTCATCAGGACGGTATAGCCAAATTAAAATTTGGCTATACCGTCCTGATGACGACTAATAAGTCAGAAACACGTGTCGGCGGTTGCGGGTTTCCATGCGGGTGTATGCCCAAGAATCTTCCCTTCATATATCTTTGTTCCCGCAGAAAAAAAAACCTTTTTTCAATATTATATCCCGGGCTCGGTTGTTCACGCAGGTGGCTTTGTCCTCCCGCGTGGTTATGTTGAATGTTCCCACACAATGTGTGGGTATTTTGACAGTTATCACACATGTGGAGGTCGGCTGCTTGTTGTTGACTCCGATTGTTTTATCTCCAAATTTTGTCCACCTTTTAATTTGGCTATACCGTCCTAGTAGTGTGTATTTGCCAATTCATAAACCTCCTCCTGGAACAATGTAGGTCAAGGTCAAGGTCACACTGAGTGACCATGACCTTGACCTTGACCTACATTGTTCCAGGAGGTTTATGAATTGGCAAATCAAGGTCAAGGTTGGGACCAAGGTAAAGGCTAAGGTGAAAGTGGCAGCGAAGACTAATGCTACGATCAAGGTCAAACAAGACCAAGGCCACGTCGGAGGTTGAATATAAGAACAACTTCAAGGTCAGCCCCACTGGAGTAGGGAGGAGGGAAGCAATATAAGAGAACTTCTACGCATATGTCGTTATAGAGTAATCGGTTGTGACAAGTGTTGTAGTAGTAGTAGTAGTGTACAGTGTGTTGCTGAAACAAAATGTTGCCTTGTGATCATTGTGGGAAAGAATTCACCCGCACAGACAACCTACGAAGGCATCAACAAACCAGCTGCATTGGTAAACGACAAAAAATTGATGAGGCACATAATTCAAATACAACAGTATGTAGCATCTGTAATGTGCGCGTAAATACTTCCTGCTATTCGTCACATCTGCGTAGCAATGATCATAAACGCAATGCATTCGTTATTATTGATGACGGAGTCGAGAAAATAGCGAGTGCATTTGGAGATCGGATCACCAGTTTTCGCGTTAGTGAGCCTGATCATTTAGTGGACATCGCGGACTTTACAAATCGAATAAGAGAAAAAGTTGTTGCACTTATACAATCAGTGCTACATATGCATGGCAGCTTAAAAGTTAACCTAGAATGTTTCGTTATTTATTTTTTACATACAACCGACGAAGCTGAAATTAAATCTTTTAATCCAAAAAATAAAATTATAACGATGACGGCGGACTTAGATGAAATCTATGGACAATTCATTAAGGAAATAAAGACCAAAATGTTGGAGTTTCAAGAGCGGGATTCAGGTAAGAATGTCTAGATAAAGAAATAAATAAAAAGTAATTATCAAAATTTTATAGGATGGGCTCTAGTGGAAATTTTATACATACAAGTTAACTACAACAAATTCAATCCGACGAGGGCGTCCAGCTTTATCGATTTGCCAGCCTCGATTAAAGCAAGAAAAGCGATAAACATTCAAAATGTGGATAATTGCTGTTTCGCCTGGGCGGTGACATCTGCATCAACCCACCGGTCTACCACAGCGAACATCGTCGTACCCCCATTTTTCAAGCACTGACATCAATTTCGATCATCTCGAATACCCAGTAAGTATCAAACAAATTCCAAAGTTTGAGGAAAGGAGTAACATATCCATCAACGTGTACGGATTAAACTACCATTTTGATGGTGACAAAATGGTGCACGACGTGGTAACCGTTCACATCTGCCATCGTAAACGACCTCACCATGTAAATTTATTAATGATTAATGACGACGGTGGGAACAGCCATTACTGCTGGATCAAAAATTTATCTCGCCTTCTGAACTCACAATCATCACAAAATGGGCATGTAAGATTCATATGTGAAGGATGTTTGGTACACTTTTCATCGGAGACGAATTTGATACGCCACCAGAGCGATGACTGCACAAAAGTGAGGGCTATTGTGCCGACCACTGACATAAAAATTAACAAAAACGGAAATGCGGAGAGGGCAAATATCTTACAGTTTGAAAAGTTCGAAAAACAATTGAAACTCCCATTTGTAATCTATGCTGATTTTGAGGCGCTATTAATACCGGTAAATGGTGATAAGAAAATATATAAAGAAAATGAGTCATTCACAGAAAAATGCTTTCAACACGAGCCCTACGCATTTGCCTATTTCATTAAATGCTCGTACGACGATGCGTTATCGAAATATGAAACTTACCGTGGACGAAACGCGGCGAATGAATTTATGGTACATCTGAAAAAAGATGTCAAAGAAATTTATAAAAACCATTTGAGTAAAACAAAACCAATGGTCCCTTTAGACTGGTTGGATCAATTTCTGCACGATATAAGATCATCATGTCACATTTGTGATAAATTAATCATTGATTCGAAGCAAAAGGTATACGATCATGATCACCTGACTGGAAAATATAGGGGTCGTGCACATTCAATCTGCAATATAAATTACCAAATTCCAAAATTCATACCAATATTTTTCCACAATCTGTCCAATTACGATACGCATATGTTTATTAAAAATATTGCCCTGAAAGAAGAAGAAGTGGATGTAATAGCACAAAACAAAGAGAAATACATAACATTCTCTAAAAAAGTGCACGTTGGTGAAACCACAGATTCCAAAGGGAAACAGCGCAAAGTATTCATGAAACTGCGATTTGTTGATTCATTTCGATTTATGGCGTGTTCATTGGAAAAGTTAGGATCATTTTTAGAAGATGGTCAATGCTCTGAAATTAAAAAACAGTTCAATGATCCCACGCAATTCACACTTATGCGGCAAAAAGGTATATTTGCTTATTCATTCTTAGATTCATTCGAAAAGATGAACTATCCTCGACTGCCCGAAGAGCATTTTTTCGATGTGTTAACTGCCAAACATGTAGTTGATGAAGATTACGATCGAGCCAAAAGAGTGTGGAATAGTTTCAATTGTCAGACGTTGGGACAACACAGTGATGTATACCTAAAATCTGATGTTTTACTTAGCGGATATTTTCGAAAATTTTAGACAAATTTGTATGGAATTCTATACACTAGACCCGTGCCACTATTTTACCGCGCCAGGATTTGGTTGGGACGCTCTATTAAGAATGACAGGTGTCAAACTCGAACTTTTGACAGATATCGATATGTTGCACTTTTTCAAGAAAGGTATTAGAGGTGGCCTTAGTATGTGCTGTAAGCGAGCTGCTGTGGCGAACAACCGATTTCTGGATGACTACGATAGTGCAAAACCATCCTCATACATCTTATACTTAGACGCCACTAATCTCTACGGCCATGCGATGAGGTGTAAATTACCAACGGGTGGCTTCACATGGTTGTCAGAAGAAGATATTAAGAAGCTAGATGTGTGTAATATAGACGATGCTGAAGTCGGCTATGTCTTCGAAGTGGATCTTGAGTATCCAGAAAGTGTTCACGACGAGCACAACGATGTAAATCGTTGTAAATCGTTGCCCCGAGAACACATACGGTGAGAATGCAAAACATACCAAATTAATGGCGAATTTGTGTGATAAAACAAAATATATAATTCATTATGAGAACCTACGACAATGTTTAAGAAATGGAATGAAACTGAAAAAGATTCACAGAGCATTAACATTTCGACACTCAGATTGGATGAAAACATACCGGGTGGAAAGTATCAAACCCGCACATAGCAGAATGCATTGGAATATACGTTTATGCATATTCCTGCTCCCCATTTCCACCGATAAAAATTAGAATGACATCAAATGAAAGAGAATAATAAACGGCGTCAATTGATACTAAAATCTTCTCTTAATACCGTATCATTAGTTTTTTACAAAGAAATTTAAATCAATTATGCAGTTGTCAAATCTGACAAATAGTGAGTTGTGCCGACAGAAGCACGGCCGCCCATAGTTTATAGCACCTGGGTTTTTAATATTAATTGCTTTGTAAAAATCTAATGATAAGGTATTAGGAGAAGATTTTAGTATCAATTGACGCCGTTTATTATTCTCTTTCATTTGATGCAGGTATATGCATAAAAGTATATTCCAATGCAATTCTGCTATGTTCGGGTTTGATACTTTCCACCCGGTATATCGATTTCAATTCAGAAAAACGTCAGAATGCTAAGAAAGAGTTCGAAAAAAACCACTATAAAGCCATGAACAACATAGTCTTCGGAAAAACGATGGAAAACGTCGAAAATCGAGTAGACATACGATTGGTGACCCATTGGGGGAACCGTTTTAGACGGCCCGGCGTAGAAGCATTAATAGCAAAACCTAATTTCAAGTCATCGAAAATTTTTTGCGATAATCTTGCAGCCATCGAAATGTCAGTTGTGGAAGTAAAATATATTAAGCCGCTGTATGTGGGATTTTGTGTGCTGGAATTATCCAAAATCGTAATTTATGAGTTTTTCTACAATTTTTTAAAAAAGAAATACGGCCCCAATATCTCCCTATTATACACCGACACAGATTTATTAATTTTAGAAATTTATACTGATAACGTATACGAAGACATGAAAGCAAACATTGACATGTTCGATACATCAAATTATCTAGTACCGAATCTGCACAACATCCCTAAAGGAGTATCAGTGGTTGGAAAGATGAAAGATGAATACCCAAATACGATACTGACATCATTTTATGGAACCGGGGCGAAAGCTTACTGTAACATCATTAAGGGAAACAACGAAAAAAGCTAAAGGTGTTAAAAAGTATGTAATTGAGAGGGATTTGAGTGTGGTGGACTATAAAAGAGTCGTCGAAGATGGTGGATTGATGTATAAGAAAATGTATGTGTTTCGATCGTCTTATCATAACGTGTACACGGAACTGAAAAACAAAGTAGCCCTCTCAGCCAAGGATGATAAAAGATTCATCATGAAGGATGGTAGTCACACGTTAGCCTGGGGTCATAAAATGATTGGTGAGTTAAGGCGAGAAGAACAATTGGATAATCTCTTGGAATTATGGAAATTATTTCGTTGTGATGTCCTGTATGGCCCGCCGTCTGAGAGTTCATTGACATTATCCCAATATTCATATTCCTTCACAGCATCAGGCACCACTTGCTTGTGTAACATCCCACCTTTTTTAGGGTGAGGCCAATACCTCGCCCAATAAACGTATGGTTTGTTACCTTCTACGATTGGTTTCACGATTTTAACGAATTCTTCATTTTCTACGTCGTCAACCAATCCACCATCGGACTCGTAACCCTCAGTGGCTGCATTGGAACGCCGTAAAACGTCTCTATACGTGCGCATGTCGTTAAGGCTAAATTTGCGGGGGGATTGTTTGAATAAGAGTTCAAACAATCCTACGGTTCCGTCGTAGGTCAATCCACCTATTACTATCTGCTTACCATCGAATTGGACCGGACTTTTCCCGATGTAAAAACCGTCCGTGGTCGCACGGATACCGTACTGTTGATCATACTCATCGTCAAGATTAAGTGTTAATCCTGCAACGTAATCACGAGCTAGTGGATCAAATTGTGCTAAAGCCTCGCGAATGGCCGTAGAATCCAGCTTCTGAGCCAATCCTTCTCGTAGATGCTGCAAATCCGCACTAACACCCATGTCTGATGAAGTCGCACTAGGTGTCCGCTGTCCTTCGAAGAGCTCCTCGTCGCGTAGAAAGGAGACCAGCACCTTCCGTTTCGGAGGAGATAAACTGGCTTGGTCATCGACTGGCTCATCATCATGACGAAGCGATGAAGCGCCGGCTTGGTAATCGGCTAGCTCATCATCGGGACGAAACGATTGAGCTTGACCCGACGATTTTTTGGGTGTCGAAGTGCGCCGACGCTTCACTTTTTCAATCTGAAACGGACTTGCACCTTTCATATGTCCCAACGTATCATGATCACTATCTATTTCAGACATGTTCCAACCGAATTCTCCCTGCTCTGTTTTCGGCTGACGATGTTGCGTGGCAACTGTTAATAAATTTATTGCACCTAATTGTTTCGAGATATCCTTAAGTGGTTGCTGAAGCGGTGCGTACTGCGCTTCAGCACGAAGTTTTGCCTCTTTAATGTCCCCTTTTAAAGTCCGAATTTTCTGTTGCACATCTTCTCGCGCACGGATGAGTTGCTGTGTCAGCGTTGTATTCATAATTATTGTTATCGGATCGGTGGATCGATCTGCACTGATCCGAATACTTCACACGATCTGCTTTAAACGATGATGTACTCATCAAAGCCCTTCCGATAACGTCCATTATTTTTCGCGCAATCAAGATCGATAACCAATACACCATGCGGTGCATCCCAACATGCTCGACAAATGTGTGTGAGTTCATCCCACGTTACGTCACCCACCAGGTGATCGTTATGGATGTGTCGCAAATTTGTCAAATCTTGTCGAAATAAAACTAGTAAGTTACAATTGTCGCGGATCAGTTGTTTGGGAATGGCACTGTAGCTTTGACACAGATAAAAGCAATCGACATTTTTATGTCGACCGTATGAGAAATATTCCTTAATGATATTTTGCCCCGTCGGATTTACATCATCGAAGATGACGATAGAATATTCCCTGACTTGTGAATGTGGAAGAAATTCTTCCACATTTGAGCATTCAACGTATCCGCACTCAGTCAATGGCTGCAATAATCGGCGTAGATATTCGTATTCATTTTGATACAGGGAGCTACAGCACAGATATACGTTAAGGTAACGCAAGCCTGCAGAAGCAGTTAATAGTGGGTTGTGTGATAATTGTGAGGTCTTCCATTACGTTAACAAAAGATGGATATTGTCAATATGGTGGGTTAAAAACAACTGAAGTTGACGAATAACATCTTTATTATTTATCTACAGACATGTATACATATTTACTCATCGTACGTTCCCATCATGAAACGAAAGAACAAACGCACGATATTATATAGGTTATATAGGTCGGCTTCAAAACATTCGATGTAAAGTCAACACCATTACACGAATAACATATATATATATATATAACAAGTTGTAACATATGCAGTCGAAAGCACAACTACTGCACATATATTTCTCTTTCGCAAACACAGGGTAAGTGTACATTTATGGTAAAATATGTGTATTCGACGTTCTAGTCAAAAATATGAAACGTCAACAGACATTTATACATCTGGTTTGTCACAATTTTACACGTAATTACTATGCTACAATCAATAATATAAATATATATATGTATAATAAATCTATAATCAATGATATAAACAGATATATACAACTTAATCTAGAACTTAAAATGATGGGGTAAAATGAAAGTTATAGGCAAAGAGAAGTCGGATATATACTACCGTGTAAGTTTCTGTGTGAACACACTACCTCATAATGTCTACAAATCCTAAATATTGCACTGACTCATTCATTTACATCCATGTCTGAAGTGGTTGCGTCAAACACTTCCCTTTCATCCAGAACATGCACTGTAAATAACGCTCTGCGTACACACATGGCGCACCAGCAACGTTTGTTTAAAACAATGGTGATCAGTTCCCGCGTCTGTTTGTTGTCGCAGTGTGCTACGATGCGTGTCCGCTGACATTTTAATACATTACCAGGCTTCCGCAGTGCAATATGTAGGTGTCGATTACATCTGCGACATAAATTACCAAATTTACTTTCATAGTAGAAGAAACTTACAAGATAATATGTATCTTCAGGGAAACATGCCTCGACCGCCCAATCATTTGGGATGCTGTGGAAAATTTTCGCGATCGTGCGATGTGACATTTTCTTACCGAAATTTTCCACGGGCGGTAAGACATCTGTGATCAGCAGGGGTTGTACATCATCCCAAATAATTGAGCGCCCGCATTTCTCAATCTGCCTCCAGCAGTCGTCCGTCCACCGGTGTACTAACTCTAGTAGGAGTGCGATCGGTAGCACGCCCACTAGCTTTAACACGTCACGCTTATTAGCGATGGTGGAATTAACAACTCCTAGCGACAGACTTCTCAGATTTTCCACTGAAACAAAAAAACAAAGAACATGAAACGGATAACGTGGCAACAAAAGGAAAAACTTAAAATTTTGCCGGAAGCTAAGACAATTTAGTAAGAAATGCCTCCACCTCAGCGATTGAAGCAGTTAAACCACTACGTACAGCAGGATTCTCTACCCAACCGCATAATTTTTTAAATGTGCGGTATTCACGCAATAAATCTTTCAAATGATGTAATTTTTCTTGTAACATGGTCCGAATGGTGGCTTTGGTAGCGGCAAGTTCGCCAGCGATGCGATCGTCACTTTGCGCGTCAAACACATTTAAGAATTTAAACTTCGGTAGAGGGAGCGAGTCAGCTTTCAACGTCAACGATGTGTCAGCATTCATATTCGCTGATGTCACCGGTGACGTTGAGCGGTGAACGAAATGAGTGGTGGCGTCAACGTTCACGGTCTTGGATTCACCCCTCGACGTGCAAGGTCCGACCTCAGTAGACGTCGAGAGGGTACGCTCATCAACGTTGACGTTTTGGGGGTCGCGAACAACGTGTAACCTCGAAGGGGCACCAACATGCGCGTTAATGTTGATGGATGGAGCTCCAGACGTGGAAGGTTGGAAAATCTTCGACGTCGAGGGAGCATACACATCAACTTTAACGCTGTTTGGTGGCACCCTCGATGTTACATGTTGTACAAAGGGTGACATTGGTGGTTTCCCAACGTTAAGGTGCACCTTTGGTGTAAATCTTGACGTGGGTGGTGGAAGAGCTGGGTAATGTGTGCGAAGCGTTTCATTTCGCGGTGCCGTTAGTAAAGCCCGTAAAGAAGGGCAAGAAGAGCGTGGTGCGGGTTTAATACATACGTTAGATAAAATTTTAATTTTTTCCGTAACCGCCACGGTAGTTCGCGTCTCACCGCACTGTGAAACGGTCAGCATCTCCAAAGAAGTATTGGATGCGCAACTTTGTTCGATCAATACCTCTTGGGATATGCTGACGGTATTCTCAATAACGTGCTCGGAACCGGACAATTTTCGTTTCACAGCACGTTGTTGAGAAGATAAAAGTTTGCTGCTTGCGGGGGAGCTCGAACGTAAAATTGGGCTTCGGCGGCCAGCACATACATCAGCCGATGTAGATCGTACAGCCACACGCTGTGGGGGTGTACATGTTGACCGCGGCGATGCTTCAATTTTATGTTCGACCTCCTGTTCGTTAGTTTTTATTTCGGAAAAATCTGGCGCGGGGATGTTCGTAAACAATAATTTTTCTAACGCGTCCAAATCGAGGGCGTGGAAATCATCCTCCGCGGTATCGCACCATTCAGACGGGAATGTGAAGATGGAGGGTGATTTCTGCGACATCTTTATCACAAAGAATCATAATATAATTAGTTACATAACGATTACTCAAAGTCAAACTTACTGTTCGTTGCTGCAACCAGGGTGATTAAGAATTAAAACCGAATATGTGAAGTGCTCTGTAAATCGAAAAACGACTGTTAGCATTATATTTGAAGAGAATGACACACTCAATTCAACTAATTTTCATAAGGTACTTATTCACAGACATTTTAACATTAATGTAATTAATAAATATAATTATATAAAAGTTATAACTTACTGGTGAATAATAGAGATCGTTGAAATCAAACTTGGATCTGCGAAGGGGTTGAACACTTAAATTTTCTATCCTAAAACACATAACTTGACACATATAACATCCAAATGAGAATTCAATTACTTACTTCTTAAAATAATATATTGTTCCCACAATGCGAACTTAACTTGTGGTCTGTAAAACAAGATTGCGTTATAGTTCGTTGAATAACAACTCCCGATGAGGGGCATGGGAGACAATTAAACAGTGTTAGAAAACTTACCTTTGTAATTCACTACACAATCACTAGAACTAACGAAAGACTACACAACTTTTCCGTTTGGTGTAGAGGTTGCAATAGAACTGACGCATAAGTGGAGGAAAACACCTTTAAATACCCACATACTGACCTTCACCGATCACGCTCATGGCCACGACCATGAGTCGGGTTGAATGACTGATCAGGGTCAAGGTCAGCATACATCATTGCTAGAACCAGCTTTGCGAAGGCCAAATTCAAGGTCATTTGACAAAAAGATCGTCTACATTCAAGATCGCCAGATGAAAATAAAGTTCCCGAAGGCTTCATTCAAGGTCATTTGATTAAAATTTATATATATATATTTTCTTAAAGTAAAAAATTTAAAAAAATTGAAAATTTAAAAAAAATGGTTAAAATTGGGGAACAAAAATTCAAAATATTAAAAAAATTAAATAATTGAAAAAAAAATTCAAAAAATGTTTTATTAACGCCCCTTATATTTACATACAATACATTTATTTTTGGAAGGTGTAGGTCCATCGTTGTGCGTTCCCCATCCTTCATTGTTATGATGCTCGAAACACGGAAGGCTCATCTGCAATTCGACGTTCTTTCGATATGACCGTGGCAACCGCATCCAAACGCTTTCCAAATCTCGAGGCTTCACCCGTTCGATGTAATACGTCAGCGGGATATACTTTAAATCCGTAGATGAAATATTTCCGAATGATCCGTCTACCTCATATCTTCGATATATCTGATAACTTTTTTGTGACATTAATGATGAAAAACCGAACACGTCTAAGAAACGAACAATTCCCTCCATCGCCACCGGGAACTGATCAAGTGAATTGATGATTCCTTCTTTATTACTCCAAATCTCCCCTCTCTAATTCTTTTTCCACTGGTGTGAGTCTTCTCCGCACAATGGTATTGAGATAGTGCACATTCGAGAGGGAGCACATACTTGCTCTACCCCTGTGAAATGTACACATGGGGGATCCTGTCGATAGCTTTCCGACCTGTTCGTCTACTTCGATGATGCGTGTTGGAACAATATTTTGTATATATTTTACCTTCTCGCGCCCTTTCACGTATACCTTCTGGACATTACGCGTTAGATATCGAACGATGTTGTCGAAGTGGGACGTCAGTACGGATCCATCATCCCAATCGATGCAGTGGTGATGGTTCATGACCCAATTCGCTGTGTTGCGAAGCTTCCTTGGCAGCAATGCAAAACGGTGACTTGGTTGGAACACGTAGTGACTGATGCGGTTGTTGCTGTCGTACGACGCCAATTCCTTCGGCATGAATTCTTCATCGTTAACCATAAAGCCTTGGACATCCAAAATTACATATGGTATTTTCGCACGATCCATTGTGACATTCGTTCGACGGCTGCGTGTACGGATACTGGTAACATTCCAACGCTGTATCACCTTATATTCAGGTGAACTGTTTGACGATCTTCGTGAGTGGGGAATACTGGAAAGCCTTGTCATGCAATATCAAGCAATAGGCGGTTGTTCCGTCCGGTATTTGTACCTTTGTACTATATTCAATCCTTATTTCCACCCCACTTTTATGCAAGGCTTCTGCTTGATAGCTACAATCTATTCCGATCAATGGTGCGTTTGCGGCAAATTGACTGGGTGACAATAACGGTTCGTTTGACTTGTAATAATACGAGTGTTGGAAGCGTGCGTACATGTCGTACAACACCGCAAAATGATTGCTTTCAAAGTCGATGTTCAAATTATCATACGGGTACCGTTCTCCGTTTAAAAACACTGTCATATTTGTTAGACCGATGTTATCAAATTTCGACATGTTTTCTTTCATTTTCCCCTTCTTCTCCGTTTGGAAACCGATAATTATAAATCTTGGTGTTTCGAGTTGCGGAGCGGTTTTTACTGACCATGACTGTTTCATACTTCTGGGTATGGATTGATATTCGTGGATTTCCCAACTTCTGAATGGGATGTGCATGTCAACGTTCCGTCCCGATAACTTAGTCAAGGCTACTTGTTCTCGAAGTCCTACTGCTACGTGTGGCACCCTCCAAACTATTTTATCGATGACTAACTTCAATTTCAATTCAATACCAGCTGTTGCCGTACGTTCATCAAAATCTTCTTAAAGTCTTCCGCACCCAGCAACGTATTCAGTGGAACGCTCACACCAAAATTTCCCTTGCTGTCAAGACAACTTGCGGTTCCTTTTATGATTCCTCGTTTCTTCGGATCGCTCACGTCATTTTCCACACTCCAGCCTGCGTTCTCCAATTTCAAGATGTCGCTTGAACTGAATGAGAAATAACCTTTCATGCATGACGTAACTCCAACGTTTCGTACGGAATCTACTTACACGCCGTTTATTAGATAACGTATGTCGCTGAACATGTACGCGATCGGGTTGTTAATAAGCTGCGCAGTTGTGCTGACATCTTTCGTCACACTACCGTCCGTCCCGATCTTGCGTACACTACCTTCTACGTACAAACAACTTTCGCTGGGTAACGTGTAATTATCAATTTCCGGCACGGATATTCTAATTTCATCGTTGTTGTCGAAACTTGTGGAGCCGAATGGTTGATGTGAATGGAATTCATAGCTCACTATCGAATTGTCGACCTTTATTTTGTCTGTTACGTTTAATATATCCATTTATTTCGTCACCTTATAACCCAAATTTTTCAAGAAGTTTCGATTCGCGCGTGTTAACCGTCCGATTGATCGTTTCGCACTGTCGATTACTTTACCTTTATACCTTTGCTTTCCGTCATCATACACTAGCCCCATCTTCCAGCATTCATTCGTTCGTATCTTTCGATCGTCGTACACTATTCCCATCGTTTTACTCTGTTGATCGCAAATGTAGTCTGATCGTTACTTCCTCTCCTCGGAAATTCACCAAGTTACCGTCTTGGTCTAAGAGGCGTACTGTGAGCGTACTGATGGTATTACCTGTTACAGGTAAATAAATAGGTTGTGGCGGACTCTCGATAATTTTGAATCCTGCTGGAACGTTCTGGAAAAACTGATACAAGACGTGGTCCGGTTGCCCGTTGTTGTAAGAGCCTTTGATCAAATTGCAATATATTTGCAATGCGTTTACTTTGTTTATGTTCACGATATTATCCGATTCCACTTCTGTGTTTGCTTGAATCTTCCGTCGCGTAAACCCTAACAAAGAACCGACGCTGCGAGGTGGAGTGAAGTCGAGCTGTCGGGAACTGCTTACGGTGGTCTTATGTGTGTTATGATTCCCGCGTATTTTTAAGACGAAACCATTATCTCTTCTTGACGCTTCTTTCGTAAGGTATGCTGCTATGTCGTCCACGTCGTACGTTCCCACCGGTATCTCGATGGGTGATAATAATAGTCCGTAAGCTAAGTAATAAAATAAATTATTACTTTCGTCAACGTTTGCGATGGAATTAAATGAGTCAAAATTTAAGAGGGCCAACTCGTAATTACGTGATTCGTTTAAAAGAATTGGTGGATTAAAATTACAGGATAAATCGGATGATTTACCCGTTAATGTGAACGTATAGGATGCACTAGCCTGTCGATCCATTGCTGTTGTACTACGGCTGTACGTTAAATTTCACCCGTTATATTAGTTAAAAACTGCAGACACAATTGTCCACAATTGACGTCCGTCTCCTTTTGATATCTGCGATAATTGTAATTTATGATGTCCGTCCTATCATTCGATAACAAATATCGTTCCATTTCAACTGGAGGTCTCAAATCACCGTAACTATCGAAATATAATATATGTTTACCTTGCTTCTTATATGCAACCCAATGGGTACCCGGTCCGTCCGCATCATCCAAATTTATTATTCCGCTTTCTCGTTTCCTTATCTTCTTTGGTAGTTTGTTCCGCATATATATCCCACGAAAGTACGGTATTTTCAGCATTCGTGCATACTTTGTCAATTCGAGATTCGTTAATGGATGATGCGGTAAATTCATCAGTTTTTTGTCTGATTACTTAAATATAACCCACACCCCTGTTTATACGGTTTAATGTAAAAACCGCCCCCCACAGCTTTTGCTTCCATTGTGCGGTTATGTCGTTCTGCTTCTTGCAGTTAATCTCTTGCAGCTTTTGCACCCGTTACCGCTTTCGCGATGGCAGCTGGCAGAGGGGTCCCAAGGCTCCCAATGCTGCGAATAAGGGAATCAATGGTAGTAAGCCACCCGTCTTGGGAATCTTTATGACCCTACCGCGCGGCTTGCGGATTTTTCTGCCCACCTTTCTCAACGCTTTGTGAGCCATTTTAGCATGTTGAAATAAAGTTCTTGTTCCACTGCGTGTTATTGCTTGACGCGCTATCTTCATTGCCTTTGGAAAAGACAACTGCCCCCCGCGCTTCCTCCCTTTTTTGGCAGACATCCTTCTTGTTTTTGACTTCACACGTCGTTTACCAACCCCCATACCGAGCGCGGTTTTTGTTTTCATAGCGGCGGCTACGGTGCCGGATGCTACTCTTTCCCCTATACCAGCGTCTTTGCTTAGAAATCGCTCCTTTGCCGCCTTATACAATTCCCTATCGGCTGCGTGTCTACTGACCAAATCGGACGTCGTGCCGTATGCGATATCGTGTTTCTTCTTAGCTTCTTAGCTTCATCTAATTTATTCACTCCTCGATCACCTCACGCTAATCTTTTCGCTAGCTTTGTACCGGGACCACAAAACTGATATCCTGGTATGTGTAATTCCACAGGTAACTTGTCTATCAATTTGTTAATCAAACCGCGACCATTTCTTTCGACAATTCATCGTCGACTGTTTCCACTTTTCGGTTTCCTCGACATTATATTTCGTTGCGCTATCACACTTTCATACATTTACTACCTTAACGATGGACGTGAAATGAAACGCTTCTCCCTCAGTATGAACATTTATTTATATACATATATACTTTCAATGAAAAGTTGACGCAGTGATGTGCAATTACAATTGTTCCATATATCACATTTACGTACATCTTTCGGCGTAAATTTTCTTCCTAAATTCTATGGTTAAGTATGGTTTTAATTTACATTCTAACATCTTAATTCTATCCCTAAATCGTATATTGTCCAAATACTGCTCCTCCCACTTATTGAACCTGGACTGCCTGTACGCGTACGCCCATGTGTACATTATACGCGTTATGTTATTTTCTACATTAAATGTTACACTTTTCATTTACTTGTTAATTAAATTATACAGATCGATATCCCACAATATTTTATCAGTTCCATATATTAAGAGTTCCTGCTTCGACTGCCAATCTGTCGCTCCCAGTCTCATGCCTTACGATATACTCAGGCGTTGATTTCTCCAATGAGAGTGTTCTTTTTAGATGTCTTTGCTGGGCTCCTTCTAGTTTTTTGCACTCTCTCCATCCCCACACTTCCGCTCCATACATTATTATGCTTTTTACACAAGCGTTCCATATTTTTGTTGTTTCATGAAAGCTCCCACCCCTCTTACCCCATAAGCACTTCCTCAGACCCTCCTCTGCCCCTCTCGCTTTCTTGCATATATAAGCTAGGTGTCCCTCATTGCTATTATTGTCCCTCATTATGTATCCTAAGTACATGTACTCTTTTACTTGCTCTATTTTCTCTCCTTTCCATATCATCTGTATCTCCCTCTTTCTCCCACCTCCTTTCGCAAAGTTCATTATCTTTGTTTTCCTCGTATTTACTTCCAATTCCCTTCTGTCCATAAACCGTTCTAACCTCTTCGACATTTCCTTCAGACCATTCTCCGTTTCAGATATAATTACTATATCGTCTGCGTACGCTAAGGACCATATTTTGCTGTTTCCCAATTTCAACCCTCCGTCTTGGCCCTTCCTCAATATCTCCTCCAACTCTGATATGTAAATATTAAATATTTCTGAGCTTAACGGACACCCCTGTCTTACCCCCTTCCATGTCCTGAATTTTTCCGAGCTATCTTCCCCCACTCTGCCTCTGCACCATGTTTCGGCATATATTTCCTCAACCCTTGTCCTTATTCCCTCTGATACCCCTGCTATCTCCATCGTTTTTAATAATATGTTTCTGTTTATGGTGTCGAAAGCCGCTTTCAGGTCGACAAACATGGCATGTACTTTCCCTCCTTTCTTTGTTAGCTCCCTTTCTATGAGATAGTTTAATACATATAGATTGTCCCTCGTTCCCTTTCCTTTCCTGAAGCCTGATTGTCCGTCCGGCATCATTCCGCCCTCCTCCACCTCCACTTCCAGTCTTCCGCCTATCATTCCTGTGTACAATTTATATAATACATTGAGTAGCGCCACCCCTCTGTAATTTTCTACATTCTGCTTGTCTCCTTTCTTCCAAATTGGTACAATTATCGCCGTCCTCCAGCTTTCTGGTATCTCCCTCTTTCCTTTCCAAATCTCATTTAACATTTTTAGTGCTTCTCTCCATATTTCCTCCGGTGCATTCAACCAGCCCTCCGAGTCTACCCCGTCTTATCCCGCTGCCTTCCCTTTTTTTAGATTTTGCTTTACCCTCATCATCTCTTCCCATGTAAATTTCTCTAATGTCACTCCCGTCACTCTTTGACTTCCCCGCTCTTTCGTCTCTTCCTCTTTCACTCCCCTCCCTCCTAATAATTGCTGAAAGTGTCTTTCCCATTCCTTTATACTTATACTTTCTGCTCCCTGTTGTCCCCTTTTCCTTTTCCTGAGAAACTCCCAAATCTCTTTCTCTCCTTTTAGCCCCTGCACCTCTTCTATCTCCCTTCTTCTTAGTTCTTTTTCCTTTCTATCCCACAACTCCTTCTGTTTTCTTTTCTCCTCTAAAAATTCCTCCCACGTTCTCCGTCCTTCCCTTGTCTCCTTCATTAATATCCTCATTTCCCTTTTCCCTCTCCTACATTCTTCATCGAACCATGTTTTTTTCCAATCTCCCACATGCCTCACTTTCTTTGTTATTGATTTTTCCATCTCCATTGTTAACTCCTCGATGCCCTTTATCTCCTCCCATTTCACGTTTTTAAGTGTTTTTCTGTATTCCAATATTGCCTTCTCGTTCCATACACTTCCCAGTCTCCCTTCTCTCCTCTTTACCCCGTCTCTCTTTTTTGTGCCACCCTTCAATTCCACTTCTACTGGTAAATGATCAGATTCCAGTCTGTCCCCCACCCTAAATCCTTCTACCTCTTCTTTCGCGCTGTCGTTTACTATCACGTAATCTATCACTGACCTACCATTTGGCCCGACATATGTGTATTCACCCTCATTATCCCCACTCTCCCAACCATTGAGTATATTCCAATCGCCTTCTTCTATCCACTCCAGCAATATCTTCCCCTCGCCATTTACCACCTCGTCCCTTGACCTTCTCTCTTCCCTCCCAACTAGACCCCTCCAACCCCCCAGTGCCATTACTTTTCCCGTCCTTGCATTCATATCTCCCCCTATCATGATCCGTTCTTCTGTCCCCTCTATTGATTCATCTATTTCCTCTAATGTCTCTTTTATCGTTTGATTGCTGTAAGCTGTGTATATGCTCCAACACTTCCAATCTTTTATAATCTTTCTCCCTTGTACCTTGTCTGTACCCAGTCTTCTTCCTGCCAACTCTTCCCACCCTTCTCTTACTCCCGTTATAATTCCCCCCTTCGCCCTTCCCCTCTTTTTGTCTCTCACCGCTCCCCGACAAATCCATCTGTACCCTTCCGGCATATTTACCTTACATCTCTTCCACCTCCTATCATCCATCCACGTTTCTGTCCATCCTATGAAGTCATATTTTTCTATATATTCTCTCAGATCGTCTTTCATTCCTTCTTCCCCTTTCAGCCACTTCTCTAGCCCCGCTACATTCCAGAAACTTGCCAATAGACCTTTTTTCCATCCTCTCTCTCATCTCCTTTCTTCTCTTCCCTCCCTCTCCCACCTCTTCTTCCATTGCTTTCTCCCTCCCTGCAATATCTCTGCTAACCACTTCTCCACCCCCTGCCCCCATGTCCCCCCTCTTCCTTATTTTTTTGCCTTAGTGTCTTAGTCTCCCCCTCCCACACTAGACATTTATTGTCCACGTACAGTTTCCTGTAGCCCATCCTTACCCTTTTGCCTTGCTCTCTCTCCCTCACAGCGTATTTCCATATCTCCCTCTGTACTTCTCTTTCCTTTTCTGTTAAGTCATTGTCAATGAATATCTTCTTACCTGCCAGCTTCGCCTTTTTCATCATCACCTCTTCTTTGTCCATTTCTGTTGCCATTTTCACTAATATCATCTCCTTCCCCTTTCCCCCCATCTTGTACGCGTCATCTATCTTCACCTCCGCCTGCAATTCTTTATTTATCCATTGTGTCACTTGTTCTTTTTCTCTGCCCTTTTCTACTTCTATCCCCCTTATTATAATATTCTTTCTTCTATCCTTTTTTTCCATTAATTCTACTTTTTCTTCTAGTTTTCTTATTCTCTCGTTTGTCTCCTCTTTTTCTTTCCTCCATTCCAATTCTACATTCTCTCTCCACTCCATGTCTTCCTGTCTTTCCTTTCTCAATTCCAATACCTGGTTTTTTGTTTCTTTTATCTCCTTCATCATATCCTTCATCATCTCCATTAAATTTTCTATAGCCCTATCTTTATCCCCTTCTTCATTTTTTTCTTTACCTCCCCCCTCCCCGGTGACCTTTGCGTCCTCTTACTCCGTGTAAAAATATCATCCCCTCTTTCTTTACCTCCTCCACTTGCCATTTCTCTGCCCCTCGATGGCCCTTTTCCGATGCTTCTAGACGATGTATTAATTTATTACCTTTCCCGCCTTTCTATTACGCGACTTTTCCTTTTTCAAATATTCTAACGATTTTAATTTTCTATTTAACGTGTTAGAATACGCGTCGATTGTTGACTTTCACCACTGTATTAAAATGTTTTTTGCCGGCTTACCTTTTTTACCGGGCCAAAAACTGCGGCGGCCGAGGTTCGCTTGTCCGGTGTGCGATTTGTTTGCATTCACAATGTTTTACGCGGATTTATCTTGTATCTAATTAACTTACCCCGTCACAAATTACGGGATATTATTTGCTACGTCGGACTACGTATTTTGATACCAGGCACTATATTTAATCACTACTTTTTCCCAAGGAAAATTCGATTTTGCTAGGAGCACTTCTCACTTACGACTTTACGACTTTACGACTTTGGATATTTAATTGGGTAGGGCGTTGAGGTATGAGTTGACAAAGAGAGAAGGGACGGAGCAAAGTTTGGTAAGGATGGCAATAGAGGAAGTAAGAAGCAGAGAAGATAGAAGAAGGAAAATATCTAAGTGGGAAGATGGAAGGAGAAAGCTACTGGAAAAGGCAGGAATATCAGAGGAAGAAGTAGAGAGGAGAAGAGGAGAGGGGAAACAAGTGGAAAGAGAAATAATAGATAGATGGAGGCAAGTAGACGCGCAAGAAAGAGAGAGCAAAATAAGGAAGTCAAAGTATAATAGAAAATATAGAGAAATAAAAGTGGGCGGCGGAAAACCAAGATATTTGAGGGAGAGGAGGACGCCGGAAGAAGAAAGAATCATGGCAAGGTACAGGTGTGGGAACGAGGAAAAATCTAACAAATATTGGATGATTGAGGAGTACAGGAAATGCGAATTCTGTGGGGAAGGTGATGATAAATGGGAGCACTGGATGAGAGGCTGCAAAGAAGTGAAGATGGAGGAAGTGGAGAAGCGGAATGGAGGAGATTGGAAAAGAAGTATGGGGGAGAACGGAGAGGGGGGCAGATTCTTGACAAAGTTAAGGGAATTGAAGGAGAACAGGAGAAGGATGGTGAGGGAAATGCAGGCAGGAGACGATACTTAGGAAGAGAGATGAGCAGCTGGAAGAAGAGCCGGGAGAAAATAACATGGTATACTAGGTAGAAAACAAGATGTAGGAAAACAGATATGCCAATAAAGGTTTTTTTTTTTATTATTAAGAGTTCTTTCGTGATGCGCGTTTGCTCACTATTCACACCATTCATGACAGCTAGCACATTCTGCTTCATTTCACCAGACATTGAGCATACTGCTCTAATCACGTCATCATAGTAATTCCTGTACTCAAAACTTTTTAACATCTCCATTCGACTAGTTATAACATCTGCCAGTTTCCACAATTCATGCAGCGAATCATATGCCAAATACACGCATTCCGCGTTTCTCTCCATTTTTAATATCTTTCGAGAATTTTCTATCCACTCACATGATATGTTTATACCGCACAACGTTAATTGAGATGGTGCACGAGATCCAAAGCTGCTTGTTATGGATGTTTTATAGCTCAAAATGTTTTGCCAATCCAGCTCCTTTAAAGTGATACATTGACCTTTCCCCATTATTCTCACAACAGGTTCGAAGAACATTTCCGAACATAACCCAACTGTAACCCACTTCGTGCGACTCTTATTTATAAAATATATTGGCTCTGAATAGAGGGGTCCTCTGTTCCCTCGTTGAACATTTTCGGGGAGATTTCCACTTTCCTCTCTTCTCGTTACTACACCATTTTCGTTGAAAGCGTGTGTTAATACAAAATTATTTAAATCACCTTCATAGCTGGAATCTTCTCCAATGACTTGCGACATAGGTACGGTATTTTGTGCTTTGACGATTTTTCTCATCTTTTTCGAACGGTCATCCCCATCAATTGTAGAACTTCTCTTCGCATGAAGGTTGTTGGTTTGGATGGAAGTGTGATGCTTTGATGTTGCCACTACACATACATATTCAAAATTTGAACTAATTCTATCGCAATATAGTCTACAACTTACTTGTAATTCTTCAACGATCAGCAATTATAACTCCAAGGACACTGCTGCTTCGACTTTATGTCAAGCGACTACACTTTTCACTGCAATACCGTTCACGCTTATAAACGATATTTTTGGGTGGAGGGGCTGAACATTTTTCTAGACCTCAACCTGGATTTGTCAATTCATAAACCTCCTCCTGGAACGATGAAGATCAAGGTCAAGGTCAAGGTCACGCTCGACCTTGATTTGCCAATTCATAAACGTCCTCCTGGAACAATGTAGGTCAAGGTCAAGGTCAAGGTCAAGGTCATGGTCATGGTCACTCAGTGTGACCTTGACCTTGACCTACATTGTTCCAGGAGGAGGTTTATGAATTGGCAAATACCCACTACTCGTCCTGATGACGACTAATAAGTCAGAAACACGTGTCGGCGGTTGCGTGTTTCCATGCGGGTGTATGCCCAAGAATCTTCCCTTCATATATCTTTGTTCCCGCAGAAAAAAAACCTTTTTTCATTATTATATCCTGGGCTCGGTTGTTCACGCAGGTGGCTTTGTCCTCCCGCGTGGTTATGTTGAATGTTCCCACACAATGTGTGGGTATTTTGACAGTTATCACACATGTGGAGGTCGGTTGCTTGTTGTTGACTCCGATTGGCGATTCTTCCTCCTGGGTTTGTCTGGGGGGTCTGGATGCTCTGAGAATTTCCCGTCTTGAGAATCCATTCTGCGCCAGTGCTTTGTGTATGTTGTCCATTTCTGTCTTCTTGCTTCTGTCATCGGCTATCCTTTCTGATCTTGTTATTAATGTTCTTGCTACCGAGTGGAGTTGTGCCGGGTGGTGGTGTGACTGAGCGTTGAGGTACCTGTTGGTGTGAGTCTTCTTCCTGTATACCGTATGGCCGAGACTCTTGTCGTCTCTTTTCATTACCAATACGTCCAGGAACGGCAGCTGGTTGTCTACTTCCACTTCCATGGTGAAGTTTATAGCTGGATGTTGCTTGTTGAGGTGCTCCAGAAACCTGTCGAGTTGTTCTCTTCCATGTGTCCATACTACGAAGGTGTCATCCACGTATCTCAGCCATACCTTTGGTTTTAACTCGGCCGTCTCTAGTGCTGTAGTCTACAGTTCCTCCATGAATAGGTTTGCTATCACAGGTGATAGTGGTGATCCCATGGGTGATTTTTGAAAATCAACGCTACCGGCAAACCAGTGGAGCACCCATGGGATCACCACTATCACCTGTGATAGCAAACCTATTCATGGAGGAACTGTAGACTACAGCACTAGAGACGGCCGAGTTAAAACCAAAGGTATGGCTGAGATACGTGGATGACACGTGAATACAGTACAACCAGTATTCAGAGGATAGCGCCACAGGAACCGCCACAGTTCATCGCACACCCGCCACCCCAAGGTCCATTAACCAGGAGCCGAAGTAAGAAGCAGTCGAGCGTAGTCAACCCCAACGACATTCCGGTACATAAGGATCTACGAGTAACTCCGAACGTCAGTTCTTCAGCGAGACCTAGAAGAGCTTCTCTGCCGAAACGTCGAAGCGACCCTTCGGGGAACATTTCCACAACGCGGTTCACAACCCGAGAACCAAGAAGCACATATATATATATATATATATATATATATATATATATATATATATATATATATATATATCTATATTGAAAATGCGTCTTGTCAAATATGACAGAAAAATGTAAAATTTACATGAAATATGGTCGAATCTTACACCTCAATGGTGTAGTGAACATTAATTAAAACAGGTCCATGAAGACTAACTGGTGGATCGCTAGACAATATTGTTTCTGGGTTATTACCCTTCGTCAGTAGCGATTACCAAGAACCTTAGTTGTTGAAATACCTTTACATGTAGTGGCCATCAAAACTTCTTGGCGCGAGCCAATCACTCCTAACAAACCACCGACAACAGAACACTGACGCAAGGTGTTAGACAAGGTATCGTCTCGTCAGTGTTCTGTTGTCGGTGGTTTGTTAGGAGTGATTGGCTCGCGCCAAGAAGATGTGGATTTGCAAACGTTGCAGGATATGTAGTTCCAATAGGGCGGGGCTCCACCTCATTTCCATAGAAGGGTAAAACGATATTTAGATCGTCGGATGCCAAACAGATTTATTGGGAGATGTGGTCCAGTGTTGTAACCTCAGACCCCGTGCGACTATTTTCTCTGGGGTTTTATAAAATCTCAAGTCTGCCTCGAGGCTCCTACCACAAGAGAAAATATAAAAGTCAACATTCAAGAATCTTTTAATAATATTACTCCTGAAGTCTTACAGCGTGTCAGAACTAGTTTTAAACATCGACTGGATATTTGCGTTCAACAAAATGGAAACATATTTGAACACCTTTTGTAAAATAAAATGTGTTTTTGTATTTAAACGCTATTTTAGCGTTTTTTGCATTTAATTATTACTTGTCATTTGTCAGAATTAAAGTTGCTATTGCTTGTTCAGAGTACATTTCATTATTTTTAACAACAATCAGCTTACTCGATGTTAAGTGGGCTCTGATGAAGTGGGCCTTAGCTAAGAAACCCTTGTTACTTTTAATTAATTAATCTGATGTGACTTTTTAAAGTTAATGTAATTGCTCGATGCAATTCTAGATGGTATGGGTGGAATTTCTAGTTTTAAGTTATCCAATGTACTGTAGTGACACTAGGTTACTCTGTTTAATATTACGAAAATTGTAATGCGATTGATTTTGAGAAAGAATAAAGTATTTTTCTGAAATTACTAGAAAACCTGAAGTGATAGGTATAGGAATATGTAGCATCAGTCGATGCAGAATTTGATTTTGCATCGAGTGTTGGTAAATTTGAAAGTAGGTGTCATTTGAAAAAATGATATTTTGCCTCTTAAAATTGTGCGAAATTGAAAATTCACTGACAACACCCTGTGTACAAAAGGGCATCATTGGGTGTATTAATACTTACATTGATGATCCCTTAGTCCACGGATAAAAAAATTACCCTCCCACCAACTACCCTCTCAGTTATGATTTTTTAAGGCATAGTCTGCATATCAAAATTTCGCTTAAAAAAATGAAAATCACCAGTTCTGACGAGTTTTGACAAACAAGTTGTACATGGATGTATTCACAATTCTTCATAGCATTCAAAAATGTAAAAATATACTGGGTGCTCCATTTAAACAAAGTAAAGTTTATTTCGCCCCCCCCCCCCCCCAGACGAACCGCCCATGCCGGCTCAAAATATTTTTAGAATACGAACCTAGGGACACTATATACATATAGATACTTACCATTTTCGAATTCGAAAACATAACGCCGTAAGGGAACTTTGTCAGATCGTTGGGACACCCTATATATATATATGATATTTCAGGTTCTTGGGCAAAAAACCGTATTTGCATTGTTCCAGACCGGGTTATTTTTGAATTATCCCCGACCGGGTTATTCCGACGTTTCAGACAAGTCACATTTGCTATCTTCAGATGGGTCTTCTAGCTCTTATTCTATTATTCTAGGCACAAATAATGTATTGTATTGACTTGTCCTATGTCTGTAGATCATTGGATGACTAAAATATTATTATTATTTTTGTATAGATTATTAAAATCGAATGAGAAATAACTGCTTTTTATGCATCTGCCGGTATACGTATATGATAAATTGTTTCTTGTTTAATAAAACTATACTAAACAATGTAATTCTCAAATCGATTAATAAAGTTAAAAATGTTTGGCACTTTAAAGATAAAATAAAATATATATCATTAATGATAAAATAAAACTCGAATGCGTCAATGAAAATACAAAACTAATTAAATTAGTGAACTGTGTTAAAATATTGTCACATTCCGACAAAAAAAAACACCAATATCTAATTCGCGGCCAGTTTGTCGGAATGTGAGTTCACTAATTTAATTACTTTCGTATTTATTTTTCATCGATCAAACGAATTTATGTAGAGCTCAGCTTACTTGACTAATTATTGTGTACACAACGGTGGTACCCGGAATGTTTGGTTTGATTTGTGCAATAAATGCAATTCTTTTTTAACAAATAACACTGACATTGTAATTTTGAATGCGGACAAGGGGGCTATTGCTGTTGTGATGGATAAAGTTGAGTATATTTATAAAACTGAAGAACTTTTAAAAGATAAAAAATACTATTCCCGGATTGATAAAGACCCCACTATTAATTCACAGAGTATGATTAATGATTTTTTAAGGAACTTATTAGATGTAGAAGAACTTGATACTACCTACAAGGGATTGGTGATACATAATTCCATAATAGCAAAACTTTATTGTTTACCGAAAATACATAAAATTGATGTACCTATGAGACCCATAGTATCTAGCATACAATCACCAACATATAACATTGCTACCTTCATTGCGAGCATTCTATCCGCATCCTTTAAGAACAATAGTCCTTATGACATAGCAAATTCCTTTGTGTTTTGTGAGTTCTTTCAAGAATTTGTACTTCCTGACAATTATGTGTTGGCATCATTCGACGTAGTATCCTTGTTTACTAATGTACCTGTTAAGTTGGTCATTTACATATACTAGACTTGAAATGGGACGATATTATTGTTCACACTGATCTTTCAAAAGACTCCATTTTTGAATGTTTAAATTTAATTTTTAAGAATACCTTCTTTCCATTTAATGGTTTTGTTTATAGTCAAGTTCATGGTTTACCTATGGGCAGTCCACTTTGCCCGATTCTTGATAATATTGGACTGGACTACATTTTGGACAATATACTGTTGGTGGCACCCTTTGAAATAGTGTTGTTAAAAAATACGTCGATGATTTAATTTTATCTCTTCCTGAAGGACAAATTCATTATACCTTGAACATTTTTAATTCCTTTCATCCTGAGAGTCAATTTACTGTAGAAGGGGAAACCAACAATAGCGTACGCTTCTTATGCCCGTATTTATAGTCGTTCCTTAAGATTTACCTCGAGGCTTCCTTATATATCGCATTTACGTATTATAGTCCGCCCTTCGGGTATTCTCGGCTGAGTGGGACAATTATACTACTGGACGCTTCCATGTTAGGGAAATTTATGTTCTAGTGGTGTAAACTGCCTGTGTGTGATGCAGTGATGCACATCAGTTGTATTTTACGTGTAACAGAACAGATCATATCACTTTACTTGCGTCAAACACTGCGCATGTGCTGAGGTCGTCCTCGTCTATAGAACGAAAATAATGCGCTAAGAGTTCCTTACCAGTAAGGAGGCCTTAAGGTACGACTATAAATACGGGCATTAGACACTTAGTTATTAGAACACCTACAAATTGGATTATCATTGATTGGTACAGATAAAATACATATTCATGCAGATTGTTGAATTTTCACTCGAATCATAAAATAAAACAATAAATCAACACAATCACTGTAATGAAAAATAGAATAATTAAAATGTGTCACCCTAGTTTAAAACATACAAATTTCAATATTTTAATAGAATTGTTCGCAAATAACGGTTACCCTATTCATTATTAAAAAAAAATATTCTTCAGTTCCCATTCTGATACTAACCAAGGAGATGTCAATTCCAATTCAATTAATATTGACTCTGTTAACAATTTAGAAGTTAAATATTTCAGATTACCATTCATTGTTGATCTTACACCTAAAGTTTCAAAGATTTTATAGCATGGTAATGTTAAGTTTGCCTTCTATAATGTTAGTACTATTCAGAGGTACTAGGATCAAGGATAAGAATAAATGTAATGATGGAGCCTGTGGATCTTCTTATATTTCAATAATAATAATACCTACCCCTTCTCACATATTTATTAAACACTTTTAATATGTACATATTTCAACAACTATGTTGTCATCTTCAGAAAAATTAGGTATCTACGATAAACAAAACAAACATAAAAATAGCAACCAACGCTAACGCTATAAAATAGTAAATAAATATGAACCTTACAAGTTAAAAATTGTATCTTATAGCAATTCATAAAGTGGTGACCTCGGAATCTGTCCATAATCTGAATAAATTAAATTTAATCTGTTCTTAAAAATAAAAATACTTTCAAAAGAATCTAACTGATTGTTATAAGATACATTTCTTAACAATTTTAAATTATTCAAACTTATAACATGTCCAGATTCGAATATATGTTGGGCAACACTAGATTTTTCCATTCTATTATTTTTTAAATGAGCCATATGTTCTTTGAAACGAATTAAAATAGAACGTCTCGTTTGCCCAACATATATCCTAGCACATGTACTACAAGAAATACCATAAATTCCCGATTTTTGAAAAACTTCGATTTTGTCTTTAGGTATGCCTAAAAGAATTTTCAAACTATTTAACGAAACGAAAATTACTTTAAAATTTTGATGTTTAAAAATCTTACCAAAACCTTTTGTAGAAACGTGAAAAGGAAGCTTAATAAATTTATTAATTGACCTTTCTAAATTTAAAGTTGTAGCATTTTTAACCAATAAATTATACTTACATTTTCGCAGAATATTGTTAATTAAATTATCAGAATAACCGTTATAACTTGCAATTAATTTTATGTATTTTAATTCATTATCAAATCTAACACGCGTTAACGGAAAATTTAATAAACGGTTAATTAAGAAATTAAAAGCAGCCATTTTATATTGGAAACTATGGTTAGAATATGATGTTATAAATCTATTAACATTAGTTCCTTTTCTGTATATATCAATTTCTAGTTTATTATCATTTCTGATAACCAACGTGTCCAAAAATGGTAATTGATTATTCATTTCCATTTCATATGTGAAAGAAATTGTTTCAAATTTAGAATTTAATTCTGATACAAAAGATTTAATATCACATTTAGAAGTATCAAAAATCGAGAAAATATCATCAACGTATCTAATCCAAACCCTAGGAAAATAAATAGCGTCTTCTTTAAATTTAAATTCGAAAAAATTCATAAAAAGATTTGCCATAAATGGAGATAAACTATTACCCATAGCTGCACCTTGTGTTTGTTGGTAAAATTTACCATCTACTTGGAAATAATTTTGGTACATACATAGTTTCGTAAGTTTAATATATTCCTTAATTAAACAAGGTGGAATTTCATTAATTTCTAAAAAATGTTCTAAAAATTTAATAGAATCTGGAATAGGTACGCTGGGAAACAATGAACAAACATCAAAAGAAACTAAGATTTCACCGACTTCTAACTGTAAATTATTAACTTTCTTTATAAAATCTAAAGAATTATCTACTGACAAAGTGTTGAAATTGGTCGGTAAATTCTTAAATTCCTTTACAAGCCACTTAGAAATTAAATAAGTTGGCGAATTAATATTGCAGACAATGGGTCTCATTAAATTACCAGTTTTATGTATTTTTGGCAAACAATACATTTTCGGCATGACAGGATTAGACACTGATAACTTATATTTAATCGTAGGGAATTTATGGTATTTCTTGTAGTACATGTGATAGGATATATGTTGGGCAAACGAAACGTTCTATATTAATTCGTTTCAAAGAACATATGGCTCATTTAAAAAATAATAGAATGGAAAAATCTAGTGTTGCCCAACATATATTCGAATCTGGACATGTTATAAGTTTGAATAATTTAAAATTGTTAAGAAATGTATCTTATAACAATCAGTTAGATTCTTTTGAAAGTATTTTTATTTTTAAGAACAGATTAAATTTAATTAATTCAGATTATGGACAGATTCCGAGGTCACCACTTTATGAATTGCCTATAAGATACAATTTTTAACTTGTAAGGTTCATATTTATTTACTATTTTATAGCGTTAGTGTTGGTTGCTATTTTTATGTTTGTTTTGTTTATCGTAGATACCTAATTTTTCTGAAGATGACAACATAGTTGTTGAAATATGTACATATTAAAAGTGTTTAATAAATATGTGAGAAGGGGAAGGTATTATTATTATTGAAATATAAGGATATGAATGATAAGTTAATGAACTCCAATTTGATTTATGCTATACCCTGCGATCAGTGTGATAAAATTTATATAGGACGGACCTCTAATAGGCTTAAGACAAGATTAACACTTCATAGCAGTGATATTAAAACTAAAAAAAAAATCCGCGGTGGTCCGCACGAAACTTTCTTATACTTTATTGCTGAAAGAACTTTTCAAACAATTTTTTTTTTTAATTCCAGTATATAACCTTTATACGAAAAATTGCTATAACGCGAACCGTTCACGAGATATAGAAAACGTTGATTTGATTAAACCATCAGTTTGAGATATTGCTTTCAAAATGTGTCAGTGTGATCTTCAATAGATAGGCACTGGAGCGCGCACAGCCACACATATGTTTAGCCGGCCGATCGCAATATTATAAAATTCGCGGTGGTCCGCACGAAACTTTCTTATACTCAGTTATACTACGTTTTTCGAAAAAACTTTTCAAATGAAAGTTGTTTAAAATATCAATATCTATAATTTATATAAGAATATTTTTTTCCGTAACGTTTACCGTTTTCGAGATATGGAAAAAGGTGATAAGAGTAAACCATCACTTCCGGTTAAGAGATTGCGTTCAAAATAGGACGTTTTCCTCCTTGCTACATACAAATGTTAAATTTAAAGTTTCAGAGCTCTAGCTCTAGCTATAATCGTTTGGACGCTAGAGCGCGCACAGACACACAGACACACACAGACGTCATTCCGAAAATAGTCAGAAACGATTCAGGGGACCTCAAAACGCGTATATCCGTTAAAATCTCGAGTTCGAAAATTTTCATGATTCCTATACTTACTTATACATAAAGTTACCTTCTCGCGCCCTTTCACGTACACCTTCTCGACGTTGCGCGTCAAATATCGAATAATTTGATCGAAGTGAGACGTAGGTACGAACCCATCATCCCAATCGATGCAATGGTGATGATTAATTACCCAATTTGCTGTATTTCGAAGTTTCCTCGGCAACAATGTAAAACTGTGACTTGGTTGGAACACGTAGTGACTGATTTGGTTGTTGCTGTCGTATGATAATAATAATAATAATAATAATAATAATAATAATAATAATATTCCTTTATTGGACTAGGACCAGCCACGGGCTGTTCTTTCCTAGCCTAAAATAGATAAGTACATGTTATACAAAGTCATTCCCTATTCTAACATATAACCGAAAGAAAAATACAACCAATGATTATAATTAAAATTAAATATATAATTTAAAAATTAAATTTAAATTTATAATTTAAAAGCCAACCACAGAAGACATCCCCAAAGTACACTCGCCAACGCTACAGGTAGTAAACGACTAACGAACATGAGATAAAAATTCAAACTATATAGTGAAATGGAAGTCTCGGACTTCGCATTTGAAGCGGGAAGTAGAAAGAGATTTTAATTTTTCCGGCAAGGTATTGTACAATTTAGGAGCAGACACAGAGTACGATTTCGCAAACGCTGTCGTCGAGTGTTCAGGTATGTTTAATTTATTGTTTGTTCGTACCTCGATATTATGCAAATCTGACCTGAATTGCAATTTCCGACGTAGATACAATGGTGTACCCGTATTCAAGATCATGTGTATCAATGAGCTGTAATGAATAGCGCGTCTTATATTTAATTTTTTCCAGTTATAGCGTTCGTAGTACTCCGTTACATGCTCACGTCTAGTAAAGCCAACAGCGTAACGTAAACATGAGTTTTGAATTTTTTGCAATTTGTATGCATCTGTCTGGGACAAACATGGCCCATACACTACGTCACAATAATCAAGTCGGGATATTATTAAGGATTCTACTAGATTAAGTTTAGTGCAGGTGGGCAAGATGTCTTTGTAATTATACAAATGACGCAATTTTGAATAGGATTCTTGCACTAATTTGTTTACATGTTGCGAAAATTTTAGATTTTTGTCCATAATTACTCCCAAATTTTTGCACTGATCCACTATCCCTAATGTGTTTGCGGCAATCATAATTTGAATATTTTTGTTTTCTATTTTACGCAACTGTGCAGGTACCCCAACAAACATAACAATTGATTTCGCAGGATTCAGCCTTAATGCATTGTCGTCAGACCACCCGTGAATATTATTTAAATCGTAATTTATTTTTTGAATCGCATCGATAAGGTTTGCAGGATTAAAACTAAAATACAGTTGATTATCGTCAGCATATGAATGTAGTTTACAATGCTTGATTCCCCATGAAAAGTCTACCATGTAAACAGTAAATAATAATGGTCCTAGAATTGAACCCTGTGGGACACCTGACTTCAAGAGAACAGAATCTGACATTCTTAGTTCTCCATTTATATTTCGATATGACACCACCTGCGATCGACCATAGATGTAATTTTCGAACCATTTCATAGATGCAGCTGACAAACCGATATATGACAGTTTTGCTAACAATAATTGGTGATCTAGGCTATCAAACGCTTTGGAATAGTCTAGTAAAGTAATAGCCGTAATTTGTGATTCATCAATAGCTTTTAGTAAGTCATCCGTGACATCCAATAACGAAGTAGTAGTACTATGACCTACACGGAATCCCGATTGTTTGGCTGGAATTAATTGTAATGCATCCAACCGTGAATAAATTTGAGAATAAACGATTTTCTCTATAACTTTTGATAATGTTGGGAGAATACTGATTGGTCTGTAGTCGCTAAAGTCCATAGGTGTTTTTGATTTTGGGCTAGGTATTACTAACGCTTGTTTCCACATTTCTGGGATTACCCCATTTAATAAGGAATAATTAATAATATGCGTAATTGCCCCCAAACAAAACGGCACACAATATTTTAACATTTTTAGTGATATTCCGTCCACTCCCAAAGCGTTTGTGCGAATCGATGACAAGTATTTGTCAACCACATCCGATGTTATTGGCTGTAAAGAAAATTCGCCAGCAGTGGCATCCACCCTATTTGACTTAAAATAACGAACAGTGTCTGTGTTAGCTTTCATAATTCCCCCCGCATTCGCAAATGTATTATTGAAAAAATTTGGATTATCCAAAAAAGGTGGAATGTTAATATCATCCCGCTTTTTATGCACACTTAATTTGTCTAATGTTTTCCACAAGTGCCGTGCATCTTTCTTATTGATACTTAAAACATGCTAGTTCCTTCGGCATGAAGACTTCGTCGTTCACCATAAAGCCTTGTATATCCAAAATTAAATATTGCATTTTCGATCGATTCATTTTGACCTTCGCTCGAACACTACGCGATTCTGGCTCAACTGTAACATTGAGCCAGTTTATATTCAAGTGAACTGCTTGACGATCTTCGTAAGTGGGGAATATTGAAACGCTTTATCGTGCAATATCAAGCAATATGCGGTTGTTCCGTCAGGAATTTCCTTCTTTGTACTATATTCGATTCTTATTTCCATTCCACTTTTATGTAAGGCTTCTGCTTGATAGCTACAATCTATTCCGATCAATGGCGTGTTCGATACAAATTGACTTGGTGATAATAACGGTTCGTTCGATTTGTAATAATATGAGTCTTGAAAGCGTGCGTACATGTCGTACAACACCGCAAAATGATTGCTATCAAAGTCGATGTTTAAATTGTCGTAGGGGTATCGTTCACCATTTAAAAACACTGTCATATTGGTTAAGCCGATGTTATCAAATTTCGCCATCTTTGCTTTCATCTTCCCCTTCTTCCCAGTCAGTTTCGAGCTGAGGGGCGGTTTTCACTGACCATGATTGCTTCGTGCTTTTGGGTATAGATGGGTATTCGTGGATTTCCCAACTTCTGAAAGGTACGTGCATTTCGACGTTTCTTCCTGATAATTTTGTCAAGGCAACTTGCTCTCGCAGTCCTACTGCTACGTGTGGTACCCTCCACAGTACTTTATCGAAACTTGTGGAGCCGAATGGTTGATGTGAGTGATACTCATAGCTCACTATCGAATTGTCGACTTTGATTTTGTCGGTTACGTTGAATATATCCATTTATATTGTCACCCGGTAACCCAACTTTTTCAAGAAGATACGATTCGCGCGTGTTAACCGCCCAATTGATCGTTTCGGACTGCCGATTGCTTGACTCTTCACTTTCCCTTTATACTTTTGCCTCCCGCGATCATCCGTTCGTATCTTTCGATTGTCGTACACTATTCCCATCGTTTTATTCTCTTGATCTCAAATGAAGTCTTATAGTAACTTCCTCTCCTCGGAAATTCACTAAGTTACCGTCTTGATCTAAGACGCGTACTGTGAGCGTACTGATGACATTACCTGTTACGGGTTGTTGGGGGCTCTCTATTATTTTGAATCCTGCCGGGACGTTCGGGAAAAACTGGTAAAGGACGTGGACCGGTTGCCCGTTGTTGTAGGAGCCGTTGATCAGATTGCAATATATTTTCAATGCGTTTACTTTGTTTATGTTCACTATATTATCCGATTCTTCCTCTACACCTGCTCGAAGCTTCCGCTTTTCAAATCCCAATAAAGAACCCACGCTTCTGTCTTGAGTGAAATCGAGAACTCGTGAACTTGTTATTGCGGTTTTCTGAGTATTGTGGTTCCCTTTTATTGTTACCTTAATCTCATGATTTCGTCTTGCGGCTTCATTATTCACGTAGGCGGCGATGTCGTCCACGTCGTACGTCCCCACGTGGATCTCCATAGGCTCTAGCAATAGCCCGATGGCGGAATAATATAATAAAATATTGCTTTCGTCAACGTTCGCAATAGAATTAAATGCGTCGAAGTTTAAAAGCGATAATTCATAGTTAGGTGATTCGTTTAAAAAAAATGGCGGATTAAAATTACAGGATAATTCTGACGATTTACCTGTTAATGTGAACGTATAGGATGCACATGCCTGTCGATCCATCGGTGTCGTACTACAACAGTACGTTACGACCCGGCACCAGGCACTTTCGGCTTCAATTCCTCTCCGAATACAACGCCCCAGCTGTCATTCGCCTTCAGGATCACGCGTACTTGGAATTTCCATATTCCCCAGTTTTCTAAGTTTTTTAACTTAGATATTCTCACAAGTTCGGTTTCCATTTTGATTTTGACTTCGTTATAGTTTTTCACTTCGCACAAGGCTGGAATATAACTTGACACCTCGATCAATCAAAATTATTTAAAATTATTTCTCGTGTTACTTCACTGGGCCCATAACCTGTTAGGTTTATTCAGTTAAAGTAATCTCACTTAGGATTCACGAGTTATAAAAAGATTTATTATAGAACAATATAAGCAGATCTATTACATTAAAAACGAATCAACAACTTATCGTCATGGAGAATGATAAAAAAGTTTGCCAACCTTCCGTTGGGGCAAAAGCGACAAAACTAAATTAAGCCGACATTTTCAACAAAATCGTAGTTAATCGAATCCACTACAAATTGCAAAACTGAAGTCAACCTCCACCCTGCTCGTCAAATGCGCGTTTGACGTTTGGCGCATACGACTTGTACTTTTTCACTTTTGAAAATGTATAGAATTCAAACTAAGCTCTACTACCTAATTAATCAATTGATTGAATATTTACTCACAGAATATTTATAATGCGCTATTTGCATGTGTAAATCATATGGAACTCGTACATAGATCATTATGAAACGTCTACATGACTAAACCGATACTAAATTTGCCAACTATACTTGACGATAATTTATTTTTACCGCTCACGCTGCACTTTTGTAGCTGTTTCAATAAATCCTTGGGAAATTCAAAAACGTGCACGAATTTGAATGTGACCTGTTACCTGAGAACGTTGTCCTTAGGCAGCGTGAACCAATTAAATGATCCGTCCGATGAGTATGAACTGTACAGCAAGACATTACCTTGTACCTGATCGTGTGCAAATAAACATCCAAGAAGATGGTCTTTGAACTGGGCGCTCAATGCATCGTTGGCAAAACACATGTTTGACATTTGAAATGTCACAACTCATACTTGTACACAATTCCGTTCAGTTTTGTATCCCAAAGGCACGTATATGGCATAAAATCGTACCTGATCGATTCCACATGTGTATATTCTCAAACTCTAATAAACACACACTTATAATGTGTAATGTGTCGTTAAACACATTTAACATATGCACCATATCACACACGTGTTTAAAGTGCGAATTTTGCAGGTTACGTTCTGACTTTTAATACCGGAAGTCGTCCATTCTACCTCTGCGTCGGGCCAATCGTCGGGCTCGGTACCATAATTTGAACCTTTGGCAGGCAAAATCTGACCAACGCGCTTCGCGCGTTAGACCGGCGACCAATGAAACTCGAGAACCCAACATTTTTAACCGTCAGTTGCGTACGGACGACAGACGCTAAGATGTGTATAGAGGCGGTTTGACTGGATATTTGACAGTCGTCTCTTGTTTAGTCTCCGCAAGGTGTTAGACAAGGTATCGTCTCGTCAGTGTTCTGTTGTCGGTGGTTTGTTAGGAGTGATTGGCTCGCGCCAAGAAGTTTTGATGGCCACTACATGTAAAGGTATTTCAACAACTAAGGTGCTTGTTAATCGCTACTGACGAAGGGTAATAACCCAGAAACAATATTGTCTAGCGATCCACCAGTCATCAGGACGGTATAGCCAAATTAAAATTTGGCTATACCGTCCTGATGACGACTAATAAGTCAGAAACACGTGTCGGCGGTTGCGGGTTTCCATGCGGGTGTATGCCCAAGAATCTTCCCTTCATATATCTTTGTTCCCGCAGAAAAAAAAACCTTTTTTCAATATTATATCCCGGGCTCGGTTGTTCACGCAGGTGGCTTTGTCCTCCCGCGTGGTTATGTTGAATGTTCCCACACAATGTGTGGGTATTTTGACAGTTATCACACATGTGGAGGTCGGCTGCTTGTTGTTGACTCCGATTGTTTTATCTCCAAATTTTGTCCACCTTTTAATTTGGCTATACCGTCCTAGTAGTGTGTATTTGCCAATTCATAAACCTCCTCCTGGAACAATGTAGGTCAAGGTCAAGGTCACACTGAGTGACCATGACCTTGACCTTGACCTACATTGTTCCAGGAGGTTTATGAATTGGCAAATCAAGGTCAAGGTTGGGACCAAGGTAAAGGCTAAGGTGAAAGTGGCAGCGAAGACTAATGCTACGATCAAGGTCAAACAAGACCAAGGCCACGTCGGAGGTTGAATATAAGAACAACTTCAAGGTCAGCCCCACTGGAGTAGGGAGGAGGGAAGCAATATAAGAGAACTTCTACGCATATGTCGTTATAGAGTAATCGGTTGTGACAAGTGTTGTAGTAGTAGTAGTAGTGTACAGTGTGTTGCTGAAACAAAATGTTGCCTTGTGATCATTGTGGGAAAGAATTCACCCGCACAGACAACCTACGAAGGCATCAACAAACCAGCTGCATTGGTAAACGACAAAAAATTGATGAGGCACATAATTCAAATACAACAGTATGTAGCATCTGTAATGTGCGCGTAAATACTTCCTGCTATTCGTCACATCTGCGTAGCAATGATCATAAACGCAATGCATTCGTTATTATTGATGACGGAGTCGAGAAAATAGCGAGTGCATTTGGAGATCGGATCACCAGTTTTCGCGTTAGTGAGCCTGATCATTTAGTGGACATCGCGGACTTTACAAATCGAATAAGAGAAAAAGTTGTTGCACTTATACAATCAGTGCTACATATGCATGGCAGCTTAAAAGTTAACCTAGAATGTTTCGTTATTTATTTTTTACATACAACCGACGAAGCTGAAATTAAATCTTTTAATCCAAAAAATAAAATTATAACGATGACGGCGGACTTAGATGAAATCTATGGACAATTCATTAAGGAAATAAAGACCAAAATGTTGGAGTTTCAAGAGCGGGATTCAGGTAAGAATGTCTAGATAAAGAAATAAATAAAAAGTAATTATCAAAATTTTATAGGATGGGCTCTAGTGGAAATTTTATACATACAAGTTAACTACAACAAATTCAATCCGACGAGGGCGTCCAGCTTTATCGATTTGCCAGCCTCGATTAAAGCAAGAAAAGCGATAAACATTCAAAATGTGGATAATTGCTGTTTCGCCTGGGCGGTGACATCTGCATCAACCCACCGGTCTACCACAGCGAACATCGTCGTACCCCCATTTTTCAAGCACTGACATCAATTTCGATCATCTCGAATACCCAGTAAGTATCAAACAAATTCCAAAGTTTGAGGAAAGGAGTAACATATCCATCAACGTGTACGGATTAAACTACCATTTTGATGGTGACAAAATGGTGCACGACGTGGTAACCGTTCACATCTGCCATCGTAAACGACCTCACCATGTAAATTTATTAATGATTAATGACGACGGTGGGAACAGCCATTACTGCTGGATCAAAAATTTATCTCGCCTTCTGAACTCACAATCATCACAAAATGGGCATGTAAGATTCATATGTGAAGGATGTTTGGTACACTTTTCATCGGAGACGAATTTGATACGCCACCAGAGCGATGACTGCACAAAAGTGAGGGCTATTGTGCCGACCACTGACATAAAAATTAACAAAAACGGAAATGCGGAGAGGGCAAATATCTTACAGTTTGAAAAGTTCGAAAAACAATTGAAACTCCCATTTGTAATCTATGCTGATTTTGAGGCGCTATTAATACCGGTAAATGGTGATAAGAAAATATATAAAGAAAATGAGTCATTCACAGAAAAATGCTTTCAACACGAGCCCTGCGCATTTGCCTATTTCATTAAATGCTCGTACGACGATGCGTTATCGAAATATGAAACTTACCGTGGACGAAACGCGGCGAATGAATTTATGGTACATCTGAAAAAAGATGTCAAAGAAATTTATAAAAACCATTTGAGTAAAACAAAACCAATGGTCCCTTTAGACTGGTTGGATCAATTTCTGCACGATATAAGATCATCATGTCACATTTGTGATAAATTAATCATTGATTCGAAGCAAAAGGTATACGATCATGATCACCTGACTGGAAAATATAGGGGTCGTGCACATTCAATCTGCAATATAAATTACCAAATTCCAAAATTCATACCAATATTTTTCCACAATCTGTCCAATTACGATACGCATATGTTTATTAAAAATATTGCCCTGAAAGAAGAAGAAGTGGATGTAATAGCACAAAACAAAGAGAAATACATAACATTCTCTAAAAAAGTGCACGTTGGTGAAACCACAGATTCCAAAGGGAAACAGCGCAAAGTATTCATGAAACTGCGATTTGTTGATTCATTTCGATTTATGGCGTGTTCATTGGAAAAGTTAGGATCATTTTTAGAAGATGGTCAATGCTCTGAAATTAAAAAACAGTTCAATGATCCCACGCAATTCACACTTATGCGGCAAAAAGGTATATTTGCTTATTCATTCTTAGATTCATTCGAAAAGATGAACTATCCTCGACTGCCCGAAGAGCATTTTTTCGATGTGTTAACTGCCAAACATGTAGTTGATGAAGATTACGATCGAGCCAAAAGAGTGTGGAATAGTTTCAATTGTCAGACGTTGGGACAACACAGTGATGTATACCTAAAATCTGATGTTTTACTTAGCGGATATTTTCGAAAATTTTAGACAAATTTGTATGGAATTCTATACACTAGACCCGTGCCACTATTTTACCGCGCCAGGATTTGGTTGGGACGCTCTATTAAGAATGACAGGTGTCAAACTCGAACTTTTGACAGATATCGATATGTTGCACTTTTTCAAGAAAGGTATTAGAGGTGGCCTTAGTATGTGCTGTAAGCGAGCTGCTGTGGCGAACAACCGATTTCTGGATGACTACGATAGTGCAAAACCATCCTCATACATCTTATACTTAGACGCCACTAATCTCTACGGCCATGCGATGAGGTGTAAATTACCAACGGGTGGCTTCACATGGTTGTCAGAAGAAGATATTAAGAAGCTAGATGTGTGTAATATAGACGATGCTGAAGTCGGCTATGTCTTCGAAGTGGATCTTG
Organism: Geotrupes spiniger; assembly: GCA_959613385.1. Lineage (NCBI taxonomy): Eukaryota > Metazoa > Arthropoda > Insecta > Coleoptera > Geotrupidae > Geotrupes > Geotrupes spiniger. Next base: position 50,340,692 of record OY390733.1, on the reverse strand, counting down.
AGTATCCAGAAAGTGTTCACGACGAGCACAACGATGTAAATCGTTGTAAATCGTTGCCCCGAGAACACATACGGTGAGAATGCAAAACATACCAAATTAATGGCGAATTTGTGTGATAAAACAAAATATATAATTCATTATGAGAACCTACGACAATGTTTAAGAAATGGAATGAAACTGAAAAAGATTCACAGAGCATTAACATTTCGACACTCAGATTGGATGAAAACATACCGGGTGGAAAGTATCAAACCCGCACATAGCAGAATGCATTGGAATATACGTTTATGCATATTCCTGCTCCCCATTTCCACCGATAAAAATTAGAATGACATCAAATGAAAGAGAATAATAAACGGCGTCAATTGATACTAAAATCTTCTCTTAATACCTTATCATTAGTTTTTTACAAAGAAATTTAAATCAATTATGCAGTTGTCAAATCTGACAAATAGTGAGTTGTGCCGACAGAAGCACGGCCGCCCATAGTTTATAGCACCTGGGTTTTTAATATTAATTGCTTTGTAAAAATCTAATGATAAGGTATTAGGAGAAGATTTTAGTATCAATTGACGCCGTTTATTATTCTCTTTCATTTGATGCAGGTATATGCATAAAAGTATATTCCAATGCAATTCTGCTATGTTCGGGTTTGATACTTTCCACCCGGTATATCGATTTCAATTCAGAAAAACGTCAGAATGCTAAGAAAGAGTTCGAAAAAAACCACTATAAAGCCATGAACAACATAGTCTTCGGAAAAACGATGGAAAACGTCGAAAATCGAGTAGACATACGATTGGTGACCCATTGGGGGAACCGTTTTAGACGGCCCGGCGTAGAAGCATTAATAGCAAAACCTAATTTCAAGTCATCGAAAATTTTTTGCGATAATCTTGCAGCCATCGAAATGTCAGTTGTGGAAGTAAAATATATTAAGCCGCTGTATGTGGGATTTTGTGTGCTGGAATTATCCAAAATCGTAATTTATGAGTTTTTCTACAATTTTTTAAAAAAGAAATACGGCCCCAATATCTCCCTATTATACACCGACACAGATTTATTAATTTTAGAAATTTATACTGATAACGTATACGAAGACATGAAAGCAAACATTGACATGTTCGATACATCAAATTATCTAGTACCGAATCTGCACAACATCCCTAAAGGAGTATCAGTGGTTGGAAAGATGAAAGATGAATACCCAAATACGATACTGACATCATTTTATGGAACCGGGGCGAAAGCTTACTGTAACATCATTAAGGGAAACAACGAAAAAAGCTAAAGGTGTTAAAAAGTATGTAATTGAGAGGGATTTGAGTGTGGTGGACTATAAAAGAGTCGTCGAAGATGGTGGATTGATGTATAAGAAAATGTATGTGTTTCGATCGTCTTATCATAACGTGTACACGGAACTGAAAAACAAAGTAGCCCTCTCAGCCAAGGATGATAAAAGATTCATCATGAAGGATGGTAGTCACACGTTAGCCTGGGGTCATAAAATGATTGGTGAGTTAAGGCGAGAAGAACAATTGGATAATCTCTTGGAATTATGGAAATTATTTCGTTGTGATGTCCTGTATGGCCCGCCGTCTGAGAGTTCATTGACATTATCCCAATATTCATATTCCTTCACAGCATCAGGCACCACTTGCTTGTGTAACATCCCACCTTTTTTAGGGTGAGGCCAATACCTCGCCCAATAAACGTATGGTTTGTTACCTTCTACGATTGGTTTCACGATTTTAACGAATTCTTCATTTTCTACGTCGTCAACCAATCCACCATCGGACTCGTAACCCTCAGTGGCTGCATTGGAACGCCGTAAAACGTCTCTATACGTGCGCATGTCGTTAAGGCTAAATTTGCGGGGGGATTGTTTGAATAAGAGTTCAAACAATCCTACGGTTCCGTCGTAGGTCAATCCACCTATTACTATCTGCTTACCATCGAATTGGACCGGACTTTTCCCGATGTAAAAACCGTCCGTGGTCGCACGGATACCGTACTGTTGATCATACTCATCGTCAAGATTAAGTGTTAATCCTGCAACGTAATCACGAGCTAGTGGATCAAATTGTGCTAAAGCCTCGCGAATGGCCGTAGAATCCAGCTTCTGAGCCAATCCTTCTCGTAGATGCTGCAAATCCGCACTAACACCCATGTCTGATGAAGTCGCACTAGGTGTCCGCTGTCCTTCGAAGAGCTCCTCGTCGCGTAGAAAGGAGACCAGCACCTTCCGTTTCGGAGGAGATAAACTGGCTTGGTCATCGACTGGCTCATCATCATGACGAAGCGATGAAGCGCCGGCTTGGTAATCGGCTAGCTCATCATCGGGACGAAACGATTGAGCTTGACCCGACGATTTTTTGGGTGTCGAAGTGCGCCGACGCTTCACTTTTTCAATCTGAAACGGACTTGCACCTTTCATATGTCCCAACGTATCATGATCACTATCTATTTCAGACATGTTCCAACCGAATTCTCCCTGCTCTGTTTTCGGCTGACGATGTTGCGTGGCAACTGTTAATAAATTTATTGCACCTAATTGTTTCGAGATATCCTTAAGTGGTTGCTGAAGCGGTGCGTACTGCGCTTCAGCACGAAGTTTTGCCTCTTTAATGTCCCCTTTTAAAGTCCGAATTTTCTGTTGCACATCTTCTCGCGCACGGATGAGTTGCTGTGTCAGCGTTGTATTCATAATTATTGTTATCGGATCGGTGGATCGATCTGCACTGATCCGAATACTTCACACGATCTGCTTTAAACGATGATGTACTCATCAAAGCCCTTCCGATAACGTCCATTATTTTTCGCGCAATCAAGATCGATAACCAATACACCATGCGGTGCATCCCAACATGCTCGACAAATGTGTGTGAGTTCATCCCACGTTACGTCACCCACCAGGTGATCGTTATGGATGTGTCGCAAATTTGTCAAATCTTGTCGAAATAAAACTAGTAAGTTACAATTGTCGCGGATCAGTTGTTTGGGAATGGCACTGTAGCTTTGACACAGATAAAAGCAATCGACATTTTTATGTCGACCGTATGAGAAATATTCCTTAATGATATTTTGCCCCGTCGGATTTACATCATCGAAGATGACGATAGAATATTCCCTGACTTGTGAATGTGGAAGAAATTCTTCCACATTTGAGCATTCAACGTATCCGCACTCAGTCAATGGCTGCAATAATCGGCGTAGATATTCGTATTCATTTTGATACAGGGAGCTACAGCACAGATATACGTTAAGGTAACGCAAGCCTGCAGAAGCAGTTAATAGTGATAACATAACATTGGTTTTTCCTGACCCAGACCCACCTACTATCAAACAACGCTTAGAATTCCCTCCGAATAATGCACTATGTCTTTTGAAAGATGTATCATCCGTACCGTACGCAACGTTTTGAATTTGCAAGGATATGGGTTGTGTGATAATTGTGAGGTCTTCCATTACGTTAACAAAAGATGGATATTGTCAATATGGTGGGTTAAAAACAACTGAAGTTGACGAATAACATCTTTATTATTTATCTACAGACATGTATACATATTTACTCATCGTACGTTCCCATCATGAAACGAAAGAACAAACGCACGATATTATATAGGTTATATAGGTCGGCTTCAAAACATTCGATGTAAAGTCAACACCATTACACGAATAACATATATATATATAACAAGTTGTAACATATGCAGTCGAAAGCACAACTACTGCACATATATTTCTCTTTCGCAAACACAGGGTAAGTGTACATTTATGGTAAAATATGTGTATTCGACGTTCTAGTCAAAAATATGAAACGTCAACAGACATTTATACATCTGGTTTGTCACAATTTTACACGTAATTACTATGCTACAATCAATAATATAAATATATATATGTATAATAAATCTATAATCAATGATATAAACAGATATATACAACTTAATCTAGAACTTAAAATGATGGGGTAAAATGAAAGTTATAGGCAAAGAGAAGTCGGATATATACTACCGTGTAAGTTTCTGTGTGAACACACTACCTCATAATGTCTACAAATCCTAAATATTGCACTGACTCATTCATTTACATCCATGTCTGAAGTGGTTGCGTCAAACACTTCCCTTTCATCCAGAACATGCACTGTAAATAACGCTCTGCGTACACACATGGCGCACCAGCAACGTTTGTTTAAAACAATGGTGATCAGTTCCCGCGTCTGTTTGTTGTCGCAGTGTGCTACGATGCGTGTCCGCTGACATTTTAATACATTACCAGGCTTCCGCAGTGCAATATGTAGGTGTCGATTACATCTGCGACATAAATTACCAAATTTACTTTCATAGTAGAAGAAACTTACAAGATAATATGTATCTTCAGGGAAACATGCCTCGACCGCCCAATCATTTGGGATGCTGTGGAAAATTTTCGCGATCGTGCGATGTGACATTTTCTTACCGAAATTTTCCACGGGCGGTAAGACATCTGTGATCAGCAGGGGTTGTACATCATCCCAAATAATTGAGCGCCCGCATTTCTCAATCTGCCTCCAGCAGTCGTCCGTCCACCGGTGTACTAACTCTAGTAGGAGTGCGATCGGTAGCACGCCCACTAGCTTTAACACGTCACGCTTATTAGCGATGGTGGAATTAACAACTCCTAGCGACAGACTTCTCAGATTTTCCACTGAAACAAAAAAACAAAGAACATGAAACGGATAACGTGGCAACAAAAGGAAAAACTTAAAATTTTGCCGGAAGCTAAGACAATTTAGTAAGAAATGCCTCCACCTCAGCGATTGAAGCAGTTAAACCACTACGTACAGCAGGATTCTCTACCCAACCGCATAATTTTTTAAATGTGCGGTATTCACGCAATAAATCTTTCAAATGATGTAATTTTTCTTGTAACATGGTCCGAATGGTGGCTTTGGTAGCGGCAAGTTCGCCAGCGATGCGATCGTCACTTTGCGCGTCAAACACATTTAAGAATTTAAACTTCGGTAGAGGGAGCGAGTCAGCTTTCAACGTCAACGATGTGTCAGCATTCATATTCGCTGATGTCACCGGTGACGTTGAGCGGTGAACGAAATGAGTGGTGGCGTCAACGTTCACGGTCTTGGATTCACCCCTCGACGTGCAAGGTCCGACCTCAGTAGACGTCGAGAGGGTACGCTCATCAACGTTGACGTTTTGGGGGTCGCGAACAACGTGTAACCTCGAAGGGGCACCAACATGCGCGTTAATGTTGATGGATGGAGCTCCAGACGTGGAAGGTTGGAAAATCTTCGACGTCGAGGGAGCATACACATCAACTTTAACGCTGTTTGGTGGCACCCTCGATGTTACATGTTGTACAAAGGGTGACATTGGTGGTTTCCCAACGTTAAGGTGCACCTTTGGTGTAAATCTTGACGTGGGTGGTGGAAGAGCTGGGTAATGTGTGCGAAGCGTTTCATTTCGCGGTGCCGTTAGTAAAGCCCGTAAAGAAGGGCAAGAAGAGCGTGGTGCGGGTTTAATACATACGTTAGATAAAATTTTAATTTTTTCCGTAACCGCCACGGTAGTTCGCGTCTCACCGCACTGTGAAACGGTCAGCATCTCCAAAGAAGTATTGGATGCGCAACTTTGTTCGATCAATACCTCTTGGGATATGCTGACGGTATTCTCAATAACGTGCTCGGAACCGGACAATTTTCGTTTCACAGCACGTTGTTGAGAAGATAAAAGTTTGCTGCTTGCGGGGGAGCTCGAACGTAAAATTGGGCTTCGGCGGCCAGCACATACATCAGCCGATGTAGATCGTACAGCCACACGCTGTGGGGGTGTACATGTTGACCGCGGCGATGCTTCAATTTTATGTTCGACCTCCTGTTCGTTAGTTTTTATTTCGGAAAAATCTGGCGCGGGGATGTTCGTAAACAATAATTTTTCTAACGCGTCCAAATCGAGGGCGTGGAAATCATCCTCCGCGGTATCGCACCATTCAGACGGGAATGTGAAGATGGAGGGTGATTTCTGCGACATCTTTATCACAAAGAATCATAATATAATTAGTTACATAACGATTACTCAAAGTCAAACTTACTGTTCGTTGCTGCAACCAGGGTGATTAAGAATTAAAACCGAATATGTGAAGTGCTCTGTAAATCGAAAAACGACTGTTAGCATTATATTTGAAGAGAATGACACACTCAATTCAACTAATTTTCATAAGGTACTTATTCACAGACATTTTAACATTAATGTAATTAATAAATATAATTATATAAAAGTTATAACTTACTGGTGAATAATAGAGATCGTTGAAATCAAACTTGGATCTGCGAAGGGGTTGAACACTTAAATTTTCTATCCTAAAACACATAACTTGACACATATAACATCCAAATGAGAATTCAATTACTTACTTCTTAAAATAATATATTGTTCCCACAATGCGAACTTAACTTGTGGTCTGTAAAACAAGATTGCGTTATAGTTCGTTGAATAACAACTCCCGATGAGGGGCATGGGAGACAATTAAACAGTGTTAGAAAACTTACCTTTGTAATTCACTACACAATCACTAGAACTAACGAAAGACTACACAACTTTTCCGTTTGGTGTAGAGGTTGCAATAGAACTGACGCATAAGTGGAGGAAAACACCTTTAAATACCCACATACTGACCTTCACCGATCACGCTCATGGCCACGACCATGAGTCGGGTTGAATGACTGATCAGGGTCAAGGTCAGCATACATCATTGCTAGAACCAGCTTTGCGAAGGCCAAATTCAAGGTCATTTGACAAAAAGATCGTCTACATTCAAGATCGCCAGATGAAAATAAAGTTCCCGAAGGCTTCATTCAAGGTCATTTGATTAAAATTTATATATATATATTTTCTTAAAGTAAAAAATTTAAAAAAATTGAAAATTTAAAAAAAATGGTTAAAATTGGGGAACAAAAATTCAAAATATTAAAAAAATTAAATAATTGAAAAAAAAATTCAAAAAATGTTTTATTAACGCCCCTTATATTTACATACAATACATTTATTTTTGGAAGGTGTAGGTCCATCGTTGTGCGTTCCCCATCCTTCATTGTTATGATGCTCGAAACACGGAAGGCTCATCTGCAATTCGACGTTCTTTCGATATGACCGTGGCAACCGCATCCAAACGCTTTCCAAATCTCGAGGCTTCACCCGTTCGATGTAATACGTCAGCGGGATATACTTTAAATCCGTAGATGAAATATTTCCGAATGATCCGTCTACCTCATATCTTCGATATATCTGATAACTTTTTTGTGACATTAATGATGAAAAACCGAACACGTCTAAGAAACGAACAATTCCCTCCATCGCCACCGGGAACTGATCAAGTGAATTGATGATTCCTTCTTTATTACTCCAAATCTCCCCTCTCTAATTCTTTTTCCACTGGTGTGAGTCTTCTCCGCACAATGGTATTGAGATAGTGCACATTCGAGAGGGAGCACATACTTGCTCTACCCCTGTGAAATGTACACATGGGGGATCCTGTCGATAGCTTTCCGACCTGTTCGTCTACTTCGATGATGCGTGTTGGAACAATATTTTGTATATATTTTACCTTCTCGCGCCCTTTCACGTATACCTTCTGGACATTACGCGTTAGATATCGAACGATGTTGTCGAAGTGGGACGTCAGTACGGATCCATCATCCCAATCGATGCAGTGGTGATGGTTCATGACCCAATTCGCTGTGTTGCGAAGCTTCCTTGGCAGCAATGCAAAACGGTGACTTGGTTGGAACACGTAGTGACTGATGCGGTTGTTGCTGTCGTACGACGCCAATTCCTTCGGCATGAATTCTTCATCGTTAACCATAAAGCCTTGGACATCCAAAATTACATATGGTATTTTCGCACGATCCATTGTGACATTCGTTCGACGGCTGCGTGTACGGATACTGGTAACATTCCAACGCTGTATCACCTTATATTCAGGTGAACTGTTTGACGATCTTCGTGAGTGGGGAATACTGGAAAGCCTTGTCATGCAATATCAAGCAATAGGCGGTTGTTCCGTCCGGTATTTGTACCTTTGTACTATATTCAATCCTTATTTCCACCCCACTTTTATGCAAGGCTTCTGCTTGATAGCTACAATCTATTCCGATCAATGGTGCGTTTGCGGCAAATTGACTGGGTGACAATAACGGTTCGTTTGACTTGTAATAATACGAGTGTTGGAAGCGTGCGTACATGTCGTACAACACCGCAAAATGATTGCTTTCAAAGTCGATGTTCAAATTATCATACGGGTACCGTTCTCCGTTTAAAAACACTGTCATATTTGTTAGACCGATGTTATCAAATTTCGACATGTTTTCTTTCATTTTCCCCTTCTTCTCCGTTTGGAAACCGATAATTATAAATCTTGGTGTTTCGAGTTGCGGAGCGGTTTTTACTGACCATGACTGTTTCATACTTCTGGGTATGGATTGATATTCGTGGATTTCCCAACTTCTGAATGGGATGTGCATGTCAACGTTCCGTCCCGATAACTTAGTCAAGGCTACTTGTTCTCGAAGTCCTACTGCTACGTGTGGCACCCTCCAAACTATTTTATCGATGACTAACTTCAATTTCAATTCAATACCAGCTGTTGCCGTACGTTCATCAAAATCTTCTTAAAGTCTTCCGCACCCAGCAACGTATTCAGTGGAACGCTCACACCAAAATTTCCCTTGCTGTCAAGACAACTTGCGGTTCCTTTTATGATTCCTCGTTTCTTCGGATCGCTCACGTCATTTTCCACACTCCAGCCTGCGTTCTCCAATTTCAAGATGTCGCTTGAACTGAATGAGAAATAACCTTTCATGCATGACGTAACTCCAACGTTTCGTACGGAATCTACTTACACGCCGTTTATTAGATAACGTATGTCGCTGAACATGTACGCGATCGGGTTGTTAATAAGCTGCGCAGTTGTGCTGACATCTTTCGTCACACTACCGTCCGTCCCGATCTTGCGTACACTACCTTCTACGTACAAACAACTTTCGCTGGGTAACGTGTAATTATCAATTTCCGGCACGGATATTCTAATTTCATCGTTGTTGTCGAAACTTGTGGAGCCGAATGGTTGATGTGAATGGAATTCATAGCTCACTATCGAATTGTCGACCTTTATTTTGTCTGTTACGTTTAATATATCCATTTATTTCGTCACCTTATAACCCAAATTTTTCAAGAAGTTTCGATTCGCGCGTGTTAACCGTCCGATTGATCGTTTCGCACTGTCGATTACTTTACCTTTATACCTTTGCTTTCCGTCATCATACACTAGCCCCATCTTCCAGCATTCATTCGTTCGTATCTTTCGATCGTCGTACACTATTCCCATCGTTTTACTCTGTTGATCGCAAATGTAGTCTGATCGTTACTTCCTCTCCTCGGAAATTCACCAAGTTACCGTCTTGGTCTAAGAGGCGTACTGTGAGCGTACTGATGGTATTACCTGTTACAGGTAAATAAATAGGTTGTGGCGGACTCTCGATAATTTTGAATCCTGCTGGAACGTTCTGGAAAAACTGATACAAGACGTGGTCCGGTTGCCCGTTGTTGTAAGAGCCTTTGATCAAATTGCAATATATTTGCAATGCGTTTACTTTGTTTATGTTCACGATATTATCCGATTCCACTTCTGTGTTTGCTTGAATCTTCCGTCGCGTAAACCCTAACAAAGAACCGACGCTGCGAGGTGGAGTGAAGTCGAGCTGTCGGGAACTGCTTACGGTGGTCTTATGTGTGTTATGATTCCCGCGTATTTTTAAGACGAAACCATTATCTCTTCTTGACGCTTCTTTCGTAAGGTATGCTGCTATGTCGTCCACGTCGTACGTTCCCACCGGTATCTCGATGGGTGATAATAATAGTCCGTAAGCTAAGTAATAAAATAAATTATTACTTTCGTCAACGTTTGCGATGGAATTAAATGAGTCAAAATTTAAGAGGGCCAACTCGTAATTACGTGATTCGTTTAAAAGAATTGGTGGATTAAAATTACAGGATAAATCGGATGATTTACCCGTTAATGTGAACGTATAGGATGCACTAGCCTGTCGATCCATTGCTGTTGTACTACGGCTGTACGTTAAATTTCACCCGTTATATTAGTTAAAAACTGCAGACACAATTGTCCACAATTGACGTCCGTCTCCTTTTGATATCTGCGATAATTGTAATTTATGATGTCCGTCCTATCATTCGATAACAAATATCGTTCCATTTCAACTGGAGGTCTCAAATCACCGTAACTATCGAAATATAATATATGTTTACCTTGCTTCTTATATGCAACCCAATGGGTACCCGGTCCGTCCGCATCATCCAAATTTATTATTCCGCTTTCTCGTTTCCTTATCTTCTTTGGTAGTTTGTTCCGCATATATATCCCACGAAAGTACGGTATTTTCAGCATTCGTGCATACTTTGTCAATTCGAGATTCGTTAATGGATGATGCGGTAAATTCATCAGTTTTTTGTCTGATTACTTAAATATAACCCACACCCCTGTTTATACGGTTTAATGTAAAAACCGCCCCCCACAGCTTTTGCTTCCATTGTGCGGTTATGTCGTTCTGCTTCTTGCAGTTAATCTCTTGCAGCTTTTGCACCCGTTACCGCTTTCGCGATGGCAGCTGGCAGAGGGGTCCCAAGGCTCCCAATGCTGCGAATAAGGGAATCAATGGTAGTAAGCCACCCGTCTTGGGAATCTTTATGACCCTACCGCGCGGCTTGCGGATTTTTCTGCCCACCTTTCTCAACGCTTTGTGAGCCATTTTAGCATGTTGAAATAAAGTTCTTGTTCCACTGCGTGTTATTGCTTGACGCGCTATCTTCATTGCCTTTGGAAAAGACAACTGCCCCCCGCGCTTCCTCCCTTTTTTGGCAGACATCCTTCTTGTTTTTGACTTCACACGTCGTTTACCAACCCCCATACCGAGCGCGGTTTTTGTTTTCATAGCGGCGGCTACGGTGCCGGATGCTACTCTTTCCCCTATACCAGCGTCTTTGCTTAGAAATCGCTCCTTTGCCGCCTTATACAATTCCCTATCGGCTGCGTGTCTACTGACCAAATCGGACGTCGTGCCGTATGCGATATCGTGTTTCTTCTTAGCTTCTTAGCTTCATCTAATTTATTCACTCCTCGATCACCTCACGCTAATCTTTTCGCTAGCTTTGTACCGGGACCACAAAACTGATATCCTGGTATGTGTAATTCCACAGGTAACTTGTCTATCAATTTGTTAATCAAACCGCGACCATTTCTTTCGACAATTCATCGTCGACTGTTTCCACTTTTCGGTTTCCTCGACATTATATTTCGTTGCGCTATCACACTTTCATACATTTACTACCTTAACGATGGACGTGAAATGAAACGCTTCTCCCTCAGTATGAACATTTATTTATATACATATATACTTTCAATGAAAAGTTGACGCAGTGATGTGCAATTACAATTGTTCCATATATCACATTTACGTACATCTTTCGGCGTAAATTTTCTTCCTAAATTCTATGGTTAAGTATGGTTTTAATTTACATTCTAACATCTTAATTCTATCCCTAAATCGTATATTGTCCAAATACTGCTCCTCCCACTTATTGAACCTGGACTGCCTGTACGCGTACGCCCATGTGTACATTATACGCGTTATGTTATTTTCTACATTAAATGTTACACTTTTCATTTACTTGTTAATTAAATTATACAGATCGATATCCCACAATATTTTATCAGTTCCATATATTAAGAGTTCCTGCTTCGACTGCCAATCTGTCGCTCCCAGTCTCATGCCTTACGATATACTCAGGCGTTGATTTCTCCAATGAGAGTGTTCTTTTTAGATGTCTTTGCTGGGCTCCTTCTAGTTTTTTGCACTCTCTCCATCCCCACACTTCCGCTCCATACATTATTATGCTTTTTACACAAGCGTTCCATATTTTTGTTGTTTCATGAAAGCTCCCACCCCTCTTACCCCATAAGCACTTCCTCAGACCCTCCTCTGCCCCTCTCGCTTTCTTGCATATATAAGCTAGGTGTCCCTCATTGCTATTATTGTCCCTCATTATGTATCCTAAGTACATGTACTCTTTTACTTGCTCTATTTTCTCTCCTTTCCATATCATCTGTATCTCCCTCTTTCTCCCACCTCCTTTCGCAAAGTTCATTATCTTTGTTTTCCTCGTATTTACTTCCAATTCCCTTCTGTCCATAAACCGTTCTAACCTCTTCGACATTTCCTTCAGACCATTCTCCGTTTCAGATATAATTACTATATCGTCTGCGTACGCTAAGGACCATATTTTGCTGTTTCCCAATTTCAACCCTCCGTCTTGGCCCTTCCTCAATATCTCCTCCAACTCTGATATGTAAATATTAAATATTTCTGAGCTTAACGGACACCCCTGTCTTACCCCCTTCCATGTCCTGAATTTTTCCGAGCTATCTTCCCCCACTCTGCCTCTGCACCATGTTTCGGCATATATTTCCTCAACCCTTGTCCTTATTCCCTCTGATACCCCTGCTATCTCCATCGTTTTTAATAATATGTTTCTGTTTATGGTGTCGAAAGCCGCTTTCAGGTCGACAAACATGGCATGTACTTTCCCTCCTTTCTTTGTTAGCTCCCTTTCTATGAGATAGTTTAATACATATAGATTGTCCCTCGTTCCCTTTCCTTTCCTGAAGCCTGATTGTCCGTCCGGCATCATTCCGCCCTCCTCCACCTCCACTTCCAGTCTTCCGCCTATCATTCCTGTGTACAATTTATATAATACATTGAGTAGCGCCACCCCTCTGTAATTTTCTACATTCTGCTTGTCTCCTTTCTTCCAAATTGGTACAATTATCGCCGTCCTCCAGCTTTCTGGTATCTCCCTCTTTCCTTTCCAAATCTCATTTAACATTTTTAGTGCTTCTCTCCATATTTCCTCCGGTGCATTCAACCAGCCCTCCGAGTCTACCCCGTCTTATCCCGCTGCCTTCCCTTTTTTTAGATTTTGCTTTACCCTCATCATCTCTTCCCATGTAAATTTCTCTAATGTCACTCCCGTCACTCTTTGACTTCCCCGCTCTTTCGTCTCTTCCTCTTTCACTCCCCTCCCTCCTAATAATTGCTGAAAGTGTCTTTCCCATTCCTTTATACTTATACTTTCTGCTCCCTGTTGTCCCCTTTTCCTTTTCCTGAGAAACTCCCAAATCTCTTTCTCTCCTTTTAGCCCCTGCACCTCTTCTATCTCCCTTCTTCTTAGTTCTTTTTCCTTTCTATCCCACAACTCCTTCTGTTTTCTTTTCTCCTCTAAAAATTCCTCCCACGTTCTCCGTCCTTCCCTTGTCTCCTTCATTAATATCCTCATTTCCCTTTTCCCTCTCCTACATTCTTCATCGAACCATGTTTTTTTCCAATCTCCCACATGCCTCACTTTCTTTGTTATTGATTTTTCCATCTCCATTGTTAACTCCTCGATGCCCTTTATCTCCTCCCATTTCACGTTTTTAAGTGTTTTTCTGTATTCCAATATTGCCTTCTCGTTCCATACACTTCCCAGTCTCCCTTCTCTCCTCTTTACCCCGTCTCTCTTTTTTGTGCCACCCTTCAATTCCACTTCTACTGGTAAATGATCAGATTCCAGTCTGTCCCCCACCCTAAATCCTTCTACCTCTTCTTTCGCGCTGTCGTTTACTATCACGTAATCTATCACTGACCTACCATTTGGCCCGACATATGTGTATTCACCCTCATTATCCCCACTCTCCCAACCATTGAGTATATTCCAATCGCCTTCTTCTATCCACTCCAGCAATATCTTCCCCTCGCCATTTACCACCTCGTCCCTTGACCTTCTCTCTTCCCTCCCAACTAGACCCCTCCAACCCCCCAGTGCCATTACTTTTCCCGTCCTTGCATTCATATCTCCCCCTATCATGATCCGTTCTTCTGTCCCCTCTATTGATTCATCTATTTCCTCTAATGTCTCTTTTATCGTTTGATTGCTGTAAGCTGTGTATATGCTCCAACACTTCCAATCTTTTATAATCTTTCTCCCTTGTACCTTGTCTGTACCCAGTCTTCTTCCTGCCAACTCTTCCCACCCTTCTCTTACTCCCGTTATAATTCCCCCCTTCGCCCTTCCCCTCTTTTTGTCTCTCACCGCTCCCCGACAAATCCATCTGTACCCTTCCGGCATATTTACCTTACATCTCTTCCACCTCCTATCATCCATCCACGTTTCTGTCCATCCTATGAAGTCATATTTTTCTATATATTCTCTCAGATCGTCTTTCATTCCTTCTTCCCCTTTCAGCCACTTCTCTAGCCCCGCTACATTCCAGAAACTTGCCAATAGACCTTTTTTCCATCCTCTCTCTCATCTCCTTTCTTCTCTTCCCTCCCTCTCCCACCTCTTCTTCCATTGCTTTCTCCCTCCCTGCAATATCTCTGCTAACCACTTCTCCACCCCCTGCCCCCATGTCCCCCCTCTTCCTTAGTTTTTTTGCCTTAGTGTCTTAGTCTCCCCCTCCCACACTAGACATTTATTGTCCACGTACAGTTTCCTGTAGCCCATCCTTACCCTTTTGCCTTGCTCTCTCTCCCTCACAGCGTATTTCCATATCTCCCTCTGTACTTCTCTTTCCTTTTCTGTTAAGTCATTGTCAATGAATATCTTCTTACCTGCCAGCTTCGCCTTTTTCATCATCACCTCTTCTTTGTCCATTTCTGTTGCCATTTTCACTAATATCATCTCCTTCCCCTTTCCCCCCATCTTGTACGCGTCATCTATCTTCACCTCCGCCTGCAATTCTTTATTTATCCATTGTGTCACTTGTTCTTTTTCTCTGCCCTTTTCTACTTCTATCCCCCTTATTATAATATTCTTTCTTCTATCCTTTTTTTCCATTAATTCTACTTTTTCTTCTAGTTTTCTTATTCTCTCGTTTGTCTCCTCTTTTTCTTTCCTCCATTCCAATTCTACATTCTCTCTCCACTCCATGTCTTCCTGTCTTTCCTTTCTCAATTCCAATACCTGGTTTTTTGTTTCTTTTATCTCCTTCATCATATCCTTCATCATCTCCATTAAATTTTCTATAGCCCTATCTTTATCCCCTTCTTCATTTTTTTCTTTACCTCCCCCCTCCCCGGTGACCTTTGCGTCCTCTTACTCCGTGTAAAAATATCATCCCCTCTTTCTTTACCTCCTCCACTTGCCATTTCTCTGCCCCTCGATGGCCCTTTTCCGATGCTTCTAGACGATGTATTAATTTATTACCTTTCCCGCCTTTCTATTACGCGACTTTTCCTTTTTCAAATATTCTAACGATTTTAATTTTCTATTTAACGTGTTAGAATACGCGTCGATTGTTGACTTTCACCACTGTATTAAAATGTTTTTTGCCGGCTTACCTTTTTTACCGGGCCAAAAACTGCGGCGGCCGAGGTTCGCTTGTCCGGTGTGCGATTTGTTTGCATTCACAATGTTTTACGCGGATTTATCTTGTATCTAATTAACTTACCCCGTCACAAATTACGGGATATTATTTGCTACGTCGGACTACGTATTTTGATACCAGGCACTATATTTAATCACTACTTTTTCCCAAGGAAAATTCGATTTTGCTAGGAGCACTTCTCACTTACGACTTTACGACTTTACGACTTTGGATATTTAATTGGGTAGGGCGTTGAGGTATGAGTTGACAAAGAGAGAAGGGACGGAGCAAAGTTTGGTAAGGATGGCAATAGAGGAAGTAAGAAGCAGAGAAGATAGAAGAAGGAAAATATCTAAGTGGGAAGATGGAAGGAGAAAGCTACTGGAAAAGGCAGGAATATCAGAGGAAGAAGTAGAGAGGAGAAGAGGAGAGGGGAAACAAGTGGAAAGAGAAATAATAGATAGATGGAGGCAAGTAGACGCGCAAGAAAGAGAGAGCAAAATAAGGAAGTCAAAGTATAATAGAAAATATAGAGAAATAAAAGTGGGCGGCGGAAAACCAAGATATTTGAGGGAGAGGAGGACGCCGGAAGAAGAAAGAATCATGGCAAGGTACAGGTGTGGGAACGAGGAAAAATCTAACAAATATTGGATGATTGAGGAGTACAGGAAATGCGAATTCTGTGGGGAAGGTGATGATAAATGGGAGCACTGGATGAGAGGCTGCAAAGAAGTGAAGATGGAGGAAGTGGAGAAGCGGAATGGAGGAGATTGGAAAAGAAGTATGGGGGAGAACGGAGAGGGGGGCAGATTCTTGACAAAGTTAAGGGAATTGAAGGAGAACAGGAGAAGGATGGTGAGGGAAATGCAGGCAGGAGACGATACTTAGGAAGAGAGATGAGCAGCTGGAAGAAGAGCCGGGAGAAAATAACATGGTATACTAGGTAGAAAACAAGATGTAGGAAAACAGATATGCCAATAAAGGTTTTTTTTTTTATTATTAAGAGTTCTTTCGTGATGCGCGTTTGCTCACTATTCACACCATTCATGACAGCTAGCACATTCTGCTTCATTTCACCAGACATTGAGCATACTGCCCTAATCACGTCATCATAGTAATTCCTGTACTCCAAACTTTTTAACATCTCCATTCGACTAGTTATAACATCTGCCAGTTTCCACAATTCATGCAGCGAATCATATGCCAAATACACGCATTCCGCGTTTCTCTCCAATTTTAATATCTTTCGAGAATTTTCTATCCACTCACATGATATGTTTATACCGCACAACGTTAATTGAGATGGTGCACGAGATCCAAAGCTGCTTGTTATGGATGTTTTATAGCTCAAAATGTTTTGCCCATCCAGCTCCTTTAAAGTGATACATTGACCTTTCCCCATTATTCTCACAACAGGTTCGAAGAACATTTCCGAACATAACCCAACTGTAACCCACTTCGTGCGACTCTTATTTATAAAATATATTGTCTGTGAATAGAGGGGTCCTCTGTTCCCTCGTTGAACATTTTCGGGGAGATTTCCACTTTCCTCTCTTCTCGTTACTACACCATTTTCGTTGAAAGCGTGTGTTAATACAAAATTATTTAAATCACCTTCATAGCTGGAATCTTCTCCAATGACTTGCGACATAGGTACGGTATTTTGTGCTTTGACGATTTTTCTCATCTTTTTCGAACGGTCATCCCCATCAATTGTAGAACTTCTCTTCGCATGAAGGTTGTTGGTTTGGATGGAAGTGTGATGCTTTGATGTTGCCACTACACATACATATTCAAAATTTGAACTAATTCTATTGTAATATAATGTACAACTTACTTGTAATTCTTCAACGATCAGCAATTATAACTCCAAGGACACTGCTGCTTCGACTTTATGTCAAGCGACTACACTTTTCACTGCAATACCGTTCACGCTTATAAACGATATTTTTGGGTGGGTGGGGGGGGGCTGCACATTTTTCTAGACCCAACCAGGATTTGTCAATTCATAAACCTCCTCCTGGAACGATGAAGATCAAGGTCAAGGTCACTCTCGACCTTGATTTGCCAATTCATAAACGTCCTCCTGGAACAATGTAGGTCAAGGTCAAGGTCATGGTCACTCAGTGTGACCTTGACCTTGACCTTGACCTTGACCTACATTGTTCCAGGAGGAGGTTTATGAATTGGCAAATACCCACTACTCGTCCTGATGACGACTAATAAGTCAGAAACACGTGTCGGCGGTTGCGTGTTTCCATGCGGGTGTATGCCCAAGAATCTTCCCTTCATATATCTTTGTTCCCGCAGAAAAAAAACCTTTTTTCATAATTATATCCTGGGCTCGGTTGTTCACGCAGGTGGCTTTGTCCTCCCGCGTGGTTATGTTGAATGTTCCCACACAATGTGTGGGTATTTTGACAGTTATCACACATGTGGAGGTCGGTTGCTTGTTGTTGACTCCGATTGGCGATTCTTCCTCCTGGGTTTGTCTGGGGGGTCTGGATGCTCTGAGAATTTCCCGTTTTGAGAATCCATTCTGCGCCAGTGCTTTGTGTATGTTGTCCATTTCTGTCTTCTTGCTTCTGTCATCGGCTATCCTTTCTGATCTTGTTATTAATGTTCTTGCTACCGAGTGGAGTTGTGCCGGGTGGTGGTGTGACTGAGCGTTGAGGTACCTGTTGGTGTGAGTCTTCTTCCTGTATACCGTATGGCCGAGACTCTTGTCGTCTCTTTTCATTACCAATACGTCCAGGAACGGCAGCTGGTTGTCTACTTCCACTTCCATGGTGAAGTTTATAGCTGGATGTTGCTTGTTGAGGTGCTCCAGAAACTTGTCGAGTTGTTCTCTTCCGTGTGTCCATACTACGAAGGTGTCATCCACGTATCTCAGCCATACCTTTGGTTTTAACTCGGCCGTCTCTAGTGCTGTAGTCTACAGTTCCTCCATGAATAGGTTTGCTATCACAGGTGATAGTGGTGATCCCATGGGTGATTTTTGAAAATCAACGCTACCGGCAAACCAGTGGAGCACCCATGGGATCACCACTATCACCTGTGATAGCCAACCTATTCATGGAGGAACTGGAGACTACAGCACTAGAGACGGCCGAGTTAAAACCAAAGGTATGGCTGAGATACGTGGATGACACCTTCGTAGTATGGACACACGGAAGAGAACAACTCGACAAGTTTCTGGAGCACCTCAACAAGCAACATCCAGCTATAAACTTCACCATGGAAGTGGAAGTAGACAACCAGCTGCCGTTCCTGGACGTATTGGTAATGAAAAGAGACGACAAGAGTCTCGGCCATACGGTATACAGGAAGAAGACTCACACCAACAGGCACCTCAACGCTCAGTCACACCACCAACCGGCACAACTCCACTCGGTAGCAAGAACATTAATAACAAGATCAGAAAGGATAGCCGGTGACAGAAGCAAGTAGAAAGAAATGGACAACATACACAAAGCACTGGCGCAGAATGGATTCTCAAAATGGGAAATTCTCAGAGCATCCAGACCCCCCAGACAAACCCAGGAGGAAGAAAGGGAAGAAGAAAAACCAGCAGCCATAGCTTTTTTACCGTACGTCAGAGGGACCACGGACAAGATAAGCAGGATCCTTAGTACACAAAACATCAATACAACGTTCAAACCACACAGGAAAATAGAAACGATGCTACGGAATCCAAAAGCGAAAATTCCATTAGAAACGCAGGGAGTATACGAAATACCGTGTGGAAACTGCGAGAAGACCTACATCGGACAATCCAATAGGCGGATCGAAGTCCGCAAACAAGAACACATTCGCGCCGTAAAACAAAGAGATTCGTCGTCGTCATTGGCTAACCATTTCTTAGACACGGGACACAGCATCGACTTCGACAATACAAGGACTATAGCCAGCATCGAACAGTTCACCAGCAGGATAACACGGGAAGCAATAGAAATAGAGAAACGGAAAGAAATCCTCAACACACGAGATGATGCCCAAAGATTGCCTGCAACATGGAGACCAGTATTTCAACAATACAGTACAACCAGTATTCAGAGGATAGCGCCACAGGAACCGCCACAGTTCATCGCACGCCCGCCACCCCAAGGTCCATTAACCAGGAGCCGAAGTAAGAAGCAGTCGAGCGTAGTCAACCCCAACGACATTCCGGTACATAAGGATCTACGAGTAACTCCGAACGTCAGTTCTTCTAAGTCAGCGAGACCTAGAAGAGCTTCCTGAAGATGGCAGATGGGGCTCTGCCGAAACGTCGAAGCGACCCTTCGGGGAACATTTCCACAACGCGGTTCACAACCCGAGAACCAAGAAGCACATATATATATATATATATATATATATATATATATATATATATATATATATATATATAAAGGGTGTCCCTTACGGCGTTATATTTTCGAATTCGAAAATGGTAAGTATCTATATGTATAGAGTGTCCCTAGGTTCGTATTCTAAAAATATTTTGAGCCGGCATGGGCGGTTCGTCTGCGGAGGGCAAAATAAACTTTACTTCGTTTAAATAGAACACTCTGTATAGTTTTACATTTTTGAATTATATTGAGAATTGTGAATATATCCATGTACAACTTGTTTGTCAAAACTCGACAGAACTGGTGATTTTCAATTTTTTTAGTGAAATTTTAGATATGCAAAATATGCACTAAGGTTTTCGAATAATTTCAGAAAAATACTTTATTCTTTTTCAAAATCCGTCGCATTGCAATTTTCGTAATATTAAACATAGTAGCCTAGTGTCACTTTAACGTTTTTATGACAGTGAGGGTCTTAATATATATAAATATGATTTACACAGTGGGTGAAGCAGACACCAATGAGCCTCTACAGGCAGAAGTACCCTGATTTAAGACAACCAAATGTTAAGTTAGTGTCTGCAGAAGCTAGTTGATCGCTTTGAGCGCACCGGGAATGTGGCATACGTGAGTAGGAGGGTAATTAATCGTGCTATTATTAACGAGAACAATGACTTAAACGTTTTATTGGAACTCAAAGAG
Source organism: Geotrupes spiniger (assembly GCA_959613385.1). Classification (NCBI taxonomy): domain Eukaryota; kingdom Metazoa; phylum Arthropoda; class Insecta; order Coleoptera; family Geotrupidae; genus Geotrupes; species Geotrupes spiniger. The sequence goes on along the minus strand of OY390733.1, from coordinate 50,320,185 downwards.
AACCCACATGGAAGTGTGCGGACAATCAGTTCAAGTTTGAATCTAAGCAGCTCAGTACATCGGATAACTCTAAACCACGAATTCCACCATCTAGAATTGCATCAAGCATTAAACGGGAATGACTCTGATAATCGAGTTAACTTTGCCAATTTAATGATGGAACGTATCGAGGAAGATCCGGCACTTATCAATAATATTCTTTTCGCGGATGAGGCAACATTTCGCAGCAATGGGGTGGCAAACAGGCATAATGTGCATTATTATGTCACCGAAAACCCTCATTGGGTGAGACAAGTTGATCACCAACGCCTGTGGTCTCTTATTGTCTGGGGTGGGTTATTGTGTAACTATGTAATCGGTCCCTATTTCTTTGAAAACCATCTTACTGGTACCGATTATTACCGGTTTTTGAGAAATGTACTGCATACTTTATTGGAAGATGTGGATTTGCAAACGTTGCAGGATATGTAGTTCCAATAGGGCGGGGCTCCACCTCATTTCCATAGAAGGGTAAAACGATATTTAGATCGGCGGATGCCAAACAGATTTATTGGGAGATGTGGTCCAGTGTTGTAACCTGCCCGATCACCTAATCTGACCCCGTGCGACTATTTTCTCTGGGGTTTTATAAAATCTCAAGTCTGCCTCGAGGCTCCTACCACAAGAGAAAATATAAAAGTCAACATTCAAGAATCTTTTAATAATATTACTCCTGAAGTCTTACAGCGTGTTAGAACTAGTTTTAAACATCGACTGGATATTTGCGTTCAACAAAATGGAAACATATTTGAACACCTTTTGTAAAATAAAATGTGTTTTTGTATTTAAACGCTATTTTAGCGTTTTTTGCATTTAATTATTACTTGTCATTTGTCAGAATTAAAGTTGCTATTGCTTGTTCAGAGTACATTTCATTATTTTTAACAACAATCAGCTTACTCGATGTTAAGTGGGCTCTGATGAAGTGGGCCTTAGCTAAGAAACCCTTGTTACTTTTAATTAATTAATCTGATGTGACTTTTTAAAGTTAATGTAATTGCTCGATGCAATTCTAGATGGTATGGGTGGAATTTCTAGTTTTAAGTTATCCAATGTACTGTAGTGACACTAGGTTACTATGTTTAATATTACGAAAATTGTAATGCGATTGATTTTGAGAAAGAATAAAGTATTTTTCTGAAATTACTAGAAAACCTGAAGTGATAGGTATAGGAATATGTAGCATCAGTCGATGCAGAATTTGATTTTGCATCGAGTGTTGGTAAATTTGAAAGTAGGTGTCATTTGAAAAAATGATATTTTGCCTCTTAAAATTGTGCGAAATTGAAAATTCACTGACAACACCCTGTGTACAAAAGGGCATCATTGGGTGTATTAATACTTACATTGATGATCCCTTAGTCCACGGATAAAAAAATTACCCTCCCACCAACTACCCTCTCAGTTATGATTTTTTAAGGCATAGTCTGCATATCAAAATTTCGCTTAAAAAAATGAAAATCACCAGTTCTGACGAGTTTTGACAAACAAGTTGTACATGGATGTATTCACAATTCTTCATAGCATTCAAAAATGTAAAAATATACTGGGTGCTCCATTTAAACAAAGTAAAGTTTATTTCGCCCCCCCCCCTCCCAAGACGAACCGTCCATGCCGGCTCAAAATATTTTTAGAATACGAACCTAGGGACACTATATACATATAGATACTTACCATTTTCGAATTCGAAAACATAACGCCGTAAGGGAACTTTGTCAGATCGTTGGGACACCCTATATATATATATGATATTTCAGGTTCTTGGGCAAAAAACCGTATTTGCATTGTTCCAGACCGGGTTATTTTTGAATTATCCCCGACCGGGTTATTCCGACGTTTCAGACAAGTCACATTTGCTATCTTCAGATGGGTCTTCTAGCTCTTATTCTATTATTCTAGGCACAAATAATGTATTGTATTGACTTGTCCTATGTCTGTAGATCATTGGATGACTAAAATATTATTATTATTTTTGTATAGATTATTAAAATCGAATGAGAAATAACTGCTTTTTATGCATCTGCCGGTATACGTATATGATAAATTGTTTCTTGTTTAATAAAACTATACTAAACAATGTAATTCTCAAATCGATTAATAAAGTTAAAAATGTTTGGCACTTTAAAGATAAAATAAAATATATATCATTAATGATAAAATAAAACTCGAATGCGTCAATGAAAATACAAAACTAATTAAATTAGTGAACTGTGTTAAAATATTGTCACATTCCGACAAAAAAAAACACCAATATCTAATTCGCGGCCAGTTTGTCGGAATGTGAGTTCACTAATTTAATTACTTTCGTATTTATTTTTCATCGATCAAACGAATTTATGTAGAGCTCAGCTTACTTGACTAATTATTGTGTACACAACGGTGGTACCCGGAATGTTTGGTTTGATTTGTGCAATAAATGCAATTCTTTTTTAACAAATAACACTGACATTGTAATTTTGAATGCGGACAAGGGGGCTATTGCTGTTGTGATAAAGTTGAGTATATTTATAAAACTGAAGAACTTTTAAAAGATAAAAAATACTATTCCCGGATTGATAAAGACCCCACTATTAATTCACAGAGTATGATTAATGATTTTTTAAGGAACTTATTAGATGTAGAAGAACTTGATACTACCTACAAGGGATTGGTGATACATAATTCCATAATAGCAAAACTTTATTGTTTACCGAAAATACATAAAATTGATGTACCTATGAGACCCATAGTATCTAGCATACAATCACCAACATATAACATTGCTACCTTCATTGCGAGCATTCTATCCGCATCCTTTAACAACAATAGTCCTTATGACATAGCAAATTCCTTTGTGTTTTGTGAGTTCTTTCAAGAATTTGTACTTCCTGACAATTATGTGTTGGCATCATTCGACGTAGTATCCTTGTTTACTAATGTACCTGTTAAGTTGGTCATTTACATACTAGACTTGAAATGGGACGATATTATTGTTCACACTGATCTTTCAAAAGACTCAATTTTTGAATGTTTAAATTTAATTTTTAAGAATACCTTCTTTCCATTTAATGGTTTTGTTTATAGTCAAGTTCATGGTTTACCTATGGGCAGTCCACTTTGCCCGATTCTTGATAATATTGGACTGGACTACATTTTGGACAATATACTGTTGGTGGCACCCTTTGAAATAGTGTTGTTAAAAAATACGTCGATGATTTAATTTTATCTCTTCCTGAAGGACAAATTCATTATACCTTGAACATTTTTAATTCCTTTCATCCTGAGAGTCAATTTACTGTAGAAGAAGAAACCAAGAATAGCGTACGCTTCTTATGCCCGTATTTATAGTCGTTCCTTAAGATTTACCTCGAGGCTTCCTTATATATCGCATTTACGTATTATAGTCCGCCCTTCGGGTATTCTCGGCTGAGTGGGACAATTATACTATTGGACGCTTCCATGTTAGGGAAATTTATGTTCTAGTGGTGTAAACTGCCTGTGTGTGATGCAGTGATGCACATCAGTTGTATTTTACGTGTAACAGAACAGATCATATCACTTTACTTGCGTCAAACACTGCGCATGTGCTGAGGTCGTCCTCGTCTATAGAACGAAAATAATGCGCTAAGAGTTCCTTACCAGTAAGGAGGCCTTAAGGTACGACTATAAATACGGGCATTAGACACTTAGTTATTAGGACACCTACAAATTGGATTATCATTGATTGGTACAGATAAAATACATATTCATGCAGATTGTTGAATTTTCACTCGAATCATAAAATAAAACAATAAATCAACACAATCACTGTAATGAAAAATAGAATAATTAAAATGTGTCACCCTAGTTTAAAACATACAAATTTCAATATTTTAATAGAATTGTTCGCAAATAACGGTTACCCTATTCATTATTAAAAAAAATATTCTTCAGTTCCCATTCTGATACTAACCAAGGAGATGTCAATTCCAATGCAATTAATATTGACTCTGTTAACAATTTAGAAGTTAAATATTTCAGATTACCATTCATTGTTGATCTTACACCTAAAGTTTCAAAGATTTTATATCATGGTAATGTTAAGTTTGCCTTCTATAATGTTAGTACTATTCAGAGGTACTAGGATCAAGGATAAGAATAAATGTAATGATGGAGCCTGTGGATCTTCTTATATTTCAATAATAATAATACCTACCCCTTCTCACATATTTATTAAACACTTTTAATATGTACATATTTCAACAACTATGTTGTCATCTTCAGAAAAATTAGGTATCTACGATAAACAAAACAAACATAAAAATAGCAACCAACACTAACGCTATAAAATAGTAAATAAATATGAACCTTACAAGTTAAAAATTGTATCTTATAGCAATTCATAAAGTGGTGACCTCGGAATCTGTCCATAATCTGAATAAATTAAATTTAATCTGTTCTTAAAAATAAAAATACTTTAAAAAGAATCTAACTGATTGTTATAAGATACATTTCTTAACAATTTTAAATTATTCAAACTTATAACATGTCCAGATTCGAATATATGTTGGGCAACACTAGATTTTTCCATTCTATTATTTTTTAAATGAGCCATATGTTCTTTGAAACGAATTAAAATAGAACGTCTCGTTTGCCCAACATATATCCTATCACATGTACTACAAGAAATACCATAAATTCCCGATTTTTGAAAAACTTCGATTTTGTCTTTAGGTATGCCTAAAAGAATTTTCAAACTATTTAACGAAACGAAAATTACTTTAAAATTTTGATGTTTAAAAATCTTACCAAAACCTTTTGTAGAAACGTGAAAAGGAAGCTTAATAAATTTATTAATTGACCTTTCTAAATTTAAAGTTGTAGCATTTTTAACCAATAAATTATACTTACATTTTCGCAGAATATTGTTAATTAAATTATCAGAATAACCGTTATAACTTGCAATTAATTTTATGTATTTTAATTCATTATCAAATCTAACACGCGTTAACGGAAAATTTAATAAACGGTTAATTAAGAAATTAAAAGCAGCCATTTTATATTGGAAACTATGGTTAGAATATGATGTTATAAATCTATTAACATTAGTTCCTTTTCTGTATATATCAATTTCTAGTTTATTATCATTTCTGATAACCAACGTGTCCAAAAATGGTAATTGATTATTCATTTCCATTTCATATGTGAAAGAAATTGTTTCAAATTTAGAATTTAATTCTGATACAAAAGATTTAATATCACATTTAGAAGTATCAAAAATCGAGAAAATATCATCAACGTATCTAATCCAAACCCTAGGAAAATAAATAGCGTCTTCTTTAAATTTAAATTCGAAAAAATTCATAAAAAGATTTGCCATAAATGGAGATAAACTATTACCCATAGCTGCACCTTGTGTTTGTTGGTAAAATTTACCATCTACTTGGAAATAATTTTGGTACATACATAGTTTCGTAAGTTTAATATATTCCTTAATTAAACAAGGTGGAATTTCATTAATTTCTAAAAAATGTTCTAAAAATTTAATAGAATCTGGAATAGGTACGCTGGGAAACAATGAACAAACGTCAAAAGAAACTAAGATTTCACCGACTTCTAACTGTAAATTATTAACTTTCTTTATAAAATCTAAAGAATTATCTACTGACAAAGTGTTGAAATTGGTCGGTAAATTCTTAAATTCCTTTACAAGCCACTTAGAAATTAAATAAGTTGGCGAATTAATATTGCAGACAATGGGTCTCATTAAATTACCAGTTTTATGTATTTTTGGTAAACAATACATTTTCGGCATGACAGGATTAGACACTGATAACTTATATTTAATCGTAGGGAATTTATGGTATTTCTTGTAGTACATGTGATAGGATATATGTTGGGCAAACGAAACGTTCTATTTTAATTCGTTTCAAAGAACATATGGCTCATTTAAAAAATAATAGAATGGAAAAATCTAGTGTTGCCCAACATATATTCGAATCTGGACATGTTATAAGTTTGAATAATTTAAAATTGTTAAGAAATGTATCTTATAACAATCAGTTAGATTCTTTTGAAAGTATTTTTATTTTTAAGAACAGATTAAATTTAATTAATTCAGATTATGGACAGATTCCGAGGTCACCACTTTATGAATTGCCTATAAGATACAATTTTTAACTTGTAAGGTTCATATTTATTTACTATTTTATAGCGTTAGTGTTGGTTGCTATTTTTATGTTTGTTTTGTTTATCGTAGATACCTAATTTTTCTGAAGATGACAACATAGTTGTTGAAATATGTACATATTAAAAGTCTTTAATAAATATGTGAGAAGGGGAAGGTATTATTATTATTGAAATATAAGGATATGAATGATAAGTTAATGAACTCCAATTTGATTTATGCTATACCCTGCGGTCAGTGTGATAAAATTTATATAGGACGGACCTCTAATAGGCTTAAGACAAGATTAACACTTCATAGCAGTGATATTAAAACTAAAAAAAAAATCCGCGGTGGTCCGCACGAAACTTTCTTATACTTTATTGCTGAAAGAACTTTTCAAACAATTTTTTTTTTAATTCCAGTATATAACCTTTATACGAAAAATTGCTATAACGCGAACCGTTCACGAGATATAGAAAACGTTGATTTGATTAAACCATCAGTTTGAGATATTGCTTTCAAAATGTGTCAGTGTGATCTTCAATAGATAGGCACTGGAGCGCGCACAGCCACACATATGTTTAGCCGGCCGATCGCAATATTATAAAATTCGCGGTGGTCCGCACGAAACTTTCTTATACTCAGTTATACTACGTTTTTCGAAAAAACTTTTCAAATGAAAGTTGTTTAAAATATCAATATCTATAATTTATATAAGAATATTTTTTTCCGTAACGTTTACCGTTTTCGAGATATGGAAAAAGGTGATAAGAGTAAACCATCACTTCCGGTTAAGAGATTGCGTTCAAAATAGGACGTTTTCCTCCTTGCTACATACAAATGTTAAATTTAAAGTTTCAGAGCTCTAGCTCTAGCTATAATCGTTTGGACGCTAGAGCGCGCACAGACACACAGACACACACAGATACACAGACGTCATTCCGAAAATAGTCAGAAACGATTCAGGGGACCTCAAAACGCGTATAACCGTTAAAATCTCGAGTTCGAAAATTTTCATGATTCCTATACTTGCTTATACATAAAGTTACCTTCTCGCGCCCTTTCACGTACACCTTCTCGACATTGGGCGTCAAATATCGAATAATTTGATCGAAGTGAGACGTAGGTATGAACCCATCATCCCAATCGATGCAATGGTGATGATTCATTACCCAATTTGCTGTATTTCGAAGTTTCCTCGGCAACAATGTAAAACTGTGACCTGGTTTGAACACGTAGTGACTGATTTGGTTGTTGCTGTCGTATGATAATAATAATAATAATAATAATAATAATAATAATAATATTCCTTTATTGGACTAGGACCAGCCACGGGCTGTTCTTTCCTAGCCTAAAATAGATAAGTACATGTTATACAAAGTCATTCCCTATTCTAACATATAACCGAAAGAAAAATACAACCAATGATTATAATTAAAATTAAATATATAATTTAAAAATTAAATTTAAATTTATAATTTAAAAGCCAACCACAGAAGACATCCCCAAAGTACACTCGCCAACGCTACAGGTAGTAAACGACAAACGAACATGAGATAAAAATTCAAACTATATAGTGAAATGGAAGTCTCGGACTTCGCATTTGAAGCGGGAAGTAGAAAGAGATTTTAATTTTTCCGGCAAGGTATTGTACAATTTAGGAGCAGACACAGAGTACGATTTCGCAAACGCTGTCGTCGAGTGTTCAGGTATGTTTAATTTATTGTTTGTTCGTACCTCGATATTATGCAAATCTGACCTGAATTGCAATTTCCGACGTAGATACAATGCTGTACCCGTATTCAAGATCATGTGTATCAATGAGCTGTAATGAATAGCGCGTCTTATATTTAATTTTTTCCAGTTATAGCGTTCGTAGTACTCCGTTACATGCTCACGTCTAGTAAAGGCAACAGCGTAACGTAAACATGAGTTTTGAATTTTTTGCAATTTGTATGCATCTGTCTGGGACAAACATGGCCCATACACTACGTCACAATAATCAAGTCGGGATATTATTAAGGATTCTACTAGTTTAAGTTTAGTGCAGGTGGGCAAGATGTCTTTGTAATTATACAAATGACGCAATTTTGAATAGGATTCTTGCACTAATTTGTTTACATGTTGCGAAAATTTTAGATTTTTGTCCATAATTACTCCCAAATTTTTGCACTGATCCACTATCCCTAATGTGTTTGCGGCAATCATAATTTGAATATTTTTGTTTTCTATTTTACGCAACTGTGCAGGTACCCCAACAAACATAACAATTGATTTCGCAGGATTCAGCCTTAATGCATTGTCGTCAGACCACCCGTGAATATTATTTAAATCGTAATTTATTTTTTGAATCGCATCGATAAGGTTTGCAGGATTAAAACTAAAATACAGTTGATTATCGTCAGCATATGAATGTAGTTTACAATGCTTGATTCCCCATGAAAAGTCTACCATGTAAACAGTAAATAATAATGGTCCTAGAATTGAACCCTGTGGGACACCTGACTTCAAGAGAACAGAATCTGACATTCTTAGTTCTCCATTTATATTTCGATATGACACCACATGCGATCGACCATAGATGTAATTTTCGAACCATTTCATAGATGCAGCTGACAAACCGATATATGACAGTTTTGCTAACAATAATTGGTGATCTAGGCTATCAAACGCTTTGGAATAGTCTAGTAAAGTAATAGCCGTAATTTGTGATTCATCAATAGCTTTTAGTAAGTCATCCGTGACATCCAATAACGAAGTAGTAGTACTATGACCTACACGGAATCCCGATTGTTTGGCTGGAATTAATTGTAATGCATCCAACCGTGAATAAATTTGAGAATAAACGATTTTCTCTATAACTTTTGATAATGTTGGGAGAATACTGATTGGTCTGTAGTCGCTAAAGTCCATAGGTGTTTTTGATTTTGGGCTAGGTATTACTAACGCTTGTTTCCACATTTCTGGGATTACCCCATTTAATAAGGAATAATTAATAATATGCGTAATTGCCCCCAAACAAAACGGCACACAATATTTTAACATTTTTAGTGATATTCCGTCCACTCCCAAAGCGTTTGTGCGAATCGATGACAAGTATTTGTCAACCACATCCGATGTTATTGGCTGTAAAGAAAATTCGCCAGCAGTGGCATCCACCATATTTGACTTAAAATAACGAACAGTGTCTGTGTTAGCTTTCATAATTCCCCCCGCATTCGCAAATGTATTATTGAAAAAATTTGGATTATCCAAAAAAGGTGGAATGTTAATATCATCCCGCTTTTTATGCACACTTAATTTGTCTAATGTTTTCCACAAGTGCCGTGCATCTTTCTTATTGATACTTAAAACATGCTAGTTCCTTCGGCATGAAGACTTCGTCGTTCACCATAAAGCCTTGTATATCCAAAATTAAATATTCCATTTTCGATCGATTCATTTTGACCTTCGCTCGAACACTACGCGATTCTGGCTCAACTGTAACATTGAGCCAGTTTATATTCAAGTGAACTGCTTGACGATCTTCGTAAGTGGGGAATATTGAAACGCTTTATCGTGCAATATCAAGCAATATGCGGTTGTTCCGTCAGGAATTTCCTTCTTTGTACTATATTCGATTCTTATTTCCATTCCACTTTTATGTAAGGCTTCTGCTTGATAGCTACAATCTATTCCGATCAATGGCGTGTTCGATACAAATTGACTTGGTGATAATAACGGTTCGTTCGATTTGTAATAATATGAGTCTTGAAAGCGTGCGTACATGTCGTACAACACCGCAAAATGATTGCTATCAAAGTCGATGTTTAAATTGTCGTAGGGGTATCGTTCACCATTTAAAAACACTGTCATATTGGTTAAGCCGATGTTATCAAATTTCGCCATCTTTGCTTTCATCTTCCCCTTCTTCCCAGTCAGTTTCGAGCTGAGGGGCGGTTTTCACTGACCATGATTGCTTCGTGCTTTTGGGTATAGATGGGTATTCGTGGATTTCCCAACTTCTGAAAGGTACGTGCATTTCGACGTTTCTTCCTGATAATTTTGTCAAGGCAACTTGCTCTCGCAGTCCTACTGCTACGTGTGGTACCCTCCACAGTACTTTATCGAAACTTGTGGAGCCGAATGGTTGATGTGAGTGATACTCATAGCTCACTATCGAATTGTCGACTTTGATTTTGTCGGTTACGTTGAATATATCCATTTATATTGTCACCCGGTAACCCAACTTTTTCAAGAAGATACGATTCGCGCGTGTTAACCGCCCAATTGATCGTTTCGGACTGCCGATTGCTTGACTCTTCACTTTCCCTTTATACTTTTGCCTCCCGCGATCATCCGTTCGTATCTTTCGATTGTCGTACACTATTCCCATCGTTTTATTCTCTTGATCTCAAATGAAGTCTTATAGTAACTTCCTCTCCTCGGAAATTCACTAAGTTACCGTCTTGATCTAAGACGCGTACTGTGAGCGTACTGATGACATTACCTGTTACGGGTTGTTGGGGGCTCTCTATTATTTTGAATCCTGCCGGGACGTTCGGGAAAAACTGGTAAAGGACGTGGACCGGTTGCCCGTTGTTGTAGGAGCCGTTGATCAGATTGCAATATATTTTCAATGCGTTTACTTTGTTTATGTTCACTATATTATCCGATTCTTCCTCTACACCTGCTCGAAGCTTCCGCTTTTCAAATCCCAATAAAGAACCCACGCTTCTGTCTTGAGTGAAATCGAGAACTCGTGAACTTGTTATTGCGGTTTTCTGAGTATTGTGGTTCCCTTTTATTGTTACCTTAATCTCATGATTTCGTCTTGCGGCTTCATTATTCACGTAGGCGGCGATGTCGTCCACGTCGTACGTCCCCACGTGGATCTCCATAGGCTCTAGCAATAGCCCGATGGCGGAATAATATAATAAAATATTGCTTTCGTCAACGTTCGCAATAGAATTAAATGCGTCGAAGTTTAAAAGCGATAATTCATAGTTAGGTGATTCGTTTAAAAAAAATGGCGGATTAAAATTACAGGATAATTCTGACGATTTACCTGTTAATGTGAACGTATAGGATGCACATGCCTGTCGATCCATCGGTGTCGTACTACAACAGTACGTTACATGTGATCCGTTATATCTGTTAAAAACTCCAGACACAATTGACCCAATTGACGTCGGTATCCTTTTGATATCTGCGGTAATTGTAATTTATAATGCCCGTCCTATCGTTCGATAATAAATATTGTTCCATTTACACTGGAGGTCTTAAATCACCGTAACTATCGAAATATGTTATATGTTTATCTTGCTTATTATATGCTACCCAATGGGTACCTCGACCGAGCGCATTATCCAAATTGACAATTCCGCTTTCTTGTTTTCTTATTTTGGTTGGAAGTCTATTCCTCATATATATCCGACGAAAGTAAGGTATTGCTAGCATGCTTGCATACTTTTTCAATTGTAGGTTCGTCGGGGGGGGTCACCCCCCACCCTTTGGAAAATTTTGGTCCAAATGGCCCTCAGAACTTGCATTTTTAAGTCCTTGTTTTCTTCAAATGGCCTTGACCTTAATCTGCAACAAGTTTTCTGAAATGGTCTTGAATTTGACCTTCTATGCTGACCTTCATCCTGACCGGTCATTCAACGCGACTCATGGCCGTGGTCATGAGCGGGATCGGTCAAGGTCAATGACAGTATGTGGATATTTAAACGAGTTTTCTTCTAATTATACGTCAGTTGTATTGCAACCTCTACACCAAGCGGACCATTCAACAAGTTGTGCAGTCTTTCGTTCGTTTTAGTGATTGTGTAGTAAATTACAAAGGTAAGTTTTCTAACACTGTTTAATTGTGTCACATGTCCCTCATCGGGAGTTGTTATTCAACGAACTATAACGCAATCTTGTTTTACAGATCACAAGTTCGCATTGTGAAAACAATATATTATTTTAATAAGTAAGTAATCAAATTCTCATTTGTATGTTATATGTCTCAAGTTACGTGTTTAGGGTGCAAAATTTTAAAGAAGTAGTAGAACCCTTCTTAGATCCAAGTTTAATTTCAACGATCTCTATTATTCACCAGTAAGTTATAACTTTTATATAATTTCATTTATTAATTACATTAATGTTAAAATGTCTGAAGAAGTGCTTTAACAAAATTAGTTGAATTGAGTGTGTCATTCTCTTAAAATGTAATGCTAACAGTCGTTTACAGATATCTTCACATCTTCTATTTTAATTCTTCACCATCCGGGTCGCAGCAACGAACAGTAAGTTTGACTTTGAATAATCATTATGTAACTAATTATATTATGAATCTTTGTGATAAAGATGTCTCAGAAATCATCCTCAAGCTGGTCAGTGTTGAACGCCGCCGAGGACGGTTTCGATGAAATCGCGGACTTGGCGGACGTAAATAACTTAACAACCGGACGAGCGTGGAACCCCGCGGAGGATGATTTCATGGAAGCTTTAGATAAAATCGATCTAGACAAATTCGTGTTTGAGAACATGTCCGCCAATGATTGTACACAAACAAAAATATAGAGCGCGGACGTAAAGTCGAAGCATCGCGGTCAACACTAGCGCGAACTCACCGGTTGATGTATGTGTCGTCTTAGCCCGATTATGCGTTCGCTATCCGGCTCGAGCCGAAAACGGACTTTTCAACAACGTAATGCAAAACGGGCGTCATCCGAATTACACGTTGTTGAGAAGTCGACAAAGACAGTCACCGTTTCCCAAGAGGTATTTGATGAACAATATTTATGTTGCACATCAATTTCCTCGCAGGAAATGATGACCCGTACTACCGTGGCGGTGAAGGAAAAAAAAGTTAAAATATTATCTAACGATTGTATCAAACCCGCAAAACATAACGCTCCAAACATTTTGAAGGCTTTACTAACAGCACCGGTAAATGAAAAGCTTCGCAGAACCTATGCTATTCTTCCACCACCAATGGTTACACCTCACGTGTGTCTTGATGGTGGGAACAACCACGTCGAGCATTCTACAACACGTAACGTCTAGGGTGCCACCAAAAGTCGTTAAAGTTGATGTATTTGCTCCCTCAACGTCCAAGGTTTTCCAACCTTGCAAGTCGAGGGATCCATCCACGAACATTAACGCACATGTTGGCACCCCTTCGACGTTGCGGGTTGTGAGAGTTCCTAAGAACGTCAACGTTGATGTACGAGCCTCTTCAGTGTCCAGTGTGGTTCGAGCCTCACACTTCGGAGGTTCACTCCACAACCATGAACATTGACGTCAAGTCACATGTAATTCAACCCTTAACGTCAAGGGTGTCGTCAGCCAATATGGATGCTGAGAGATCTTTGGCGTTGAGAGCTAACCCACTCCCCCTGCCGAACGAGGATTTTTTAGATAATATTGTAGCAAACAGTGGGGCATACCTTTATGGTGTAGATCATAATGTCAAAAAAATCATTAATGACGCTAAACAAACTTTTAGAACCATTTTACAGCAAAAATTAGAAAGTTTACAAAATTCTTTGAAGCAATATCAAGCATTTAAAAAATTCTGCGGTTTGGTGGAAAGCACTAACGCGGTAAACGTGGGAACGTATTTAAATACGAGCGTGCTCGCGTAATGGCACACCGCCGAAACTATGCATATGTGGAAGAGGTGCTATCATGTGTGTTAAACGAGCGGTTTTGGTGTTCCATGTGCGTGCGCCGAACATTATTTACGGTTCGTGTTGTTGATGATAGCGAATTGTTTGATGAAACTACTTCAGACATGGATGTGGAATGAATGGTATAGTGCAATATTTAGGATTTGTAGTATTTATCATTGAATGTTTGAATGGATAAACTTAAGCGGTAGCATCTATACATCTGTCACTCATATCTTGGATGTCTTCTTACACGTCTGTTTAAATCATCATATATATTTTTATATCGTAGAAATTAAGTTTAAGCTGTAGTCATATATTATATTTTTTAGTATTTAAGTAAAGGTGCAGGTATAATTATAGTCATATAGATTAATTAATTTAAAGTTAATCAGTCGGAATGTAAAATTTAGAATGTTTTGACTGTAACTTATAATAATCATATGTTACAATATATATGAATCTTCGCTATATGTTTTAAATTTAGAATGTTTTGACTGTAACTTATAATAATCATATGTTACAATATATATGAATCTTCGCTATATGTTTTAAAGGGTTGCCTATTTTTGTCGAATTAGTGAATGGATATGTGACAGGAATTTTTTAAATTATATATACTTCATACCTAATATTATTTTTGCAACGAATATTTTTGATGCCGATATGTATTGGACTTGTATTGTACGTAGATATAATAAACAAGTAATACGTAATTCCTCAGTTGTTTTTAATCTGCCTTATTGACAATATCCATCTTTGGTTAACGTAATGGGAGACCTCGCAATTATCACACAACCCATATCCTTGCAAATTCAAAACGTTGCGTACGGTAACGATGATACATCTTTCAAAGTGCCCTATTCGGAGGGAATTGTAAGCGTTGTTTGATAGTAGGCGCATCTGGGTCGGCAAAAACCAATGTCATGTTATCACTATTAACGGCATCTGCTGGTTTGCGTTACCTTAACATATATATGTGCTGCAGCTCCCTTTATCAAAACAAATACGAATATCTCCGTCGATTATTGAAGCCATTGACAGATTGCGGATATGTTGAATGCTCAAATGTGGACGAATTTATTCCACCATCACAAGTCAAAGAATATTCATATCATCTTCGATGATATAAATCCTACGGGGCAAAATGTTATAAAGGAATATTTCTCATACGGTCTACATAAAAATGTTGATTGCTTCTACCTTTGTCAAAGCTATAGCGCCATTCCGAAACAACTGATTCGTGATAATTGCAACCTTCTAATTTCATTTCGTCAAGATTTTACAAATTTGAAGCATATCCATAATGATCACCTTGTGGGTGACATAACGTGGGATGAACTCACGCAAATTTGCAGAGCATGTTGGAATGTACCTCATGGAATCTTAGTAATTGATCTTGATTGCTCCAAAAATAACGGTCGTTATCGGAAAGGGTTTGATGAGTACATTGTGATTTAAGATCGATCGTATGACTTACGTGTATCAGTGTCGTTCGATCCACCAACGTGGTAACTCATTATGAATATGACGTTAACTCAGCAACTAATCAATGCACGCGAGGACGTGCAACGGAAGATTCGCGCTTTAAAGGGTGATATTGAAGAAGCAAAACTTCGTGCTGAAGCTCACTACGCACCGCTTCAGAAACCACTTAAGGATATTTCAAAAAAATTAGACACAATAAATTTATTATCAGTCAAGACACCAGCTCATCCAAAAACCGATCATAAAGAGTATTCAGCAAATGTTTCTTCGATATCCTCTGACACGGATAATGTTAAACTTAAAAGATTCAAGCGTCGTCGAACTTCCACCCCTAAGAAGCCAACAGTGCGTCCAGTCTCATTCCTTCGGGACGAGGAGGCATTCACAAATCAACGGATGGATTTTGAAGATGTATATGATCAACAGTACGGTATTCGTGCAACCAGAGACGGATAATTGGTGGATTCACCTACGATGGTTCACTGGGCTTGTATGAACTCCTATTCAAACAAGCGCCAAGTAAATTCTCACTTCAAGACATGCGCGATTATAGGGAATTTTTACGACGCACACACGCAGATGGTGAAATCGCTGAGGACTACGAAAATAAAAAATTCACAGAAATTGTTCATCCGATTTTACAAAATAAGAAACCGTTGGTGCATTGGGCGAGATATTGGCCTAACCCTACACATACAGGTGGAGGTTTAGAAAAGCATGTGGTGCCTGGTGCTATTAAAGAATATGAATGTGATATGACACCATTTAGCGTAACGTAATTAGAACTATATAAACTAGTTCACGTTACTAATGTCATAACTGGGTCATATTGCATTCAATTAACGGGGACAGTAAATAATACGCATAAGTATATGTACCTCATTTAAATTACTTAGATCAGCATTAGAAATAATATAAATAGTTAGTTCTCATTCTAATTAATATAGTCTATTACTATAGTTCGTAGACATATAGTCTTTAAGATAGTGTACGATCGATGTTACGACGATAGAACTTTAAACATCACATTTTCTACAACGGCTTTCATTAACATGTATTGACTTATTTCATGAATATTGGGATGATGTTAATGAACTCGTGGATAGGTTGTGTTTATTGATCGCATCTCAGACGGCGGGTCATACAGGACATCACAACGAAATAATTTCTATAATTGAGGTTATCCGATAGATCTGCATATAACAGTCAATATGTGCTAACAACGTCAGAACTCTTTCTGCGATATAGGGTGTAACATGTCACTTAATCGATTCGGTAAGCATGCTCATGCGACAATTGATAAATTCGGACAATCCAGCCACGAGCACAGTATAATCAAACATTTTTCGAAACCGGAAGTGCTTAAGTTTCATCGCAAACCCACAATTTTCACATTGTGTGGGGATGGTGCCACCGATCCTGCTAAGGAATACTTCCTGATCAAGAACAAGAATTACAAAAATGAATACAAGAACTACTTCTATGAAGATCGAATAAAAGAGGCTAGAATGTCGGATAATGTTCAAATGTTTGTCAACCACACAGAACTCAATAGGATCACGGGGATATTGAAGCGAGGTGACATCATTCGATGTAAGAATAAGTTTCCAAAACTAATACGACCATTTTTTGTTGAGTTGTTACTAGAACACCTGTGATGAAAAACGTTAAGCGGGATGTTGTCAACGAACTTCATGCTCCTGCGAAGAGATATTTCAGGAGGCGAAGAGTAATAATTAAAGGGTTAAATGATTTGTTCCAAGCAGATCTTGTAGAAATGATTCCATACGCTAACGAGAATGACAACAACAAGTACATTCTCACAGTTATTAACGCTTTCTCGAAATACGCCTGGGCAGTTCCTCTCAAAAACAAAACTGGTAAAGAGGTGACCAAGGCGATCAAGAAAATTTTCTTGGATAAAAAACACTAAAAATTTGCAAACGGATCATGGTAAGGAATTTTACAATACCGACATTAAAAAAGTGATGTTACAATACGGCATTAATCACTACAGTACTTATTCCACGTTAAAAAGTTCTATTATCGAACTGTTCAAGAGAACTCTTAAGGAGAAAATGTGGAAGGAATTCAGCATGCAGGGGAATTATAAATGGTTGGAGTTACTACCTACATTGATACATAATTATAATAATTCTGTGCATAGGACAATACGTATGAAACCAATTTCCGTGAACCGACGAAACGCTTCAGCATTATGACGTTAACACTCTTTAGCCGCTGCTTGGAACAGTTGTAGTAAATTATCCAGCCGTTCTTCTTGACGTACATCAGCGATCGTCTTATGACCCCACGCCAACGTATGATAACCGTCCTTCATTACGAATCGTTTGTCATCCTTCGCTGATAAGGCCACCTTGTTTTTCAATTCGGTGTACACTGTGTGAAGGGAAGATCGAAACACATACATTTGTTTAAATACCAACCCACCAACTTCAACCACTCGTTTGTAATCCGTTACGCTTAAATCTTTCTCAATAACATATCGTTGGACGCCTTTAGCTTTCTTGGTCGTTCAATTCAGCGATGTCACGCAATACGCCTTGGCTCCAGTTCTATAAAACGATGTTAGTATAGTGTTCGGATATTTGTCTTTCATTTTTCCGACGACGGATATCCCCCGAGGGATGTTGTGCACATTCGGCACGGTATAATTTGAAGTATCGAACATATCGATGTTTTCTTTTATATCCTCGTATACGTTATCGGTACAAATTTCCAAAATTAAGGAATCGGTGTCAGTGTCTAACAGGGACATGTTCGACCGTACTTCTTTTTTAAAAAATTATATAAGAAATCATAAATTACTATTTTTGATAATTCTAACACACAAAATCCAACGTATAGTGGCTTTGTGTATTTTACTTCCACGACTTTCATTTCTCGCAAAAGATTTTTGATGACTTGAAGGTCGGTTTGGCTATTAACGCTTCCACGCCAGGCCTTCTAAAACGACTTTCCCAATGTGTTACCAATCTAATTTCGACCCTATTTTCGACATTCTCCATTGTTTTCCCGAATACTATATTATTCATTGCTTTATAATGGTTTTTTCCGAACTCGTTCTGAGCATTTTGACGTTTTGCCGAATTAAAATCTATGTATTCTTTCATCCACTCTGAATGTTTAAATTTTAAAGCTCTATGTATGTTCTTAAGCCGCAAACCATTTTGCAGGCATTGTTTTAAATTTTCATAATGAATTATATAATTTAATTTGTCATTTACATTTGCTATTAATTTTGATTGTTTTGAATTACCCACATATATACTTTCGGGACAGAATGGTAAATCATTGTGCTCGTCGTGCACATTTTCAGAATATTCGAGATCCACCTCAAATACATATCCAATTTCTTTATCATCTATATTGTCCATATCTATCGCATTTATTTCAGCTTCCGTTAGCCACATGAAGTCACCAGTTGGCAATTTACATCGCATCGCATAGCCGTATAGATTGGTAGCATCTAAATATAAAATGTATTTCGATGGTTTTCCATCATCATAGTCTTCGAGAAATTTATTATTTGCTACAGCTGATCGCTTCGAGCACATACTAAGTCCGCCTCTAATTCCCTTCTTGAAAAAATGTAGCATATCAATATCTGTCAACAGCTCAAGTCATTCGCAATAGAGCGTCCCAACCAAAGCCGAGCGCAGTAAAGTAGTGGCACGGGTCTAATTTATAGAATTCGATACATATCTCCCTAAAATTCTCAAAAATATCCGCAAGCTAGAGAACATCTGATTTTACACATCTGCATAGTCTCCCAACGTTTGACATCCGAAAGTATCCCACACCCTTCTGGCGCGAGCGTAATCATCTTCGGATACATTTTTGGCGGTTAACGCATCGAAAAAGTGTTCATGTTCCGGCAGCATTGGGTACTTCTAGCTTCTCGAAAGAGTCTAAAAACCAATACGGAAATACTCCCTTTTGACGCATAAGCATACATTTTGTTGGATCATCGAATTGCTTCTTAATTTCGAGACATTGATCGTCTTCCAAAAATGATCCTAACTTTTGTAGAGAACATGCCATAAATCGGAATGAACAAATCGAAGTTTCATAAACACTTTGCGTTGTATCCCTTTTGCATCTGTGGTTTCCCCTACGTGCACCTTTTTGGAGAATGTTATATACTTTTCTTTATTTTGCGCTATAACGTCAAACTTCTTCTTCATTCAATGCAATGCTTTTCACGAACATGTGAGTATCATAATTCGACAAGTTGTGAAAAAGTATCGGTATAAACTTGGGTATTTGGTAATTCACGTTGCAGATTGAATGGGCTGCACCACGATATGCTCCCGTTAGGTCATGATCGTATACTTTCTGATTTTTGTCGGTAATTCTTTTGTCGCAAATATGACACATCAACGTAGCATCGTGTAGAAATTGTTCCAAAAAATCCAACGGAATCATTTCATTGGTTCTACTTAAATGCTTTTTATATATTTCGACCACATCATTTTCCAATTTTGCTACAAATTTGCTGCGTTTCGCCCACAATACATTTGAAAGCGCATCATCGTATGTGCATTTAATAAAATATGCGAATGCGTATGGCTCATGTTCAAAACATTTCTCAGTATATGATACATTTTCGTTACGTACTCTTTCTTCCCTGTTTACAGGCTTTAAGAGTGCCTCAAAATCGGCATAAATTACGAAAGGTAATTTCATTTGTTTTTCAAAATTTTCAAATTGCAAAATGTTTGCCTTCTCGACGTTTCCATATTTATTAATTTTTAAATCTGTGGTCGGTACACTGGCCTTCACTTTAGTACAATCATCGCTTTGGTGACGTATCAACTTGTATTCTGACGTAAAATACACCAAACACCCATCGCAAATAAATCTTTCGTGTCCATTATGGCACGCTTGTGAATTGACAAGCCGTGATAAGCGCCCATCCTGTAACATTTAGATAATCACTTCTCTCTTTGTTTATTATTGTTTTTTTTTTTTCTTACCTGAATCCCTTTCTTCAAATTCCGACATTTTCGTTTTGATTTCCTCGATAAATTCCTCGTAAATTTGGTACAAGTCTGACGTCATCGTTAATATTTTGTTTCTGGTGTTGAAAGATTTTATTTCGGAGTCATCCTTAGTGTGTAAAAAATATATGCCAAAACATTCTAAATTCACTTTGAGACTGCCATGCATATGTAGCACTGACAGCAATAGAGCAACAACTTTTTCTTATATTGTACTCGCATATTCAACAATGTCCACTTCATGATCACTTCCAGTTACTCGAAAACTTGTTATTCTATCACCAAATGTGCTACCTATTTTTTCCACTCCATCATCAATAATTACAAAGGCGTTACGCTTGTGGTTGTTGCTGCGTAGGTGAGCCGAATAGCACTTCTTGTTTACATACTCATTACATATGGAACACAATGTGGCATTTGACGAATGTGCCTCGTCAATTTTCTGTCGTTTGCCGATGCAGCTCGTTTGTTGATGTCTTCGGAGATTATCCGAACGGGTGAAGTCTTGTCCACAATGGTCGCAAGTCAACATTTTCAGTTTTAGCAGAACACTGTACACTACTACACTTCACAACTGCTTACTTTATGACGAAATTTGTCTCACAGTTCCTTTATAGTGGATGCCTCCTCGGACAAACTCAGGGGGGGGGGGTAACCTTGACTATAGTAGTTATCCTAAAACTGAACCAAGGCTATTCGCGGCCAAGATCACGGTCTATGTTGGTATTTAGCGTCAAATTAACATCGGAAAAAATAATATGACACTGAACTTGACCTCAGAACTGACCTCGACCTTCCAATTGATCCGGTTTTGCCTATTAATATTCTTTGAGCGCGACCTGCTTTGACCTCGACCTTGATTTGCCAATTCATAAACCTCCTCCTGGAACAATGTAGGTCAAGGTCAAGGTCAGGGACATGGTCACCCAGTGTGACCTGAACCTTGACCTGGACCTTGACCTTGACCTTGACCTACATTTTTTCCAGGAGGAGGTTTATGAATTGGCAAATCCCTACTACTCTTATACTTAGTTATCCTACGTTTTTCGAAAAAACTTTGCAAATGAAAGTTGTTTAAAATATCAATATCTATAATTTATGTAAGAATATTTTTTTCCGTAACGTGTACCGTTTTCGAGATATGGAAAAAGGTGATAAGAGTAAACCATCACTTCCGGTTGAGAGATTGCGTTCAAAATAGGACGTTTTCCTCCTTGCTACATACAAATATTAAGTTTAAAGTTTCAGAGCTCTAGCTATAATCGTTTGGACGCTAGAGCGCGCACAGACACACACACACTCCACAGACAGACACACACACAGTAACACACACAGACACACACACTGACACACACACAGCACACACACACAGAAACACAGACGTCATTCCGAAAATAGTCAGAAACGATTCAGCGGACCTCAAAACGTGTATATCCGTTGAAATCTCGAGGTCGAAATTTTTCATGATTCCTATACTAACTAGATGTGCTCTTTCACAACACATGAATTTGGAACATCATTCTGTGGACATGGATAATACTAAGTTCCTCCAGATTGTTGAAATTAATACTATTATACCTAAATCTATGAACTTTAAATCTGATACTGATAATAGAAATGTGATCTATTCATTTCTATTAACCTGTAATAAAAAGTTTTCTAGTCGGACTGATAATACTTTTGATTCACTTGTTTAGGGGGTTCCCTTTCCTTTGTAGGTTTTTTAAGGTAAGTTGGTATTTATCCTGTGTATGTTAATTTATTATTTGTAGTTTGGTTTAATAATTGTTTGGTTTTATTTTAATTGTTGATTATTGTTAATTCCGTGATTTTGTTTTCAAATTCAATTGTAGTTGTAAAAAATAATTTCGTTTTCAACGTTGTTATGTTTTTGTTATGTTTATGTTTGTTTTGAACTTATCTTGTTCACATTTGTAAGTTGTTGTTTTTTGATTACATTGTATTTATTATATTGTGTGCCGTTTGTTGTAGTGACCCTGATGAAGCATACATTTAGATGCGAAATATTGGTGAAAAAATAAACTATTCATTTTTAATATCGAGTTTACGACAAATGCAAACATTTTTTAGTCATCCAAAGATCTACAGACATAGGACAACTTAATACAATACATTATTTGTGCTTAGAATAATATACAACACAAAACAATATTAACAATTTTACATAAAACCACGCACGTCATAAAAACATTTCTCCAACAAATAGTACTTGTAGCTTGTATTTAAATACCTCAAATACGTTATCTTTTGAACTCGCTTGCTGTAGATTGTTATATACGAGTAGTGAGGTGACCGTTCAAACGGACCAATATTATGTTTCATACTCCTCAGGTTGTTGCAATCTCTGGTTACGTAACTATGACTAACACTATTTTTATCAAATATATCAAGGAGTAAAATAACGTGTGTAACAAAAGTTTTGTAAATATAATTATTCAATAACATATTGTACAACAAGTGTTGAAAAGGCAAAATTTCACACGAGTTTGCAGGATTGAGCCACGAGCCGCAAGGCGAGTGGCTTAAGCAAACGAGCGTGAAATCGACTTTTCAACACGTGTTTTACACGATACTTTTCCGACGACCACCATAACAATAAAAATCAAAAGTATATATTGATTAAAGTTTCAGAATTCACAAATGACACATGTTAATAAATGTCAAATTTCATTTGTAACCACGATTGCACTACCCGTGTTGAAAATTGTATTTTCAACACGGCTGACAGCCAATCAGATTGATCGATTTTATATTTCACACGGGTACTCCCTCCATTCGCAATATCCCACTTTCAGTAACAAAAAACGGTGTACAATTCAATACATTTCATAATGGTCGTCGGAAAACTATAATTCTTTTATTTTTTTGGTAGTACAGAAAACGATTCAGTTAAGCTTTAACTATAATTATAATGTATATCACAGCAGCTACAGGGTTATGGGTTTCAATGGTTCGCAATTGGGTTCGTGCCTCAATGCCTCAGCCTTTGGACGGTAAGTGGGTAACTCTCGAATTATTTGATAGATTCTTCGTCGTAGTTATTCTTCATTTTCATACTCCTCTTTAGGTACACATGGGATATCTTGTTGCCTTAACCAATTTTGATTTTTTCTCGTATAATGGTACGATGCCAGATCCGGCCAGAACAAAGTATTATGATTAACATGATGCGTTTGATTAAAATTCACTAATTTGGGGAGGCATCTTCGGATATAAATGTCTGCATTTACAGTTTCGCCCCTAACTCGTCCAACATACTCTTAAAAAACAGCTTCCGAAATGGTGCAGTACACTAGTACCTTGTTCTCAAATTTCGCTTTTTTCTTATTCCTTACGTCCTAAATATTGTCTGTATAAATGCCTTCGTTTCCTTTTATTTCGCAATTAGATAATGTAAAATATTTTTAGTTTGTAAAATTGCCATGCCATTGTTTCTGAAATGTTGTAAACTTAATTGTCTGCAGAACCTTGGAATCCTCTCTAATTTAGCAGCCGTGTATTTTGGACGCTATTGTCGCTTTCTATATTTTAAATTATTTCGCGGTCGCGATTGTATAGTATATGACGTTTCTTAGTTCGCTTTCATCATGTGAGCAGATTGGGGGGGGGGGGGTATACACAACATAATCATAATGTTGGCTTCCATCGTCAAATAGCGCCATAAAGATATCAACAATGTATTAGCTGATTGTAAACATTTTTCTACAATAACGTCCTCAATATTACACAGCAATTACAGAATACTGTCACAATCGTGTCTCGAACTTAACAATGTTCAAGATTCTATGTCCTTCTTGCCTGTGGATAGGATTGATCTCAAGTCGATTATTATGAGTTTGAAAAATACTAAAAGCACTGGTTCAGGCGCAATGTCGGTTGAATTGATCAAATTTGTATGCGAACAAATTTTAGATCCGCTGGTGCACCTCATAAATTTATCAGATCTTGGGAGGTGTTTTCCTGACCCACTGAAGTTGTACCAATTTTTAAGACGGGAAACACATCGAAACAGGCTGGTTTTAATACTCAGTGTCTTCTCCAAGTTATTTGAATGTGTAATGTGCAGTCGTATACTAAGCTACTACTACTACTACTGAAACTGCACGCTACCAGTTCGTCCAGAGGGTGCATGACCATTTGGATAGAGGGAAGTGCGTGGCAGGTCTTTTGATTGACCTCTCGCGAGCTTTTCACCTTGTCGATAGAAACTTCATGATACATAAGTTACAAAGTCTTGGAATTCGGGGATGTGTATGTGATTGATTGACGTCTCTTATGATTGAGTGTGGAAGTGCCAGGCCAGAAATATTTAATGTGTATAATGTATATACTTTCTTATACTTTATGTATAAGTAAGTATAGGAATCATGAAAATTTTTGAACTTGAGATTTCAACGGATATGCACGTTTTGAGGTCCCCTGAATCGTTTCTGACTATTTTCGGAATGACGTTTGTGTGTCTGTCTGTGTGTCTGTGCGTGCTCAAGCGCCCAAACGATTATAGCTAGAGCTCTGAAACTTTAAACTTAACATTTGTATGTAGTAAGGAGGAAAATGTCCTCTTTTGAACGCAATCTCTCAACCGGAAGTGATGGTTTACTTTTATCACCTTTTTCCATATCTCGAAAACGGTACACGTTACGGAAAAAAATATTCTTATATAAATTATAGATATTCATATCTTAAACAACTTTCATTTGAAACGATTTTTTGAAAAATGTTGTATAACTGAGTATAAGAAAGTTCAGTGCGGACCACTGCAGATTTTTACTTTCTTATACATTATGTATAAGTAAGTATAGGAATCATGAAAATTTTCAAACTCGAGATTTCAACGGATATACACGTTTTGAGGTCCCCTGAATCGTTTCTGACTATTTTCGGAATGACGTCTGTGTGTCTGGCTGTGTGTCTCTCTGTGAGTGTGTGTCTGTGAGTGTGTGTCTGTGCGCGCTCTAGCGTCCAAACGAATATAGCTAGAGCTCTGAAACTTTAAACTTAACATTTGTATGTAGCAAGGAGGAAAACTTCCTATTTTGAACGCAATCTCTCAACCGGAAGTGATGGTTTACTCTTATCACCTTTTTCCATATCTCGAGAACGGTACACGTTACGGAAAAAAATATTCTTACATAAATTATAGATATTGATAATTTAAACAACTTTCATTCGGAAAGTTTTTTCGAAAAACCTAGTATAACTGAGTATAAGAAAGTTTCGTGCGGACCACCGCGGATTTTTACTTTCTTATACATTATGCATAAGTAAGTATAGGAATCATGAAAATTTTCGAACTCGAGATTTCAAAGGATATACACGTTTTGAGGTCCCCTGAATCGATCCTGACTATTTTCGGAATGACGTCTCTCTCTCTCTCTCTGTGTGTGTGTGTGCGCGCGTTCGTGTGTGTGTGTGTGTGTGCGTGCGCGCGTTCGTGTGTGTGTGTGTGTGTGTGTGTGTGGGCGCGCGCGCGCTCTAGCGTCCAAACGATTATAGCTAGAGCTCTGAAACTTTAAACTTAACATTTGTATGTAGCAAGGAGGAAAACATCCTATTTTGAACGCAATCTCTCAACCGGAAGTGATGGTTTACTCTTATCACCTTTTTCCATATCTCGAAAACGGTACACGTTACGGAAAAAATATTCTTGTATAAATTATAGTTATTGATATTTTAAACAACTTTCATTTGAAAAGTTTTTTCGAAAAACGTAGTATAACTGAGTATAAGAAAGTTTCGTGCGGACCACCGCGGATATCATGAAAAATTTCGACCTCGAGATTTTAACGGATATACGCGTTTTGAGGTCCCCTGAATCGTTTCTGACTATTTGCGGAATGACGTCTGTGTGTGTGTGTATGTGTCTGTGTGTCTGTGCGCGCTCTAGCGTCCATACGATTATAGCTAGAGCTATGAAACTTTAAATTTAACATTTGTATGTAGCACGGAGGAAAACGTCCTATTTTGAACGCAATAGCTCAACCGGAAGTGATCGTTTACTCTTATCACCATTTTCATTATCTCGAAAACGGTACGAGGTATTAAAAAAATGTTCTAATATAAGTTAAAGAGATTGAAATTATAAACAACTTTCATTTGAAAAGTTTTTTCGAAAACCGTAGTATAACTAAGTATAAGTAAGTTTCGTGCGGACCACCGCGGATTTTTTAATATGTTTTAATGATTTACAGAAATAGATTCAAATTGCGAGATAATCAAGTTCGCTGATGACACTGCTTACTTACTTACTTATCTCACTTATAAAAGACATTACATGCAAAACGAAAGTCTGGTGCTTTAAGAATAGGCCTGTATTAAATGAAACTAAAACTGAATGCATAGACTATACGATTATCCGTGTCATATGTCTGTTGCCAATGTTGTGAAATATCTGTGTATCTTTGTTGACTCAAGATTCTCTTGATCCTTACACATCGAGCAAACTTGCAATAAAATTAGCAAATCTTATTATGCAATTTTAAAATTACGTTCCATACTTGATATTCAGGGATTATTAAAAAATTATTATGCCATGGCTTATTCTCATATTACGTATATTATAATTTGGGATAAATCATCGCTCACCAAGAGGGTTTTTGTTAAACAAAAGGGGTTAATGCGGTTGATTGTTAGACTCGGACCGTTGGATTCCTGCAAACCTCATTTTTGTGTTGACCCGTAGTTCCATATCATTACACATGACAATTTGCATGTAATGTATAGTTGAACATCATCTGCATATATATGATTATACAAATATTTTAGATTTCTTTCTATATGCAGAATAAATATCGAGAAAAGTAAAGGTCCTAATATGGTGCCCTGCGGTACTTCGCTTTTTGTTGCAAATATGTCTGATAATATCTCATTATATTTGACACATTGTATACGTTCTCTCAAATATCCAGAAAACCAAGCGATAGCTGTATTATCAAGTCCTATATGATGCAGTATTGCCAACAATAGCTCAATGTTAACTAGGTCAAACGCTTTACTTTGATCTAACAATATGAGGAAAGCAATTTCTGTTCTATCCATCGCTTTAGATATATCATCCACTACTTTTAATAGCGCCGTTTGAGTGCTATGTTTAATCCTAAAACCTGATTGCAGCGTTAGCTGAATTGAATTTGATTCAACGTGCTGTCTGAGCTGATATGACACAATTTTTTCAATAATCTTCGATAAAGTTGGCAAAATACTAATAGGTCTGACATCTGATAGCTTATCTGCATTTAACTTTTTGGGACAAGGTATAACTATCGCGGTCTTCCATATAGTCGGAAATTCGCCAGTGGATAAAGACGTATTTATTATGTGAACCAACGTTTATGATATTTGGTAATATAAAATTAATCATTTTTATATTGATGTTGTCAATACCTGTTGCTTCTGTTTTTATCGTTTTCAAATTTCGATATATGTCGGATTCCGTAATGCTCTCGAATGTGAAACTATTATTGTTAAATTTTGTATTCATATATGTGTTAAGTACATCTCGATGAATAGTAACATCTCCCGCCACGTTTATAAAATATTCATTTATATTATTCGGAGTTATATCACTTGGTAAGTTCAGATTGTTTAATTTCTTGCTATTTTTTATACCGATTTTCTTTAAATTTTTCCATGTTTCAGCTTGATTTCCTTTATTAGTGTTTAATTTTTGTTTGATGTATGCAGTTTTTTCGTTTCTTATTGCTTGAGTTATGTAGTTTTTTAATTCCAGATAATAATTTTTATCAGATTGTTTTTGTTTTTGTATATTTTTTCAGAGCTTTATTTCTAGTTTTAATCATTTCTTTTATGTTGTATGTTATATACGGAAGATCAATTTTTTTTCTTGGGCAGTATTGCATGATGAGGCATGTAAATCAAATATACAATTTATTCTTTGTGTTAGTGCTCTTACTTTTTCATTCACTCCCACTATATTATATATTGACTCCCAATCAATATTCATCGCATCATTTTCAAACCTAGCGCGGTTTATGTCATTAAGTTTTCTATAATAAGATTTCCTTATTTCGGGATAGTCGTATTCCATTTCGAGGTTACATACACCATCAAATGATCGGTGATATCATACGTGTCAATAGTATTACACGAAGCTATATCAAGATCCTCACTAATGCATACATATCTATTAATGATTCACTTGTGCTAGTGATTCTGGTTGGCTCTTGTACTATTTGCCTTAAATTGTACTGTGATATACAAGACTCAAAATATATTGTATCCATGTCTTCTTTATTTAGCATATTTATGTTTATATCTCCTATAATAATAATTGAATCTACTTCTAAATAAATATTTTCCAAGATTTCAATGAAATTGTCTAAACAGCCTATACTTATATTTGGTTGTTTATACATTACACATACTCCTATAGAACGCTTTTTAACTAATATTTTTAACCACGACTGTTCTAAGCCGGTATTATATGTAATGTCTTTATAATATATTCTATATTTAAAACCGTTTTTATATATAAACTTATCCCACCTCCGCGGGTGGGGCGGTCAGATCGAATTATTTGATAATTATTTATTGATACATACTCACTGGGATAGTCCTCATGTAACCACGTCTCCGTAACACCAATAATGTCAAAAGAATTTGCCGTTATTATGTCTCTAAACAATTCAAATCCAGTATTCATTGACCTTATATTAACATGCGCAACACTTAGTCAGTTTCTCTCCTTCATGATGGTAGGGATCCCGTTTTTATATTTAATTTTCGATTTTTCCCCCTTCTTCATCCTTTCATCCATCTCTAACTTTACGGCCTTAAGTGTCGAAATCAAATATTGTGGACATGTTTCGCAACAATCATACATCATTATATATCATGCCGATGATGATTACATATTTTGGCCTGATCTTGCATCGTCGCATTATGTGAGAGATACACTCAACTGGTTGGATGTCTATCATGTACCATATGTTCCTAAAAATTATAAGCCTCCGAATGCCCCTCAGGCAAGGCCAATTAAAACTTTTTGGGGCCTATTAGCAGGAAAACTGTATGAACATGGTTGGAAGGCCCAAAATGAACAAGAATTGTGGATTTAGAAAGCATCCAAGTAAGACGAAAACTTCGTCTCATTGAGGATAAAGGACCATTAGCAGCAATCTCACTTGTGTTAAAGTCTAAGGTCGATTAGTTATTTTTATGTTATGTTTGCTTAATAAAGGTTTATTTTGTTTAACTTATATTTTATTAAACTTTTTCCTATAGCTTATGAGACAGGAGTTATCGGTATACAGATTATCATTTTTTTATAACTATACTGACGTATACAAGGACACGCTATGGCAGATAATGGTTTAAGGGAAATAATTAGGAATTTGATATCTCACCTGTTGTGAAAACATCTGCGTGTTGCTGGAGTAATATTTACAAAAGAAGTTACATTGCCGGTATAAACCCAGTCAATCCAGTAAATTGATTTTAAGACAATGGAATATAATATATAGATTACAAATATACTGTAAGAGCAAGAATAATTCTTAAATAAGCATTTTCATACTAAATATTATTTTCATTTGCATTTATTCAAATAAATAGATACTCTTGAAGCATTTACTCATGATGTTAACCTAATTCTCAGCACAGATCCAATAGCTTTATTGATGCAGGACTGTCATAAAGTACTAATGAGCTTTTTACTTTCTTATAATTTTCGATTTTAACGGATATACACGTTTTGAGCTCCCCTCAATCGATTCTGACTATTTTCGGAATGACGTCGCTGTGGCCATTTGAGTGTCTGTGTGCGCCAAACGATTAATACTAGAGCTATGAAACTCAAAACGTAAAGAAAACGTCCTGTTTTGAAAGCAATAGCACAACCGGAAGTGATGGTTTACTCTTATTATATTTTTCCATATCTCGAAAACGGTACATGTTATCGAAAAATTATTCTTACGGAAGTTAAAGATATTGATATTGGTATTTTAAACAACTTTTATTTGAAAAATTCTTTCTGGAAATAAGTAAGTATAGGAAAGTTTAGTGCGGATCACTGCAGATTTTTTAAAAATATTATTAAAAAACCATTATTTATTATAATGTAATTATTTGTGTCATTTGACGAACTAGACGAGACATAATAAAAAGCAAAATAAATGAGGTTACATCAAATTAGTCATTGCTGGTAAACTTTGTGAGTAAATAACATTCGCATGTTAATTGGATCGACCATGTTATGCATTATTAGTGCCTATGATTTTTTGAAGAAATATATTAAACATTGTATGAATACAGTCATAAGTTCTGCGTACGTGCATGTACTGACTCTAGAATTTAATTACTTGAATAGGCTTATGATAAGATAATGATACATTTCATTGCCTCAAAATTGATTATCTGGAGTATCATCCAGATAATCAATTTTTGAGATCGTAGAAAACAAATGATCGATCTCTCGAACTCTGATTCTTTATAATATTACCATAGATAAGCTGTATATCCACATGAAATTTTTAAATAAAAAACAATCTCGAATAAAGGTGTTTACTAAAATAATTTCGCAATATTTATTTGAAAACATAATTTTATCAACGTTTTAAATTATTGAAAATATTTGTATGTTTGCTCGAAAATACTATTCGTTCAACGAAATTAAATGTTCAATTTCATTTGGAAGTATTTAAAAACAAAATCTGCAGTGGATCGCACTGAACTTTCATATACTTAGTTATACTACATTGTTCGAAAAAAACTTTTCAAATGAAAGTTGTTTAAAATATGAATATCAATAACTTTCGTAAGAATATTTTTTTCGATAATATGCACCATTTTCGAGATATGGAAAAAGGTGATAAGAGTAAACCATCACTTCCGGTTAAGATATTGCGTTAAAAATAGGACGTTTCCCTCCATGCTACATACAAGTGTTAAGATTAAAGTTTCAGAGCTCTAACTTTAATCGTTTGGGCCGCAGAGCGCGCAAAGGCACACGCACATGCAAACGCACACGCGCACGCAACGCACGCGCACAAACACGCACACGCATTGAATCTCACGATGAAACATTATTAGTGTTTTTTAATTTAGCAATATCTTTGGTCAAACATTATTTGTTACTTTTAATTGTCTATAAATTTTCGCGATGAAACAATATTTGTGTTTTGTCTTATACATAAAGTGTAAGAAAGTATACTAATCATGAAATATGTATAACTCAAGATTTTAACGGACGTTTAACGAACGGATCTTGCCTAAACCAATTCTGACCATTTTCTGAATGACGTGTATGTTTGCGTGTTGATGATGTGTGTGAAACATGTAACGGCCAAATCGATTGCCCCAGTGAGCTAAAAATGTGTCTAATTATAAGAATTGCAGATTTTTTAATGTAGCAATGCCTTTGCCAACAAATTCCGTGCATGAAACTGTATTTATTTCTTTAACAATGTCTTTGCCCATGAATTTCTCGACAAAAAATGTTTCTTAGTTGAAGAATGCTGTTGGTAACGAATCTCTCGATGAAACAATATATTTTCATTTAGCGATGTTACAGTAACCAATACCGCATGAATACAGTTGTCCTGATCTCGTTAAAATAATTTTCTAGTTCAAATAGTTTTGTTTCGTCGTGCTACTTGAAACAGATAAAGACGAGAGCCATTATGGAAAGATATAGTGTGCTGAGAAAGGAAGAAACGAAGAGCCACTAAAAATGGAAAACTGCAGAATCTGTACTACCAAACTGAATCGTGCAAGGTAGAAGTTCACCAAAAGTGATATGTAGGAACATAAATGGTGACGTCTTAACGAAAGAATGCGACCATCTTGAGTAGTAGGCTCAACATATTATGGAGTTTCTCGGAGTAAATTTGAATGATTATGATGAATAATAATCATACAACACTTCTCAAATACAGAAGAAATAAATGGGCCTACTATCGGTGCCAAAGTAATAAATAGTGTCCAGTGTTTGAAGAAACCGCTTGGCAGAAAAAATGAAATATAACTCGTAACAACCTACTTAACTGTACTACCTATTTTTTTCGTAATTCCAAAAGCAAATAAATCACTTCATTTCAGAACTATTTGCTTCATATAATTGTAACATCGTGATATTTTTAAGTATATACATTGTACCCAATACAAGTTTCGCTTCAGTTTCAGTTTCAGTGTAAATATGGCAGTAATAATAAAGACATAAATAGGCAAACAACTATTGAGAGAAACTGAGTCTCCGAGACGTGAAGTCGGACGAAGTTTTCGTCGCGAGAGCCAGACTTTTTACTCAGTGGTACAAGTGTATTTGTGTGCGCTGAAGATAAACAATCGCCACCGGGCGAAGGTGGGCTTGCGAAAGTGAGGCAGGCAAACAGACGAGTATTCAACCGGAAGAGAAGAGCAACGAGTGACCCGAAAGGATATTTTGAGAACGGCTACAGATATTGAACATAATCAAAGGTATGAGTGTAGAACAGAAGGAAATAAAGGAAGAGATACGACAAATCAGATCAGAACATGTAGAATTTAATTAAATAGAAATAATAAAAATAAGACATTAAAATGAGAGCTTGAGAGAAGAAAATATGGAGATTAAAAGATAAATGAATGGTGGAGAAAAACAAAAATATTAAGAATTAGAAAAGGGGCCGTGGAATTGGTGGAAAAGGAAAAAAGGAAAAATAAATCCATAATAGAAGGCCTGGAAATAGATATAGGAAACCCCGAGGGGCTTAAGGACGCAGTAAAGGACTTTATAGAACAGCAGCTACAAGTCGATGTAAATATTAAAACAGCATATAAAATAGGTGAACAAATATGCTTGATAGAGATGGAAAGCGAAAACGATATACCGATAAACCAAGAGTGATGGAATGCAAGTCAAAATTGAAGAATTTAAGGCCAAGAAAAGTATTTATCTATAGTGATTTAACAATGAAAGAAAAAGAACAACGAAGGCATATAAAAATAAGGGCACAAGAAGAGAAAGAACAAGGAAAAGGTGTTACGGTGGGATATAACAAGATTATTCGGGAAGGAATAGAGTGGAGGTGGGACAAAAAAGAAGAGAAGCTTAAAATCAAACGGGCAAAAAAGATTTGAAGCCTAAGGCGGGGAAAAAGGAGGCGGACCGGGCAAATAAAAAGGATAAGAAAATGGGAAACACAATAAAATCTTATAACGGAAAAGGGGCAAAGAAACTGAGCTAGAGGGATGACCAGATATACCAAAAAAGGGCAAACGTGGGATATATAAAAACAATAATAGCATGCATAGTCCATCAAAACCTACGTCAAAATATTACAACTTGGAAAGGGTGGTCTGAAAGAATATTAACAGTGGAATTTTTAAGAGAAGGGGAAAAGTCACGTTAATAGCAGTCTATGGACCTAACGAAAACGGAAAAAAGGAAATTAAAGATACATTTTGGGAGTGACTTAATAGTGGCTAACACATTCTATAAACATAAAGACATACATAAGCTTACCAGAGTAATGTTAAGCAGAAATGAGAGATCTATAATAGATTATATCCTGGTAAAAAGAAAAAATAGAAGGATGGTAAAAGATATAAAAATAAGAAGAGGTGCTGAAATATATAGTGACCCCTACCTATTGCAAGGAAATAAAAATATTAAGAAAAACGCCACGAAAAAACCTGAAGAAGAAACAAGAAACAATAAAATCATACAAATTACAACAAACGAAAATAGCGCTAAAATATGAGGATTCAAAATTCAAAACGACAAGCTGAAGTGGGAACGAACAAATGACAATAGAAGAATTGTGGAAGAGAATTAAAACATCGATACTTAAAACAGCTAGTGATATATGTAGGGTGAACAGAATATATAAACAAATAAAGAGGACAGCGTCGTGGAATGACGAAATAAAAACGCATGCAAAGGCAAAAAAGAAATTGTGGAAAGAATATTTGGGTAAGAAGACACCGAATGCATAGGATAAATATAAAGAAAAGCGAGAAAAGGTGAAGAACATTGTAAAAGATGCAAGGAAAATAAAATGGCAACAATTTTGTGAAAAACTGGAAAATAATAGCCAGGGAAATCAGAAACTATTTTATAATACATTAAAGAAGTTACGAAAAGAGAAACACGTAAAAAGCATAACCAAATAAAAAGGGACAACTTTAACAAAGTGGAAGATGTATTGGACAGATGAAAGGAGTATTTTCAAGAAATACAGGATGAGCAAGTGGGAAATACAAGCATTATAGTAGAAGAAGAAAATGAGACAAACGAGGGGCAACAAGTATAACACAGGAGGAACTTACCGAAGGCTAAGGAAAATAAAAAATGGCAAATCGTCAGGCCATGATAAAATCACAGCAGAAATGATCAAAAAATGGGAAGCGGAGGACAAGAACTACTGCTGATGTTATATAATAAATTTTATAAAAGGAGTGGGAAGTGGGACAAATAGTTCCAATACCAAAAGGTGATAACAAGCAGTGTGACAACTACAGAGGTATAACATTACTTAGTATACCGTTAAAAATATATGAACATATTTTAGAAAAGAAATTAAGAGTGACAATAAAACCAACACTGTTAGAAACACAAAGTGGGTTTCGAAGAGGACGAAGTGCGCAGGACCACATCTTCACAATTAGGCAGATAAGTGCTGAGATATGCCAATATAACACAAAGGCTCTAGCTTTTATCGACCTGGAAAAAGCATTCGACAAGGTGCCGCGAAAGAAAGTATGGGAAGCTCTGGAAAAAAAGAGGTGTAACACTGATATTAAAAAGTCATAAAGAGCCTCTACAGAAACACAAGGAGTCACGTAATCGCTAACAACATTAAGTCGGAAGAATTTATCATTAAGGTGTTACGTTCTCTTTTTCACATTGTAAGATTTTCGGTAGTCAGTTTTGTTTGGTAGTTAATTAAAATTTGGTGCGGTGATAATTTCCCGCGCGAGATCTGGGAAAGCGTATGTCCGCCAGTCTTCTGGCCAATTAAGGTATTTTTCGTGTGACTCGGGGAAGGCGAAGATGTCGTGGTCATCGGACGCGAGTGTGGAATCGCTGTCCGGCGCAGGGAAAATTCGGGGAGAGAGTTACGACGAGCCGCTGTAGGAGAAAAGAACGATTTTTGACTACATTTTTGGGTAACGGTCTTCGAAATAAAAATGTCCAACACGTGGTGTTTGTGATATTCGTCGTTTTGACGGTCTATTGTTGACGTGCCCCTTTGTTTTGACTCCCGGTGGCATCGAGAGTGTAATTTGTGTTGCCGAGAAGTCAATTTCTGAAATATTTTCCGGTTTAAAACGAGCCAAACGACGCAACCTTTGGAGTTTCGCCGCCGTATCAGGGTGAAAAGGCGATCATCCGAAATCCTACGTTGTGGTTTTCATCAGAGTAAGTCCCGAATATATTAGTGTATGACCCGTCGCCAGATATTTTTGCGAAATTGCCGGTATTTGAAGAAAATTCCGAGTTGGTAGCCATTGAAATCTTGCGTGAAGCATATTCGACGCCTGGAAAGGCCAAGCGTCGGGGAAAGAAGTTGGACAGCGTCATCGGTCCGGGAAAATTCTACGACGGACTGAAAAGCGACGCCTCGTGAACATTGGACTACGGTGTCGTGAGTTGATTTTAAATGTTTATGTTTGCGCGAATTAACGACTGTTTTCCTCTCGCGAATTTTATCATACGTGATAACTAAATCGAACAGCGTTTAATAATTTCCTGCCTCGCAAACGGCTATTCATCAGCCAACGCGCGGTGTTTTCGTCGTATGTCACATTATTTATGTTTTCATGCGTTTTTTTTTGTTTTGTAACGAAGAATAATTTTCAATTGTTATCTATACTGTTTATGACGTAGTTTTAAGAGCGCATTCGGGAAACAATTTCTTCATACTTACCTGCGGAGGTCGAATATTTATTTTCTTTCCTTTTTAGTATTTTATTATTTATTTAGCGGTAATTCATCGATGATCACCGACCCGTGGTCAGACATATAATTGAGGGGAGAAATTGTAGACTCTGCGCGCGCGTCACTTATTTAGTTGCCAATACGGCAGGCGAACTATTTACCAGCTGGTCAATAAAATAAGCCTCACGCAAAATACTTATCTCTTCATATTTTCTATATATATTTTCGGTGTACCGATTTGTGGTGAACAGATAATATTGTGTATATATATATTTTTTTGTAGTGTATTGCTTGGGTAAATATATGTATTTAATTTGATGGTCACCGGTAATTTAGCTATATTATTTCTCTCTTTTTTTTCCTTCTCCCGCGCTTGGAATTCTCCATTGAGTTTATAGTACACTTCGACATTAAGTGGAGCCCCTTAAGCGTCATAGGTAAACATTGTGGATTGGCGGACCGACCATATGTCTGGAGGGCTCACTACCTCCAGTTTGTATTAAACAGTAAGTGGCGCCCTAAAACAAAAACCCACGGCAGTCCTCCCCTGAAGCTGGCCAGGACACGCTGTACCAAAACGAACCGCTCAATCCGATCTATGATGGTGCCGTGCCACATCCATCTGGGTTATCGGTGTTAAAGACCACGGCACACAACCGCAGCGTGGCATAATTTTTTCAAGAGGGAAACTAGAGAATGCCAGTCATGGGCTTTCTTTCTATTTGACAGATACCAGGCATACGCCGGACCTTGGAAAAGATCAATGCCCGAGTCGTATAGTTCTTGATCAGAGACGTTTCGAGCAATTTTTAATTCTTGGACACGTTCGAGGAAGCTACTAGGGGATGGGGCGTTTGGTTTGCCCGAGAACTTCTCGTTCCATTGCGAAACCGGAATCGACCGACGATTCTGCGTCGTTACCGGGGGTGCCAAGAGTAGCGTATTAATTGTGGCTTCCTCCGGAGAAGAAGAGGATTCAGCATCTGATACATTTACCAAATCAATGTCTTGTAACCCAAGAGAAAGGTTAAGTTCTTTCCTTCGACCAGATTTCATTTTCTTCTCGAAGCCAGATTTCAGGTTTAATATCTCCACCAAGAAAGCGAAGGGTTTTTATTTCATCTATCGTCATCTATCGACACGTATGGCACTTTTGTCTTCCTTAAAGGTAAACGGGTGGTCAGTGTATTCA
This sequence comes from Geotrupes spiniger, assembly GCA_959613385.1. Classification (NCBI taxonomy): domain Eukaryota; kingdom Metazoa; phylum Arthropoda; class Insecta; order Coleoptera; family Geotrupidae; genus Geotrupes; species Geotrupes spiniger. The sequence goes on along the minus strand of OY390733.1, from coordinate 50,282,777 downwards.
ATGGGAGTTCCTTCCTTTTCTAATTTTAGGAGACTCCGGAGAGTTTTCCTCATCGGTTCTACAGTAGCCAAATCTGTTATACCGCGAATGGTTAATTCATACTTTAGCTCTTCCGCGCTTAGACGGTCGACTGCTATACGAGGAGACGACATCGCGAATGGAGAAGGGAGGAGAAAAATAAAAAAAGAAAAAAAAACAAATCTGCCCAAGTCACCAATGAACGAAGAGATTGATGAAGTGAATCAAGCAACTGTCTCTCAGATTCTCAGATTCTGAAAGAGACAACATGAATGCAGGATACTAGAATTATGCACGGTAAGGGTTCCAGGAATATTAATCCACCAAAATATATAACCACCAATTACCAAAACAACAAAAAGAATCAATGATAAATAAAGAGCGGCAAAACGTGATAGAAAAATGGCATTAACAACAAAAAAAATTAAAGAAACTCAAAAAATATATATATTCCCCAACAAGGAAATTAAAGACGCAAAAAAATTTAAGACTCCCCAAAAAAAACTAAAGAGGTCCAAAAAAAATTAAAGATGCCCAAAAAAAAATTAAAGATGACCTACGTTGGGCGCCAAAATTATTGGTTTCAGAACGGTTCACCACCGTCAAAAAATCAACTCGTTTATTGGAGCCTGATCTAGCATATGTCGAGGTAGACCGTTCTGAACCCTCGTTCGCTTCAGCTGACGCGGCTGCCACTAAATCCCTTGTAAAATGTTACAATTGTGGGGAAGTGGGATACATATCGAGAAATTGTACCCGATCACCCCGACGCCGATGCTATAAATGTCAAACACCGAACTACACGCTTCGGACTTGTCCGAAATGTAATCCGTCTTCGGGAAACGATTACGGGAATCATTGATAGGTCGTAAGATGCTTCCCTCTTTGCCTTTACCAGCGACCCCCGAATTCAGATGTCAAGTCATCATAGATTATATCCTGGCGTAAGCAAAAGGCGATGAAAGGCCTTACCTAGAAATCGACATATTGGGAATCAAATTGTCAGGATTATTAGATAGCGGTGCGTCACGTACCATTCTAGGACAACTAGGTTGGGAAAAGGTAAAAACGTTAGGGCATCCTTTGGTTCCTCCTAGTGTAAATTCCTGTATGGTCGCAAACGGTAATGTTTGTACGGTCCAAGGTTCGATCACGGTCCCAGTTCGTATGGAAGATCGTGTGGTTGTTATCGAAATGTTGGTGATACCTGAATTGCCGCATCTCCTAATATTGGGCCAAGACTTCTGGAGACGAACTGGTATCGTCCCTAATCTTCGCAATAATAACTGGAGCTTTGCCGTTGACCTCGTCGATCCCCTGCCCTCTAACTCAGACAGGTTACGTCACCTAACCGTGACACAACAGCAAGTCCTGAAGGATGAGCGAAAATTAGGTTGCACTCATTTGGTCGAACATCATATAGTAACCACTGCTCAACTCATTAAACAGCGTTATTACCCGGTATCCCCTGTGGTACAGGAATTTTTGGACAAGGAACTTAATCAGATGTTGAAAGAAAAGGTTATAGAACCTAGTAATAGCTCTTGGGCTTCTCCTATCATCTTAGTTCCCAACCACGACAAATCATATCGTTTTTGTGTAGACTATCGTGCCTTGAACAGAGTTTCAGAGAAAGATGCTTACCCTCTTCCTCGAATAACCTCCATCTTGGATAAACTGAAAGACGTAAAATATCTGTCTACTATTGATATCAAATATGCGTTCTGGCAGATCCCAATGGCTGAAGGGTCTAAAAAGTATACCGCATTCACTGTTCCCAGCAGAGGATTATTTACATTTTGCCGCTTACCATTTGGCTTGAGTAACTCCCCGACCACTTGGCAAAGATTAATTGACCGAGTAGTTTCAATTGATCTGGAACCCTTCGTCTTCGTTTATATTGATGACATCGTCATCGTTACCCAAGAATTCGAACATCATCTCATTATCGTCCGTGAAATATTTAAAAGGCTGAAAGAAGCCGGATTAACTGTCAGTCGAGACAAGTGCCTCTTATGTAAACCTGAGCTCAAATTTTTGGGATACGTCATCGACTTGAATGGTCTTCATACGGACAAGAGTAAAGTCGAAGCCATACTTATACTATACCATACTACTACTACCATACTATACCCCGTCCCACCACGGTAAAGGAAATTCGACGTTTTATCGGTATGATTAGCTGGTATCGAAGATTCCTACCCAATCATTCCATACTGACTGCACCGATCACTCAATTGCTGCGAAAGAAACAGCCATTCATTTGGTCGGAGGCATGTGAAAATTCTTTTTGCTCACTCAAGGATGCTCTCGCCTCCGCGCCTGTCCTTAGTTGCCCGAACTACGATTTCCCGTTTGAAATTCAACGTGACTCTTCTGGCTTTGGCCTGGGCGCGGTGCTCTCGCAACCGACTCCGGATGGCGAAAAAGTCATCGCCTACCTCAGTAGATCTCTAAGACCGCTGGAAAGGAATTTCGCCGTCACAGAACGTGAATGTTTGAGCGTCTTATGGGCAATAAATACGCTTCGTCCGTACATCGAAGGCATACCTTTCACGGTAATAACGGACCACCATTCTTTAATATGGTTGTCAAACCTGAAAGACCCTCGTGGACGCCTTGCTCGATGGGCCGTTGCTCTGAAACAACATGAATTCAAAATCGTCCACCGTAAAGGAAAGGAACACCTTGTACCAGATTGTTTATCGCGAAGAGTGCCGGAAATCGACTTGGTGTCGAATGTTAATGGTACGGACAAGGAAAATCCGTCCTTACAGGTTGATTGGTATACCCGACAGCTTCACAGGGTGCAGTCCAAACCTGAGAAATATCCCGCTTGGTGTGTTCGAAATGGAATATTGTATAAACACCAGCGAGGTCGCTATTCCGAATTAACCGACCAGAATTTTGACGATTGGAAGAGAGTGGTTCCGAAGACACAAATGACCGCTCTCATTTCAGCCGCTCATGACCACCCCACTTCGGGACACTTAGGTGGTTATAAAACTTACTACAAGCTTGCAAACCACTGCTATTGGCCGAAAATGCGAGCCGATTTAAGTAGGTATATACGGAAATGTCAGATTTGTCAACGTCATAAGCCGGAACAAAAAGCCCCGGCTGGACTCATGTCAGGACGTCCCTATGTTACAAAACCCTGGGAATTGATTTCCGCTGATATCGTAGGTCCGCTCCCCAAAACCAAACATGGACACATATATATATATTGGTGGTATGCGATTACTTTTCGAAGTTTCCGCTATTTTTCCCGTTACGTATCGCAAACGCAGCCTCTATAGTAAAACACATTGAAGATCACGTTTTTATGATGTTTGGCGTTCAGTCCAGTCCAGTTTCGTAGTCACCTCTTGAGAAATGTAATGTCCTCGTATGATGTGAAAATTAGGTATACGGCGAATTATCATCCTCAGGCGAATCCAACAGAACGCGTGAATCGGGTGTTGAAGACGATGCTGTCCTCATTCGTAGAGGAAAGCCAAAGGACCTGGGATAACGTCCTTCAGAAAGTTGCGTGTGCAGTACGATCTTCCAAGAACGAGATCATTGGAACCTCGCCCTACTTCGCTAATTTTGGAAGAGAGATGGCTCTAAATGGGAAGCATAACCCATACGACGCCGATGTCGACACTGATATCGAAGTAAAGAGAAACATCGAACTCCTAAAATGAAGAAAAGATGGATGACATCAGACACCGAATGAGACAATCGTACCTCAAGAGCGCGACACGTTACAACCTCCGCCGCCGAAACGTAGAATATGTAGTTGGACAAAAAGTGTACCGACGAAATTTCGTGCTGTCCGACGCTGCCAAATATTACTCGGCAAAGTTGGCCCCAAAGTATGTAGGTCCATTTGTCATACACCAGAGATTATAGCCCTGGACTTACGAACTACGTATACATTCTTTCATAATAACGACATTCTAACAACCGTGGAGTATATTATCATTCATATGACCGCTTAAATGACGACCGACACTGTTGCCATGTTTTCAGCAGTTGCTATTAGGGTTATACATTATGTTCGGTATTTTCCGCACTTCTGACCTATTCCATACAAGGCCTGCTTTTCCCTTATTGCTACTACTGAATTAATTAGTTAATTAGTAATATTATTTCTACTATGAGCTCCAACGTTACAGTTAATATTAGTTATAACTTTATATGGAATGGAGATTAATATTACCAGTTATTAAAAATACAGTTTGCCGTTTATTTATGTAATTATAAAATAATATTAATTTATATATATTACAAAATAATAAACATTCTAATAGATATACTCAATAAACGTCGTCAAAGTACGCGAAGAATACGTGTCTAGAGAATACTCCCCACACTATTCGAAAAAAGCTCGATTTTGAACGCTTGCCATTTCTAAACGACCTTTCCACCTCCTGTCTCATTCAAAACATTTTCCCTTTATTTTCTCCTCCTTACTCAATTCTATCTCCCCACAATCCTGTATCCGATGCTGATCAGACCACCACACATGTATTCGTTGAAGTTTCATCAACTCATACAAACATGAGTCACACACATACACACACACTCTTACTGATACATAATTGCAGAGGTCTTTATCGACCAACAAAGTTGGTACTTATCCAGACTTGCAACTACTGCGTAGCCGTTAGCAATAAATACTTGTACTGCCCTACACTATTCGAAAATGCCCGACTTTGAACACTTGCCATTTCTACTATTACAGATATATGTAGTGGACTTTAGACAATTCAATTCTCTATAACTTTATTTTTTCGCTCCTCGCTCAATGAAATGGCGGGGTTAACTTTTGATGTGGAAACACGTTACGATGTTATAAAAAAAACATCCTTTATTGACATTCTTTACAATTCCACTATTTCAATATTTACAATTGCATGTGCCTGTCTCCTCCTTTTCTCTTTTCTCCTCACTCAAACTCTTTATTCTCGTCATTATCTCCAATCCACCTTCTGTCTTATCCAAAATCTTTTTCTAGTTTCTTCCCTTTATTTTCTCCTCCTTTCTCCATTCTATCTCCCCACAATACTCTATCCAATGCTTCCACTCATCTGTCCCCCCGTCACAGAACTCAAACCATCTATATTCCTCGTCCATGCAATATTTGTTGCTTCTCTCCTTACTTCCGCACCTAAATCTCGCAATTACTCTTTCCTCCATCCCCATTCTCCCGCCTTTCAGATATTCTGGTCTACCCCCATATGTACAAATTTCTCTGTATCTCTTACTATATCTTGCATTCCTCATTATCTGTTCTCTTCTTTGCGCTTCTACCTGTTGCACATCTTTCCAACATTTCTCTCTCCATCTTCTTCCCTTCATCCCTTAACCTAAGTGCTTCCTGTCGCCCCACCCCTGCCTTTTCGGAAAGGTTCTTCCTATGACCCTCCCATTTTGATATTTCTCTTTTCGTTTTTTTCTCGTTCCCATCTCCCTTAACACTATCTACCCCATAATACACGGTGGATAGTTAAACTAAACTAACTAAAGTTTTCGTTATTGAATAGTGGGTGTATGATAGTTTTTTCCAATAATTGAATGTGTGAAATGCGTGTTCCAGCTATGTCAACTCAAAATTTACTAAGATAGAATGTCCCCATTTCTTTCAAAAAGGCGAATGCATTTTTATAATACATCCATCAGGTTCGTGCCCCAACTGTATTATTGCAAAATTTCAGCCTAATCGAAGTACACGTTCCTGATATAAAATGTCGCCACTTTATTACAGGATGGTGGATATAGATACCAATTGCCAAAAATGATTTTATATATTTTTGCGTATATATGTCTGCCTAATGAGTCTTTATGATAACTTCAGGTGCTCACTTGAAATAGTCCATTCGAAGTACCGTAATCACGTCAATATTTCCTGCCTAACGTTACCATAGAATCCGTAATCAAATATTTTTTCTACTCACGTGTCTAAAGTATAACTTCACACATTGATAGAAGTTCGATTTCTAATACCGGTGCGTGAAGCGCAATACCGGTGCGTGAAGTACTATGCTGTTCTTATGGGATCTATTTCACTCACTGCCACCACACGAGCCAATACACATTTTGGCACAGGCTTTAGTAATGAGGTGAAAGGTCAAACTCAATCATTCTCGTTTTTTGGCATATTTTGCCATATGGTCGTAAAAAATATAGTGTGCAACACGTGCGTGAAACTGCGTTGAAACTCAAGTGGTTGCTCCACTCGCTTCGCAAACTCCAAGCTTGTGTAAAAAAATGTACTTCACGTACTAGATACACAATATGGAGTATACTTTTTGCATTTTCAGCTTTTTCTTTTTTTCAAGTTTGATATCTTTCATGTTTACGCCAAATGACTACAATTTATCCGTTACAATAGATTTTATTATTTTCAATTTACCTGTTTCCTGCCAATTTGTAAATTTAAATAATTTGTCCCTGTTTTTGACAATTTTTAAATTATTGACGTATTTAAATATTTTGACATATTTTCCAATTTTTGCATTTACTAAAATTTGTACTTCTCATTTTGACAATGTTTTAATTTCAAACGATTTCAAATATTTTTAGTATTATTTATTAATTAATATTTATTTTTTTCACATTTTGTACTTTAATATTTTCACATTTTCTTAAATTTTTATAGTCCTCCTTCCTTCCTCTATATTACATTACATCACACACTAGCCTTCGCATTTACATATATATGACTCACTCACAAACTGACACAGTTACTCTCTGATTCAATCGATTACTACGTTCATACTCATACTCAGTAAATCATTTACTAACGTTCCGACTAACTTACACATTATCTCACACATTAACTCAATCATTAACTCAGTTACTCGTTCATTACTCAATCATTCTATACATACTCACTTACTTACACTCACTCATTCACACACTACATTACTCACTCACCCATTCCCTCACATACTTATTAACTCACAAATATTTTCAGATGATTGGTCACACCAATATCGCGCATTTACTATATCATTCATTTACTCAAAGACCCGTTCACCCACCTATACTCTCGCTTACTCAGTAACACTCATTTATATTTTTATTCACTTGAAAATAAACTTCAGCGAATGTATGAAGGTGATGACAGTTGTGTCACCCTCTATGGGCTGATCAGACCACCACAAATACATTCGTTGAAGTTGCATCAAGTCATGCAAACATTAGTGACATACATACACACACACTCTTACTGCTACATAATTGCAGAGGTCTTTATCGCCCAACAAAGTTGGTACTTATCCAGACTTGAAACTACTCCGTAGCCATCAGCAATGGATACCGATTTATCGTAAATAATTTTTGGTGAAAATATTAGGGTGATGACACCTGTTTCGCCCTCTATAGGTTCATCAGACCACCACATATACTATATGGCGGTAATACTCACACACAAACTCCTTGTCAGTCATGTTTGCATTACATGATGCAACTTCAGCGAATATATGTTTCGTGGTATGATGAGCCCATTAGAAGGCGCAACAGCTGTTATTAATTATAGCTAATACATTCGCTGAAATTTATTTTCAACAAAACGGCCTTTTTTGCCGACGACTGAAGAGCAGCTGCAAGTCTGGATAAGTACCAACTGTGTTGGTCGATAAAGACCTCTGCAATTATGTAGTAGTAAGAGCGTGTGGGTACTCACGTCTAGATGGTGGTAATATTCACAAACAAATTCATTGACTTATTTACTCATTTATACATATATAGTCACTCAGATCATCCACACACTCACTTAATCTCTCTCTTTCACCCATTACCGCTCATTGTAATATTCACTCTTGCTCATTGTTACGTTCACTCACTTACTTACTCATTTTCTCTTGTTCTCGATCTCTATTACTCACTGTGAATCACTTATATTCTCACTCTCCCTCAATAACTCGCTCGTTCCTTCACATTCACCCACTCACTTACAAATTAACTCTATCTCGTGCGCTCGCTCACCCTCTCTCATTCATCCACATTAAATATTAAATATTATGCAAAACTCAGTTTCCAACAAACATATTTTGGTGCAGTTGGGTTTGGTTGGCATGGGTTGACAAACTATTCTAACCCAACCCAGGTCAAGAGATCCCAAATCTCCAACCAACATGCTTTAATTGGGTTGGATTTGGTTGGATTGGGTTGGATTGTAACCCAACCCATCTCATCTCAAGCAACCCCAAGTTCCCAACAAATATACTTTTTCATTCTAACCAAAAACCTTTTTCTTCAACACTGGTTACGTTATAGTTCTAGAAAATAGCAAAAAAAATAAAGAAATTTCTTAGGGAACAGCCTATCCTGTACCACTGGTTGGGTTCGAGTTCCTTACAATTCTTTTAATATACATAGCTGTCAGTTTCTCTAATAAATTTACATTTAAACACAACCTAACGCAATCAAATTTTGTTAAATTTTCATAACTAAATCTGCAACAAAGTTGGACGAGTTGGTTGATGATTATTGGGTAAATCGAGTTCTCTGGAAACTTAATAGCCCATTCTCCAACACTGCTTACAATTCTTTTAAGACACAGCCAATCTCAGGTGTCTTCCAAGGAACGTAAATAATTTATGTTTGAATTAATCACAAATCAAGCATTCTTTCTGGAAACTTGTTTCCCCAACAAAATTGAAGTTTGGTGTTTTGGCAATTTTCATATTAGGTTGATATGACAATTAGGTACGAATGTATTTTGATTACAACATAGGTTGCGTTGACTTTGAATTTTACCAAGTTTTTTATTTTTGGACTAGTTATCATTACTGTAATTTGCGTTTACATTCAACCCAACCCAATCCAATTAGATGTGATGGAAATGCTCATTTAAGTTGAAAATTAGGATGGGTTGGGTTGGGTTGGGTTGGTATTGGCAAAGTAATTGTTCCAAAATCTAATCTAGAAACTTGACATCTGATTCTACAGCAATATTTAACTTGAAAATTAGAATTCCATAAAAAATCAGCAATCAATGCCTATTTCTTGGAGTGCATGTTTTGAATAAAAATGTTCTTTTTGCAATATTCCAAATTGCACTGAACTTTATGTGTGTCGGGGAACTCAGGTGTTTACAGACATTTAAAACTGAGGCATCAGTATGCGTTGTATTCCTGTCGTATCGTACAGTGCCGCCAAATCTGTGGACGTCAGATGCAGCGCAAAATGAAAGGAGTATATACATTTCATATATACACGTCGCTACACTAGCGCTTGTAGTTGACAAAACCGTGAACTATATTTATACGATTTTGTTCATTATACCGTCATTTTGGCATCCACCAAAATTTTTGTAAAACGATTGCCTGAGGTATAGGTGACCCAACAATCAAGTTTTCATTGAAATGTAATCTGACGTCAAATTGCGGTCGGACGTCAGATTAAATGCAAATGGTCAATGTATGGACGTTGAACTGATGGTGGGATGTATATATATATATATATATATAATATATATATATATATATATATATATATATATATATATATATATATATATATATTATAATGATATATTATGATTTAAAAATAAAAATCAACATACCTATCTAAAACGGACCATTTTCCGCAGTTAACGCGCATAAATTTCATTCTCCCACACTTCTACATAGTCATACTCATGAGAGGATTGTACCTTTTTTTTAGTAAAGATATCGTTATTAAATTTGTAAAAGTAAGTTTCACATCATCTTGAAATAAGTTATTTTGTATAATAAATTAGGTTAATGTACCTCGACAACGGTTGGAAGCGATTTAATCACCGCTATTAAAAACAACACAATACCTGAATATACGGAAGACGTTGAAGAAGTAGCTACAACAATACCAACACTTACAACTGGTACCGATGATCCAAGTTACGAACCACCTGAATTACACATGGATGAAGATGAAAATGAAGCAACAACAGAAGTTCCAGAAGCAACTGTTCAAATGAGACGAGGTCATTATACTCAAAGATACGATGCCTTAAATTTTGCTATGATGTGTGATAGATTCGGTGTTTCAGATAGAGTCGCTTCATGTTTAGCAACAGCTTTATTCGAAGATATAAATTTTAGAGATGTTCATGGTAATCTTGTTATTATGGATAAATCAAAAGTGGCTAGAGAAAAAGTTAAATCTAGAGATGCAGTGCTTCGTACACGACATACAAATTCTTCCATAACTGCATTCTCTTTCGATGGTAGAAAAAATGACTCATTAACTACAGAGAAAATTAATGACAAATTTCATACCACTATGGTACGATCCAACTAAAGTCAGAGTTTACAAAAAATATATCTTAAATTTCAATGCTACTGATTATGTCAATATGGTTGATATGAATAACGACGATATATTATTTGAACCAGCATTTACTCGACAGATTCCATATGATCACTTGGTAGAATACTTAGATTTCGTTGAACCACCACTGACTGATCCACAAATTCCAATGCACATACAAGGAACAGAAAGACATGTACAATTATTAGTGTTTCAAAACGAGTTATAGAAAAGAATCGTGAAGGAGTTATGGCAGTGACATTAGAAAGTCGTAAGAAAACTTCTCGAATGGAAAGTAAAAAGGACCTTAAAAACTAATATTACCACGTTAAAACATTAAATTGTAGGTCGAGAATAATATTTAAAAATAAATTGAATAAAAAATGTCAAAATAGTGTTTTTTTGTTGAAACCTTGAAAATGTTGATTTTTTCAAATCGATTTTCCTACAAAAAGGAGTTGGAAAACAAAAAAATTGATCGTAATAAAAGTTGTTGGAAATTATCTGAACTTTCATAATCTCGAAAAACATCGAAGAAAATTCAGAATTTATTAGTTAAAAGTTCATTTTAGGCTATTTTTCGACAATAAATTCTTAATATCTCTACTAAAAATAAAAAAAATATTGGTATCAATACAGATTCTGAAAGGTGATAAAAATACCTTTCAAACAAGCCCAGATTGAGAAATCTACTATAATGCTATCCGATTTTATGACGAATTTAATTAAATTATTCTATGTATATATATTTTGAAATTTTGGGGGGCTCCAAATCCGACTTAGAGCTATGGTCTCTTGAGCAAAATTTCTCAGAATCACCTATAGATTACGTTTTTGCTATACGCTCCATCAAAAAAAAAATTAACCCGCCCTAATATATATATATATATACACGAAAGATGGTCTAATCTTACACCTCAATGGTGTAGTGAACATTAATTAAAACAGGTCCATGAAGAATAACTGGTGGATCGCTAGACAATATTGTTTCTGGGTTATTACCCTTCGTCAGTAGCGATTACCAAGAACCTTAGTTGTTGAAATACCTTTACACGTAGTGGCCATCAAAACTTCTTGGCGCGAGCCAATCACTCCTAATGAACCACTGACAAGACGATACCTTGTCTAACACCTCGCGGCGAGTAAACAAGACGACTGTCAAATGTCCAGTGTCAACATAAACAGTGTAAAGGTATTTCAACAACTAAGGTTCTTGGTAATCGCTACTGACGAAGGGTAATAACCCAGAAACAATATTGTCTAGCGATCCACCAGTTATTCTTCATGGACCTGTTTTAATTAATGTTCACTACACCATTGAGGTGTAAGATTAGACCATCTTTCGTGTAAATTTTACATTTTTCTGTCATATTTGAAAAGACACATTTTCAATATATATGAAAAAAGGTTTTTACTGCGGGAACAAAGATATATGAAAGGAAACATTCTTGGACATAGCCACCTGCGTGAACAACCGAGCCCAGGATATAACCAAATTTTGTCCATCCTTTATTTTTGCTATACCGTCCTGATGACGACTAATAAGTCAGAAACACGTGTCGGCGTTTGCGTGTTTCCATGCGGGTGTATGCCCAAGAATCTTTCCTTTCATATATATATATATATATATATATATATATATATATATATATATATATATATAAAGTTGTTTTTTTCTTTCTTAGGTGTACAGGTTTCTTTTTTATTGAAATAATAATCGGAATGGTTTTAGTGTATTTATATTTCGGATCGGATCGGATCCTTTATCAAAATACTTAAAATACTTAAAAAGACCTGTACACCTAAGAAAGAAAAAACAACTTTATACATTCATCAAACGACCAGGTTAAGAACAAAATTTCAACTATATACAGTGTGTTTCACTTAAGGGTGTAACACCATCATATCTTTTTTATTTTTAATTCAACTTTAGTAATTTTTTTCCCAAACATAGAATACTTATTGCTCTATTTATTCCCAAAAAGCCATATGTCAAAATAAATGGAAAAAATCAAGAAATCACTTTAGGGATTTTTTTAATCGAAAAATTTTACTAGTAATAATTGTTCAGAATTGCCCAAAAACCCTAAATCCAAAATTTTTCGATAAAAAAATCCCTAAAGTGATTTCTTGATTTTTGCCGTCTATTTTGCCATCGCAGGTTGCTTTGCATTTAAAGGAGACAATAGGTTTTTTGTGAGTAAATAGAGCAATAGGTATTCTACTTTTGAGAAAAAAATTACTAAAAATGGACTAAAAATAATATACATATATATATTAGATTTACGTAACTCCTTCCACATATCTCTTACGCTAGAATGTTGAAATTTGTAACGGGTGTTTTTTAAAATTTGGCGTCGTAGCTTGCCGTGGATGTTTAACTGTGAACAAACCATGATTATTAATTTTACCTATGTCTAATCGGTCTAACATCGCTTTTAATTGTCAAAAGTTGTTACTTAAGTGACGTTTGAGTGTACGCCACGCTTACCCAATGGACTTGTTTGCTTGGTGGCACTGTATGTACAAAATTGTGGTTCGTTCATAGTTAAAGATTCACGGCCAGCTTCGACGCCAAATTTAAAAAAAAAAACACCATTAGTTTAAGTAGGCTTTCTTTTCGCTTTTGTCCATTAAATTACAGAAATTACGAAGTAATTTGTAATATTTCCATTTATATTCATTTTTAGACTTTTTGAAAGCGTTGTTTCCAATGGTGTAATTTTTTTTCCAGAGGATGAAAATAAATTTGAATTTTATCACTTACTGTCTCAAATAATTTGTTACACATTTACTCTCGGAAGCCGACTTTTCACATAAATTGTAACTCATGATGACTTACAACAACACCTTGATAAGCACTTAAATAGAATTAAACACAAAAAGATTTATTTCTGCAAAACGACACACGCACGTCCGTTACCAACGATTGCACACATGACTGAATCTGAACGTAAATATATTTTCAGAAATTACTTATACACCATAATAAAATTTAAAATTAATTAAAATTAAATTAAAAATAAGTGACCCATCCGCCGCCTGTACTCCAATTTGTAGGTCTACACTTACATTCAAACAATACTTTGTAATTTTGATTAGTGCATACGTGCTTTGATATAAAGCTTTATGAGTCTCTACGTTAATTTTCCTGCAGACTCACATTTTCCCCATCGGGATAACCAATTTAGGAAAATTGTCAAAAAACTTATGTGTTTGGTTCCTGAAAATTATTCCGTAATCGTTTTCCTTTAAGTAAAGTTTTGGCATTTACAATATCCCACCATAAACCGAATACGTCACTATTAATGCCAAGTTTTATTTGGGCCAAAGTCTCTTAACACAGTTACCGGTGCTCTATTTAAGATTTGCAAAGTTAGCTTTATATTCTCTCGCTCTATTGAAGTAGGAAAAAGTTTTTAAAGAAAGTGACTATCCATATTTAAGCAACATATTGGATCTCTTTTAATGCTGCAAATGAAGCAAGTCTCATTATATTCTCTTTCAAATCGGTAAGGTTTTTAGTTCAACCAGTCGTTTTTAATGTTTGCTTAAATGTAATGTATCTCTTAAATTAAAAAATCCGCGGTGGTCCGCACGAAACTTTCTTATACTTTATTTCTGAAAAAACTTTTCAAACAAATGTTTTTTTTTAATTCAAGTATATAACCTTTATACGAACAATTTTTGCTATAGCGCGAACCGTTTTCGAGATATAGAAAACGTTGATTTGATTAAACCATCAGTTTGAGATATTGCTTTCAAAATGTGACGTTTTTTCCATGCTATATACTAATTCTAAGCTTAAAGAGTCATAGTGTGACCAATAGTTAGGCGCTGGAGCGCGCACAGCCACACGTATTTTAGCGGCCCAATCGCAATAGTGGTTCTCACTGAACTTTCTTATACTCAGTTATACTACGTTTTTCGAAAAAACTTTTCAAATAAAAGTTGTTTAAAATTTCAATAGCTTTAACTTATATAAGAATATTTTTTTGATAAATCGTACCGTTTTCGAGATACGGAAAATGGTGATAAGAGTAAACCTTCACTTCCGGTTGAGCAATTGTTCTCAAAATAGGACGTTTTCTTTTCAGCTATATGCAAATCTTAAGTTTAAAGTTTCACAGCTCTAGCTATAATCGTTTGGGCGCTAGAGCGCGCACAAATACACACACACACACACACACACACACACACACACACACACACACACACACACACACACACACACACACGCGCGCGCGCGCGCGCGCGCACGCACACGCACACGCACACGCACACACACACACACACACACACACACACACACACACACACACACACACACACACACACACACACACACACACACACACACACACACACACACACACACACGCACACACGCACACACACACACACACACACACACACACTGCCGTCATGACGTGTATATCCGTTGAAATCTCGAGTTCGAAAATTTTCATGATTCCTATACTTACTTATACATAATGTATAAGAAAGTAAAAAAGAAGCCTTGATGCATCCTTTGGGTGACAGTGAGTATTTGGAAACAAAACTGGTGGTTCACAAAAGAATGATTTGGTTTTCAAATTGATTGAATTATCTGTAACAAGAGCTAAAACTTCAAAGCTGTCATCTCAGCCCTCCAAATATAAATTGTAAATATATATTTAGATTGGCTAAATTCAATAAGTTTTATTAATAAGAATTAAATCCGATGTGTTTAGATATTCGCTTAAGTATATTCGCTAACGGGCGCGGGGCGGTGGACACAATTTGCATAAACACACTTGTGTATACAAGGTTAAAAATAGTCGACTATTTGAAATCACCTAACGGCAGGAATAAAATCTTCATCTGCACTGTCGGAAACATAATTCGAATCACAGAACTAATACTAAAACTGCAACAGATTTCAAAACTAAGATGTAAATGTTTATGTATCATTAGACTTTTAGAAGACCCATAAATTTAGAAAACCCTTTAACCAATGGAAATCCTAAAATCGTATACCCGTTTAGTTTATTAGGTGGACTCTTAGATGTGGTAAGCTAGAAACAAGTCAGAATTAAGCATTATCATTACATTATCACATTATCATTATTATTATTATTAAATGTATACATGCAAGATTTAAAAAATGTACAATTTAAAGATTGTAAGGTGTTTCTTTTCTGGCTAGCAAGTGAAAGATAATGTATCCACATGGTAAAACTGGCCTATTTGCGACGCGTGTTGCGACCTGTGCACCGTCTCCGTCTTTCGGGAGACAGATGGGAGTGATCGTGGCACTTATATCGTTTAGGGGTGCGGGGGAATTATTCTCGTTGTTTCGACTGCTTATAGAGAACAGCGCGACCAAGCTAGCTAGTGGGAGGATGTCGCAGGTTCAATAGTTCAAAAAAAAGTCCGGGCGCCACTGGCTTTAGATAGTTGCACGACAAGCCAGAGTCGGGACTGATGGTCTGTCCACCGAAACAACTAAGAAAGAAGTTTAAAACAAACACAAAAAAAGTATATTATCTAACAGTGGCTTGATCGAAAGTATAACGGATACAATTACTGATATCCAAATGAGAAAAAGGAGAATTAAAAAAAAAAAAAGAAACCCCCCGGAAAGTAAAATCGTATATTGGAGTTGGCTTAATTTCCCTTTACAATATAACAAAACTGAAATACAATAAGCACAATTGAAACGGGTATGTCGCCCGTCGAATCGGCGATTCTCTCAACTATATAAAGTGCGTCGGGTGGTCCGTGCTTATATAACTTACAGCAAAAAAAAAATGAAAATGAAAATGTCTCCCCAGCGCGGTGACGGGGAACTGATAAAGCGATGCCAGGTAAGTTATATTACACGTCCACATAAATGGGTTAGTAAAAGATTAGTTCTTACTATATTAATATTCGAATATGCAATGTGACTCAATGATTCTTTTTTTCTTGATCTTATATAATACTTAGTACAATAACAAGTTCAATTTATAGCACACCTTAAAATTATTAGGTTGGTACAAGAAATGTTCGGCATGTTGCAAATTTCAGCCGACTCGAATATCCGTTTGGGTTGTTAATATAAAAAATAAATAAAACAAGATTACAGACCTCCGTTATACTTCGCGGGTAAATAGTTGGGGACCAAGCTTCTAGAAGTGCCCATCCGAACTTGCGCACGGCGTCTCAAGGTCCATACGATAACCGGGACCGAATGAATTGCACCGGCCTCCCCACAAGGCTCCAGAAGAATTAAACGATCCTGAGGGAAGTAATCTCGACGATCGGGCCCAATATTTTCCAAATAGTCGACGTTAACAAATCCAAATCATAACATATAGGTTGCCGGAATCAATCTCCGAGCGTACTGCACGTGGATGTGATTAATGGTTTCCAACAGCCAGTCGACCGACCCGGAGGAGTTCCATATATCCGAATAAATCGACGTTAGTGCCTTTTCCAATCAAATTCCACACCAGATTCACCTAAAGCGGGCTACTCACACGCCTGCTGCAGGGGCAATCTAGGGTATAGAAGTGGGGGATCCTTGATTGCCTCCTTAATTGTGATGTGTATAGGCAAGCAGGGGCAATTTTGTAGATTGCCCCTGCGGCAGGCGGCAGCGGCGCGAGACCATCCTTGGTCCCTAGATTGCCCCTGCCGCCTGCATGGTTGCCCCGTCTGTAGCGCGATCGGGGCAATTTCTCAGTTCGTTGGTAACTGTCTCAACGCGTGTGTTCACCTCAACTTATAACCGAACACTGAACGGCAGGCATGTGTGTAGAGAAACGACTCGAATTGCCCCTGCCGCCGTGCGCCCTAGATTGCCCCTGCGGCAGGCGTGTGAGTAGCCCGCTTGAAGGACTCTAACTTTTCTTGTAAGTCCCAATAAATCCGATAAATCGAACGGCACAAATATCACCTCAGCGGATATCAAAAATGGCCAAATCAAGACGGGACGAAACAAAACGGTCTTCCTCGATGCCAATCGTACACTGTCTGTTTTCGGAAAAACATTGTTCCGATTAACTGACCGTGCGACAAAAAAACAACCAAACCACGCGTTTCACGAATAACACCTGAATCGCATCTTAAATGTATCGACAAATCGATCGTATGGAGAAAAGTAAATCTAATCTAAAGTTAATGATAATCAAATCTGCAACAATAATTAATAAAGGAAAACTAGAAATTAAAGTGTGAAAGCCCAATCAATATGGGCCAAACACGTATGTACATACCTTCGGCCGCATTTCGGTGTTAAAGTTCACCGTAAATTTCACATTGAGCGGCCAGTGGCGGATCAAAGCGCGGGCGGAAAATTTACAGGGGTGAGGACTACGACAACAAAAGTACAACAAAAGTTAACAGTAACCAAACGTTTAGTTCTCAAATAAATCAACAAAATACCTTTTTCAAAATCTGACCGTAACATATTGTGGGTGACATTAGCTGTTTGAATTTGTTGCTTAGTTTTGTTTCTATGTGACGTAGTTGCACCAGGGCATATTTATCATGCATTAATTACTAGGACTACAACAAAAATTTAAAGGTGAGGAGTAAATTGATCGAAGAAACTTTTCAAATAGAAGTTGTTTAAAATTAAAGTTCCTTTAACTTTTATAGGAACTACTTTTTCGATAGCTGTTACAGATAATAAATTATCTCTGATTTCAAATTTACTAAAGAGATGCCACTAACGACATTTCAATAAATATCAATAATGAACATCCTCCCCTTTAAATTAGACACATAAAATCCAAAACCAAATACTTTTATTCACTACTTTGGCCTAGACTCCGTTCAAACGAGATATAAATAATAAAACAGCTATAGAATAACATTACTTTGATAATTAGCAATAAACCTGGCAACCCATATTAGCTCGAACTAGACAATTTGAAGGACCTTATTGGAGCTCTTGACAGTTTCCATACATTTGCGCAGCAAACCCGGAAACATTAGTAGCTGAAAATTTTTATTTCATAAAAAGTTATAATGGAACTGTAAAGTATTATAAATATAAATATCATTGAACAATCGTGAAATTTAATTAGTATTGATTAATTAAATAAAAATGCATATATAATTGTGAGATATTTTCTATAATTTAATTTAATTTATTTTCTTACATAATTTTTCTTTCTTACTATCATTTATTTCATTAATATACTCTTTAATTAAAACATTTTAATATATCTAGAAATAATTGAGAATAGTTGTTACATACGTTATTCATATTTTCCTTAATTGGACATTGGACACACTTTACTTAAGATTAATACCAATATTACTTTTATCTAGTTTGCGGTAACAATAGGTCCATTATGATACTGAAATGGGCTCAAAACAGTTTAATAATAGAGGCTATTATTAAACTGTTTTTGGTAACTATCTGTTCTGTAAGATTGGCGACATTTCATTCCACTGCTCATACCACATGCGTCAAATATCGAATACATAACCATAATCTTAGAAACGTTAAATTTATTACAATTATTAATGCGCTATTTGAGCAACACACTAAACGAAAAGCTTGCACCAAAGCAACATAGCTTCAATCCTTCTCTTCTGCCATATTTTTGAAGTTTTTCACCAAATTTGAAGAAATTTAAATATTTCAAATGGTATTTTCCGCCTGTCAAATATGACTTGACGATGTCGCCATCGTTACTCCTAAATATCCCTAGGTTATAATGCTAAATTTTTTGTATTCGAAATTTTGTATAATTTATATAAAATCAGTAACGCAAAGTAGATAAAATAGTATATTATACTCGTTTACTAAGAGGCATTGTAGCACTTGCTCCATTGGAGCACTCCTCGCTTCGCTCGTCGTGCCCCAAACCCACGCGTGCTACAATAAGGCCTCTTATTAAACTTGTATAATAATATACTATTTTCTACTTTGCGTTGGTAATATAGTTATTTTCATAACAATTGTCGAAAGTAAGTTATATCGTGCGAGTGAGAAACCTCACGAGCAGACGATATAACACTTTCGAGCGAGTTATGAACACTATTTTTTACACGACCTCAAATGTATTTTTTAAAAAATCTGAGAAAGTGACGTTAGAATGCTCAAGTCCGTTGGTCGGTAAAACAGAAACTTCATTTTAATATATTAAGGCCATTTGACACAACACAACAGCTGACTAATATTCGACGGAACTTCAACCAACAAGCCCTAATGGCAGATAGTTACGAAACTGTGTAAAGGCCCGGTGAATATTTAGTAGAATCAATCTTTTTCCTGTGTCATTTGTACAAAATATGCCAGATGGTGTGCGTTGGCTGTAGTTGGCCGTACTTGTCAAAAATATCAACACTAGTGTGATATTTTTGACTCGCATATCGCACGCCATGTGGTATTGACAGTTTTCTGAAGTAGGTTACTACGATGATATT
Organism: Geotrupes spiniger; assembly: GCA_959613385.1. NCBI lineage: Eukaryota > Metazoa > Arthropoda > Insecta > Coleoptera > Geotrupidae > Geotrupes > Geotrupes spiniger. The sequence continues at coordinate 50,263,064 of OY390733.1, read as the reverse complement.
CATTAGTTTCGGTAGAGGTCGTGTAAAAACTTCATTTTAGCACCCAAAACAGTGTTAAAATGAAAATTTTAGTGCTAAAATGAGTCTGGTATAATTTTTTTTCTTTGTTGGCAGCGTCTAACATCAACGAAATGTCAGTTGTAAGTAATAATCTTTACGTTGTTTTCGTTGCACCATTCTTCGAATTTTTTATATTTGTGTTCGTATTAAGAACGCAACTTGTTCGGAAATAAATTTTTCGGGTGGAGTACATTGCAAGTCTTTGCAACTCATATTACGTCAAAGAAAACTGACATTTCAAATTAAACGTTCGACCGCCTCCTTATTTAATTTCACACAAACGTTACCAACCCGCGCAAATATCCCTAAACGTTGACTTACTTAACAAAGTTTAATTTTTCACGTAAAAAGGGCGCAACGTAGAAAAAATAATATAAAATACTCGTGCAGGCTATTCAGGGCATTCGTCCGTTCAGCCACTCGCCTTCGCGGCTCAATTTCGGACTCATGTCTGAAACAGTGCCTTCTGTAACTTGTTTTTTAATATACTATTATACAATTATTTACTGATTATTTACATTCACAGATTTTGAGCATATTATAATAACAATAATAATATAGCATATTAGAATTAGACTCGAAATTAAATTGAAACCAATAATAAAATATTACAAACAGATGTTACCATATATTATAAATTGAAACTTACTACTGTTACAGTAAAATTGTTTTCGTAATCCATTTTTCTATAGCTCACCCAGAAACATTCCTTCATTATATCATCTTTATTCCGTCCCACTCAAACAACAATAATTTCACATGACACCTATCTGATAATGAATGAAAATGCATCTCTAATATTCTAATAAAAAAAAGCTATAAACTACTTGGTGCATATCAATGCACCAAGTAGTGTAGTGTGAAGTAGTGTAGTAGAACATATCAATGTTCTCCAACAATCGAGTGTAAATATTATTATCTCTACGTTGGGTATATTTGTGATGATATAATTGCTATAAGGATGTAGTCACGTCGCAACCCAGCTGTGCCACCGGTGCAGTTTCTCATTAAAACAAAAGGACTTTTGTCATATTTATATTTATAGTTCTTTATAATTTAGACCAAGGGAGTGTTAATTTATTTTCCATTTCCTTTCGTAATTAGTTGAGCAGCCACTGAGCTTCATACTATTCTTTCTTTTTGTAAGAAATGCAACTGCAGAATGTAAAAGATCTCCCATTACCTTGGTTAGTTTCACGAAAAATAGTACATATCCTCTATTAAGTTTCCTTACACAATCAATTTATTTATTGAAATTTTCACTATAACCATAAATAAATTATACACTAGCATTAAATAGAGAAAAATTTATTATAATAGAAAAATATCAACTCCTACAACAATAGTAATAATAATAAAAGTAAATGAAATGCAGGATAATTATGATAAATAAAATAAAAAACTAATAGCATATCGACAAATACTTAAATACAATTTAAAATATGATTACAATAGAATAGACCTAGACATGTGTATGCTTGGTTCGCAACAACATTTTAGTATCCTCACGCTTAATTCTCTTAGGATCGTAGAGCATTTTATTTTTAAAATCACGACTTGCAAAACTTTCAATCCAATCATCATTTTTGCGGTTCTTGTTGACTTTCAACGAATTTGCATCAGAATTCATTTGTTTTTTAACCTTTTTCTTAGGTGGAAGAGAAATGTCTACATCAAAAGACTCCGCCGTCCAATCACTATCAGCATTAAATTTGGTAGGTGCCAACAAGTTTCTCTTTCTTTTGTTAGGTTCATTTGTTGCCGTCAGTTTAGGAACTTCTTGTTTGGTTACAGATTCCTCATATGGCAATTGTTCTAAAGGAACTGGAGAGAAATAGGACACACTGCTCTTGCTTCCATAATCGCCTAATTTCCTCTTGTTTTTTTTAATGACCTTATTTTCTGATTTTATGTTAGTATATGCCGTAGAGGCAGAATCTGTTTTATTTTCTTCGCATGTTATTTTAGTTCGTCCAGTCCTATGTAATTTTTGCTTCTTAGATAGTGTTGTTTTAGTACCTTCATCATCATTTATCTTTTCAAAATCTTGTCGAAAATCAGAGCTCCCTCCACTTTCGTAACAATCAAATATTTCTTTATGTATTTTTCGTTTATCCCGAGATGTCATGTTAGAAGTGAAATTGCTTTGAATCTGTTCAGTCTCATAAGTTTCTTTATCTTTTGCGTCACCACTTTCTTTGCTTAGTTTTGTAGAATGAGCTGCATTTCTGTTATCGTCAGTGTAATCATATTTCTTCTTACGCGTTTTCAAAACTAAATCATGAGAATCTGGAATGAGATATGCCTTCTCTACGTCTACAACAGTCAAGGAATATTTGTTGTCATTTGATTCTAACTGTTTTCTATTGATGTGTTTCTTCAGACTTTGTTGATTTGTTGTTGTTGCACTTACTTCATTATGTGAAGTCGGCAAATTGATGTCTGCTTTGGTATTAATATCAGATATTTTCTGTCGTTTCTTTTTAGATTTCTTCAAACTGGTAACTGTTTCAGTTGGAATTGAATATATTTCCAATTCAAAATCATCACAAATAGTCTGTTTTTTCTGTTTTTTCTTAGATATTCTTTTGGTTTCACTAATACCAAATCCTTTATTTGTTAATGGATTGCAGGACTCTCGATTTTTAATTGTCTGTGTTTTCTTAGATGTAATTGAATTTATTTCTTCATTACTTTCAATAGTATTGTCATGTGAAGTCTGTATTAACTGCAGATCTACAAGTTGTGTTGATTGATCTAAAGATTCTGTCTTATTTCCACGACGTTTCATGGGGGAATTTAAGTCCAAATCTTGGCGTAACTTCATAGGAGACGCTTCTTTAGATGAACTACAACTTAATCGTTTCTGAGGTTTAGTTACCAATATATCATCCATGCTTGCTCCGTGACGAGATCTTAACGTTTCATTTTCAACAGTTGCTGATTCTGGTACGTTATCATTAGGAGTGGCATCGGCATAATCTAACGATACATTTAGCAATATGTTTCCAGATATATCTTTGGTATTTTTTATGCCGGAATAAAACCAATCAACTACTTTTGTTATCCTTTCACTTAGGTCCCCGTCTTTAATGTCCTTAAGGTTGATGTTTTCTTGTATGTTGATTGAAGATTTACTTTTAGATTGCTTCTGCGATAAAGACGTGTCAGGATCAAACATACTAGAGTTTTGTGTTCCTTTTTCCGTGAATGATTCTTCAACTACATTTCTGTTTGTGAATTCCTCATCTTCACTATCTACATTAATAACTTTAACTTTTTCTGAATTCCCCGAGATGATAGGTTCAACACTTACTTTACCTCGATAACTGTTTAGATTGTCTTCTGTATCTATCAAACTATTGGTGTCGTGTTCAATGAGTTGAATACTACTACTATTAGAATCTTCATGAGATATGCTACATGAAGGATTTAGCTTGGTAGACTTTTGATGATCATCTGATTCACATTCTTTTGATTCAATTGACTTACCTCCTGAAATCTTATCAACTTCTATTTTAGAATCAGTTTCCAGGTCATCAGACACCATCGATTTTTCATTTTTGATATGACCATGTAACTCATCTTCGCTATCACTGACTTCAATTATCCGTGAATATTTAGTTTTCGTTTTCTTTGATGAAGGCTTCAATTCTTGCATCAAATCATCATTGCCTGAAAGTAACTCTACATCTTCAGCATCATCAATAAACGAATCTTCCTCATAATCATCATCTGTGTCTTCTTCAGTGTCATCGCTGTGCAAAGATTCACCTTTGCAGGATATATCATTACTTCCTTCAGAGGGTGTATCTTCTTCTCCCTCTTCACACATGTCATCAATAAAACCACTTACACGTTCTTCATCGCTACTACTAGATTCTGATACATCAGCTATTAATGCTATTAATTTCGAATCTAATGTTGAGACAGGTTGTTGTTTTATATTCACATCATCTTTCTCATCATCTTCTTCTTCTTGGTTTACATTTTCTGGAATATTTATACCTTTCTCCTCAGAACTACAAATAAACAGTTTTTCAATATTTTCTTCAGAATGTGTTTGCAAGTCCTCTTCAACATTAACACTAGCAGTCTGCAACATTTGTGCATTTCCGTGCACTTCTTCATTTTGTGCATCATCTACCTTATAACAAATTTTATTGCCATCGTTATCTTCAAGCAACATTCTTTTGTTTTTCATTTTTGCATCACTGTCTTCATTTGTACTCCCATTCTCACATTCACTTTGATATTTGCCAATTTTTACACACCTTTTGTTAATATCAAATTCTTGAATTTTTGCGTTGTCTACTGGTGTACTTTCATGAAAAGATTCTTGTCTTTTTAAACCTTTATCATCATGATTCTTATTACTTTTACTAGCTTCTTCTTCCATGAACATCGTTTCATTTGTGAATTCAGTAGTTACCTGCAAATTAGTGTTTTCTACCATTTCTTCTTCACTGGTAATTTTCATGGTAATTTGATTTTCTAGATTACATGTCAGCTGTTCATCACCTTCCATGATATTTTTACAGTTTTGGTTTACACTTCCATCTTTGCATATTCCTTTATTTTGAGTCACAATATTATTTTTCTCTTTTTCTTTTACCAATTTTTCTTTACTAACTGTGTCCATATGATTTTGAATTTCTGCAATATCTGCTGCATGTTCCAAGTCATCTCCTGTCATACTTTTGGAATTTGTATCTTCAATTCCATCTTTAGTTATTTTTGCATCTTTATCAATTTCTTTACTTTTCTCTTTCTCTTCAGGGTAGATTTGGTTAAAATGTTCATCTGTACTGGTTTCACTTTCATTACATTTAGACAGACTTTCACTGGTGCTGTCCATCTCAATTTGGTTGTTATCGGATTTGTCATTGTTTTCATTATCTATTATTTGATCTTCATAAGAACTGACTATTGAATGTTTTGAGCCTTTGATGTTTTTCTCATGTTCTTCAACTTTTCTTGTCTTGTCATTATTGTCATTGTCCACATCTTTGACAACTGCATTAATTTCACATTCTGGACTATCTTTAGCAAATTCTTCTTCGGAGATTGTTACTTTCACATTTTCAGAACTGCCATTTGCATTATTTGAAGTATCTTCAGTATTCTCATGACAATTAGGTTCTTCCACTTTTTCATCAACACCACTAATAGAGCGAGCACTTTCATTTATATTTTCTAGAGACATTTCATCCACATTACTTGACATTAATGCTTCCTCAATAATTTTATCACTGGATGCTTTGGCAGATGAATTGTCGTTGATTTCAAAATTAAGCTTATCTTCAATTTTATCATGTCCCAAATTTTCTGCTTGTATTTGATTTATCAAATTACCCAAAATGTTCGTTTCTTCTTGATTTACATTATCTTCAGATTGTTGGTCTACACATTTCTTTTTCTGATTTCCCATTAAACTATTTTCGTCTTCTTCACCAACTTCAATATCCTCAGTTTCATTATTAGATTTTGGGGTAATCACACCAGAAGATTCATTTACCGATGCTAAAACGGTTTTGTCTTCTGTCAACAGTCTAGACAACGGCTTTTCATACTTCTCATTGGGAGTTTCGTTTTGGTGTGAAGATTTATGTTTTGAAAGTGATATATTGTCAGTATGTTCTATTTCCGTGGATTTTTCAAAATAACCATCAGCGGGTTTAATTGGTACTTTCAAACCCTTTTCACTTTCATCAAAATTTGCTTTTTGGTGATCTTTCTTTCCCACTTTTTCAATATCTATTCTCTCGACCTCAACTGAAACATTCTGTAATGATAAATTGGTTTGCATGTTGAATCTTTCTATCAACACTTTGGGACTTTTCCTGAATTTATCAGATTCAAGACATGCAATTTTCTGCTTTTCCACCGATAATTGTTCTTCGGACTTCTCAAAAGTATTTTTCGAGTTTTCTTTATTGGAACAGTTACTGGTACTGAATACATTTGTCATACTTGCTCCCTCCTCTGAAACCTCCAATTCCTCATCACTAGTCTCTTGGCTGCCGGTCTGCAACGACAACTGCAACTCGAAAGATCCATCTAAACCTACGGTCATTTCGCCCTTGTTTGATAGAACACTTCCTAATAACTTATCTTGACTTTGCTTCTTGGCGGAAGTTTGTTTGGTCTCATTTTCTTCGTCCTTTTTGAGTGATAGTCGATTTCGTGTCTTAATAGACGTCAGGCGGTCATCTTCATTTAATAAGTTGGCAGTTTCATTTTCTTGCTTTTTGGTTGAAGATGAAACATTTACATCATCTTGTTGCTTTGATAGTGTAATATCAGCGGCAACAGTATCATGAAGTTTTCCTTTCTTGAGAGATGTGTTATGGTCAACAGGATCATTTTGAGTAATATCTTCATTTGATTCATGGCGTTTGTCATTTGAATTCAATTTTTTCTCGACATTCGAATGGTGAATTACTTCTGCGGTTGACTTGTCTTCTTTGTTTGATTCATCACGGACGCGCTTAGAATCACCGGTAAGAATTGTTTTCACAATGGTTTCCTTCATATCATTTTTCATGCTACCTGAGGCATCTTCCTTGGTGATTGGCAAATTTTTCTTGTCAACACATGTTATTTCTTCTTTTTTGATTGAAAGTTGTATATCTTTTGCGACAAACTTACCCTTGTTCAATTCATCAACCTGCTTGGACTCAGTTTCCTTCGTGATAGATTTTAATGTGCTTTCCTTTGCTTGTTCTCTGTCTTTAATAGCAGAGGAATCAACAACATTGTTTGTAGTCATTGTACATTTTACAGCTGGCTCTTTCAATATGTTTTCTGGCTCGTTTTCGACTAACCCGCCCCTGGAAGTATTGGCCTTTTCCTCGATAGTATCTAGTATGGGCGACAGCTTTCGACCTTTAGTTGTCTTTCTTTTAAGGTTTTCTGCTTGGGTCTCAATTTCTTCAATGGACTGCTGACGGATGGTCTTTTCAGAACCACGGCGAGTTCTAGATATTGCACCTTGTGTCCGCTCCTTGACTAACGTTGGTGACAAGCTATCACTTCTTGATGAATGCGATCCAGCTTTTTGGATCGGAGTTGCCGCCCTTGGTGATTCGGATTCTTCTTCTATTAATCGTGATATTGATCCTGAAATTTAAAATAAATATCGTTATACAAGGCTATACTAGTACTTTATTTTTTCTTTTAACATAACATTTCATATTAATAAATGAGACAAGCCCACGAATTCAATTCATTATATCCAAAAAATGGCTCTAGTGCTTGTGCACTCATACAATCTAACAATCGAGGCAAATGAACATTATCTCTCTACATTCAAATTTCATTGTGGATTAATGCGGTAATTTTATAACTGTTTGTTTATGGCTAATTAATTTGGTCATTATTAAGTTTGATTGTATTATGGAGCGCCGACATTTGATCAGCGAAGAAATGTTACGTGCTGTGGAAATGTTACAGTCTGGACTTTCTCAAAAACGAGTTGCGCCGGTATTAAATTCATCACGACGCGTTATTGGTAGATTGTATGGTCAATACCTAGAGACGGGCAACGTAGATGAAGAACATGCAGCTCGTACAAGAAAAACCACTCGAATTCAAGACCGACATGTAGTTCTCCAGGACAGGCGCAATCCAACAGTAACAGCAGTCGGCATTGAATATTCATCGAGTAAGTGTTTCAGACCAAATCGTCTACATGATGCAGGTGTTCATTCCGACCTCAATCGTCAGATCTAAACCCGATTGAGCATGTATGGGATATGCTTCAACGAAGGCTAACACCACTAATGAATAACATTCAAGGGCGTCCTATGTTTGAAAATTAATTTATTTAACTAAATACTATTTTCTGATGACTTTCCATGTTATTCTGTTTTTTCAATAAAAATGATTTTAAGCGTTAAAGTTAATCAGTTCACATTCAATATTGTGAAATATTTTTATTGAGTGTAAATTTAAGTGACCCTTACACTATTTTGAGCAGTGTATGCACTGTAACATGTGAAATTACTATGTTCAATTTTACAAAACACACTTTGATTAGATTGCACTATGTCCATCAGACGTGCAGTTGAGTTATGTTAGTCGCATTTTTCGCAAACAATCGCATGCAAAACTCAAACAGTGATAGTAGATAATTATTTAATTTTCGAATTTGTTGACTTTGACAACGACGAAGAAATTAATCAACGAAAAAGTATATTCGAGATACCGAAAATCCTTCTCAGCACTTCAATAACAACGTATTTAAGGAACGATATCGTTGTTCAAAGGAAAGGGTAGGTGTTATAACATTATATGCTGCTGGGTTTGAATCTGAACATAATCGCTGGTTACCAATACTGGCTGGCTGAAATCCAGCTGTTATTTGTCTTCGATACTATGCTATAGGATCATTTCAGATAAATGATGAATTGCACAAAGTATTACGTTAACCTTCAAGTAAGTTTTTTTTTATATAACCGTTTAAAAAAGTATCATAAAAATTTAATAAAAGCTAAGTTTGCAATATACGTCGTGAAGTTAATTTACAACTCGGTTTAAAAATAAAAACTACACTCAAGACGTGTAATTTTGTGTTAAACTGAGTCCCCACACTTAGGCTGATGGCATAGATTTACTGTTTAGTGCTTGTAAGGGATTTTCATATGCATAACATACCTTATATCGTATTGGTATATTTGCCTAGTTATTTGTAATGTGCTAGATACAATGAAGTAGTTACGTAGTCGCACAATATGCAATGAACGTTGCATCATGTTATCAAAATTTCATCAAAAGGCATTGTCCGGATTTAAGCAAAATGAATGTAGTGCTATATACTCGTAGCAACTATCCTATTTCATGGATTCAACTAAACTGCATATTTGAATTGTTCCAGACCAGGTTATTTCGACATTTTGGCAAAGTCACATTTGCCATCCTCAGATAGGTCTTCTAGGTCGAAGCAATCTAGTTATTCTAGATCACTTAGATCTAGAAGACCTACCTGAGGATAACAAATGTTACTGCTGAAGCGTCGGAATACTCGGTCTAGGACAATTCAAATACGCGGTTCATTATCCGAGAATCTGGGAAAACATATATGTATGTATGTATGTATGTATCTAATATCTAATCTTACACCTTAAAGGTGTTGTGAAAAATAAATAAACAGGTCCATGAAGACTAACTGGTGGATCACTTATTACACTTCGTCAGTAGCGATTACCAAGAACCTTAGTTATTGAAATACCTTTACATGTAGTGGCCATCACACCTTCTTGGCGCGAGCCAATCAATCCCAACGAACCATTAACAAGTGCATATATAAGTATAGTTTTCACAACCACTACTAAGTTTCCTTTACAGGTCTGCTTAATTAATACTTGCTGGGTGTACGGATATTAAATCAGTTATAAGGTATGTTCAATAAAAAGTCTCAGGTAGGCCATGAATGATTTCGAAGCAATGAATGTAGGTCACTCATGATGGCATATGTGTTCACCAGGTCATTATTGGGAATTGTGATGGAAAGTCAGTGGGTTTGGTCAAAATAAAGTATTCAATGTGATGTACTGTGTTGATTTAATTAATCTCAAAGTCAGTGCGTACGTTATGCAATTGATATACAATAACATATTTTTTAGGCGACCGACACGAAAAATTGAAATTTCAGTCGTCAAACGCGGACGAAAAGTAATCGTTTATCGTCCGCTTTCATTTTTCGTCCGCAATATGGTGGCGCCATCTACCGACAGTTACCGAAATTGTATAAAAATAACCACATTGCCGTCAGTGTCAAACTGTGCATCTTGCTTACATTAGTAAATACGTGTTGGTGATAGACTTTTTAACTGATTATTGGGTAATTATTGTTTATAAAGCCGAAATAACTTCGAATGTAGACAAAGAAAACATAAACATGTCTGAAGGTGTCACAAATATGTACAATTGTTCAGTTGTCATAAATGACTATGTCAATAAATTGTAAGTAAATGTTGCAATAAATTTGAAAATTTTATGAGGGTCGCCTAAAAAATGTTGTGTGCACCACGGCCAAAAAGTGTTTTTTCGTCCTCGTTTGCTTTCCGACCTCGGCTACGCCTCGGTCGTAAAGAAAACTCGGACGAAAAAACAGTACTTTTTGGCCTAGATACACAAAATACTATTTTCTACTCCCATGTTTAAAACGCCATTTATCGAATATGTTTCCATGACGCTAAGTGGCCTTTTAAACACACATTGACAAGCCGTGACTTTGTGCGCTTTAGTCACGGGCTGAAGTTAGCTCACCTTGACAAGCCGTGACTTTGTGCGCTTTAGTCACGGGCTTAAGTTAGCTCTAGGTTTTTAATCGCGAAAATCAATTGAAACTCAAAATCAAGTTAGGTGTCACTTGTCGTCAATCTGTCAAAATAACCCGACGTGGCGCGACAAGGAAGTTTGTATTTCGTGATAAAAATAATGTGCCATTCTTGTAAAAAATGAACCGAAACGACAGTGAAAGTGAAGATGATGTTTGTATTGGAACTCCACCAGAAATTACTCAAGCAGTGGCAAGGGCAACTGCTAGTTTGCTGCCAGAGAAATCCAAAAGTCAGTACGAACGTGCATATAAACTTTTCCAAGATTGGCGTCGAGAAAACCAAACAAATTCATTATCTGAGAGTGTGTTACTTGCTTGATTATTAATGTGGCTTAAGATAATAAAATAATTTCCAAATTTTAGTATTTTTGTGATGGTCGTAGAAAAAGTATAGTATGCAATTCGTTTTATAAACTTCTCTAGACACACGTTTTATTAAACACTCGCTCCGCTCGTGCCTAATAAACTCGTGACTAAAATTACGTTCATAAAACTTGTTGCATAATATACGATTAAACATCATATTTATGAAACTAATTAGTACGATACATTTACAACTGTCAGAAATTTCGACATGTTTTTAAATGAATTCAAGCTCATTAAATAATAAAAACCTTTCTCTTCAATATTGTGAAGTATGTTTTAGTATTTAAAATTAGTTTTGGTGAAATGGGTCCGTCCCGCATTTTTTATTTTATAATTTTTAGAATACTTACCTTGAAACAATCATAACGTTTTTTTTTTAATTTTGTGTTCATAAATAAGGTAGAAAAAATATTAAATTTCTATATTTTCGAAACGATCATTTTAGCGCCAAACTATAGTCGGAATTACGAGAAGGTGCGTGCACGTTATCAATTTTTAATGACGTCAAATTTTATATGTTTACATGTTTCTCACACAAAAGATACTCTTCAAGATCGTATGCAACCAAACAGACAACAGCGTGTGTATATGTATGTGGTGGTATGCAACCAGATATACCCGTCGATTGATCTACGTATGTAAACATACTAGAACGCACAGAAACGGTTCGTCGATCCTTACGACGCGATATCAAATACCCTAGATTCAAATTCATTTCGTCTTTTTCATGACAAATATAGAAAACTAAGTGATAATAATAATATCTATAACATTGCTTCGCATCGCCTTGTAAATAGGCCTGGTTTGACTCCATATTCCAATACAAGAAAATGGCACTTTATAATTTCTACATGTTGGCATTATAAAACAAGCATCGATGACGTGCACGCACCTTCTCATACTTCCGACTATACACACCTTTTTTGTATTTATAAATAAGGCTAGCCAATCAGCGCACGGACCATTAGTACGTCACAGTGGCGTCAATGTGTATACTGTTTAAACACATTATAATTTTGATAAATTTATTTAAGAACATCTATGGCATAAAATATTTGATAATTAACTTCGGTTATATTTAAATTGTCTATTTTATTTGTTTTTATTGTTCAATTGTGTAAATGTAACTATGCGGGACGTACCCATAAAGATACCTGGCTAAAAGTAAAAAAACTTAAATCTTAAATTGAACATGTATATAGATAAAAGTAAAAAGTGCTACTTTTCTAAAAACATAGAATTTTATTGACTTTTAGTTAGTTTTTTTTTTTAATTTTTAACAATATTTTTGTATTATTGCATTATTATAATCACAATGTCAAGTCAATAAAAACTTAAAGCTACCAAAACGGAAACATCAATTTTACACAACAGAAACTATCAAGAAAAGAAGATTTGCCAAGTCTGATATTTTATGAATTAATCTACAGATATGAGGATTCGAACTGTATTCAATTGAAAAAAAAATGATCCAACCACCTGCTAATTAACAATATCCAGCACAAAGCCCATTGAGTTTGGTTGTCATTTGTTTCCTCTTACAGGAAACTCACCATGTTACCAAGAAAAGCCTCGCCTTGTATTAACTAACTTGCTATTAATCTAACTAAATTAGTACTATTTCGAAAATAAAATAAAATAAAATAAACAAAATAAACGATTAGACATTCTAAACTATATTGAAACACACAAAAGGAAAATGTTAGGATGGCCGTTCTCCAGATTAGGTATCAAATTTGCAATAAAGCATCAAAATCAGCACTATTTAGTAATTGTTATAAACACTTTATTGGTGTAAGAAGTCTCAGGTGGGCCATGAGTGACATTTGAGACTGTCAGTAAGAGTTTATCTTAAAGTTTGGTTCCATCCAGTATGAATGACTCAGGGATAAGCCTACTGTTCTAAAAAGGAAACTAACTTTATGACTATTACGGCAATTTTATGTATATTTTTATTTAATGTGAGACCTGAATGCACCCACTCTGCATTGCACTACCTTCGATCGATATTTGTATGAAGCGACGTGCTGATGCAAAATCAATTCCTTTACTGAATACTTTTTCATTAATTGACTGCAATTTTCATTGAAACATGAATATTAATTATGTTTTATTTAAAACTATTATTTTTTTAACTACAAGTATCAACTAATAAATACGACAACTTCAAATTCACTACTCGTATTACATTACAATTTTATGACTGAATTATCAACAAATAACATCAAATAATTAAGCAGACTTAGTTTTGTCACCTAACGATCAACATTACATTTCATTCTGAAGAAACTATAGTGTTGTAGATAAAATATTGTATTTGAATCACATGTAATAGCTACATTACACTATATTTTGAATTCCAGATTAAAATTGGTACATACCTTTCATCTTTCATCTATCATCGTTCACGACTTAGTTTAAACCAGTGATAACCAGTTTCTTGTTAAACATATCATCTAAACATAGGTGTAGATAATACGTAGATACAATCAGCCTTGTTTTGAAGTTTTCAGTGTCAAAATTCGAAATTCTGCTTTGCATGATAGTTTGGCCAACAAAAAATAAAATGTTTTAATGAACTACTATTTTGGTGAAAAAGAATTCTAAATATTCCGCTAGTTACAGATCAACAGACAATTCCAGGAACTATAAGAAGCATGAACTGTAATGTAACCAAGTATGTACTAAGTGAATAAAACTTTTTAGATGCATTTGGATTTTTTTATTTAACTAATAAATACTGTGTTTAACAAGCCCTTTTGGCTTAGCGAAACGGTAATATTGTATGTAAGATTAGGATAAACAGCTACCAAATGCAGCATCAGCTTGACTGCAAAATTACCTCTTTGTAATATAATAAGCGCTTTCACCATTGAAGATAATGTAATAAATATACAAAGGATGGTTGAGACCTTTACTATGTGGTAGTCCATATTAATGACGAAATAAAACAAATGACTACGTTTATACCTCAAATAATTATTTGTGGTATAAACGTAGTCATTTATTTTATTTCATCATTAAGAAATATACACTAACTTACGTACAATACAATAAAATAATAAAAACCTGTTCTTTCACACCATTGAAAACAAAACAGCTAAATGCAAATCTAACCAGCGACATAAATAAATCTTTAGAAAAAGTAGACAAAATTAAAAAAAAATTCTGTATAAAAATAACCAAAATGTCTGTAGTGCCTTGGATTGAAATAACAAAAAAATGTTTATAAAATTCGATCACGTATAATTGCAATTCAAAGTGTAATAATATTTTATTATTACTTGACTTCTTTGTTTGTAAAACGAACTGTAATCATAGAGCAAATGTATGATATATGATATAAATATCAAGAAAACAAACGGAAACATATGAACAACAGCTACACATATAAAGTTATGAACTATAAAATTAAATTATTGAGATGAAATGTGAGTGGGTACCTGCATAAATCGTTTTCTTGAGTCTGCATCGGGACAGGAGGAACAATTAGTATATGAGCATGCTAATAAAACAAGCTGCAAGCTAAACATATTTCATATCAATATTCAAGGATTAATCACAAAAATTAATGAAATACGAGAATTGCCTTTTATATTTCGGGAATAGAGAACAAGAACTAAAATTAATCATCATATATGGCTTTATTGTTTTCCAAAATATTCTCCATTAAGATCAATACACTTTTGCATACGCTCGAACCAATTTTCTAAGCACTTTTTCCACTTCGATTGAGGTACCTCCAAAACATGCATTTTGAAAGCATCAACCGCTTCTCCAGGCGTCGAAAAACGTTGACCTCATAATTTATTCTTGATGTGAGGAAATAGAAAGAAGTCATTGGGTGCCAAATACGGCGGATCACCCATCAATTCCACTTTTTTAGTTGTCAAAAACTGTCTTGTTTGAGCCTATGTGTGAGAGCTCGCATTGTCTTGCCTTGTCGTGTCTTGTCTTCGGCGGTTGGTTTCTCTTATTCTCTCGAATACTTCTGGCAAGCAAATGCTTATGTACCATTCAAAATTGACCGTCTGACGTTGCACTAATGGTACAGTTGTCACATGTCCGGTTTTTCCGAAGAAACAAGCGATCATTTGCTTCGAAGTGTCGACTGTTGTTTACTTTCGGGCTCATACGCGTAGATCCATTGTTACCTGTTACTATGTCATATACGTGTTTTGAAGCACCGTGATTCTATTTTTTGAGCATTGCTTTCGACCAATCTACACGAGCCTGTTTTTAAGCAACCGTCAAATTATGTGGGATCCAACGTGAACAAATTTTTTTGACGAGCAAATATTCATGCAAAATTTAATATATACTGGTCCCACTAATGCCCAAGGATACCTTCATCTCACGGTAAGTGACATGACAATCTTGCAATATCAGTTCACACACAGCAGCAATGTTTTGCGGAACAACAATCGATTTTGGACGACCTTCACGAAATTCGTCAGTGAGCGAGCGAAGCACGGGATTAAATTCTGTATACCACCGATATATATATTGGTTATTGATGGTTATTGATGAGTTAATTCCATTTTTAGGCCGAGATGAATTTTGTAAGTTAATGTAAACAACACAAATAACCTCTGTACGCCAAACGTTCTCAGTAAGTATTCTATATCAAACGTCGAACTTTACGATAGAGACACTTGTCAGATTGCAGCACCGGGATGGCCTATTGCCGAAATATAAAAGACATCCCTCGTAGAAATTATCTGTGACCAACACAAAATTGATGTATGACGGAACACTGGGCCAATCAGTCAAGCATATACTCTCTTAATATTCCCAATTATCACAGAGTATCGTAGTTTTGCAGAAGTGCAAGTTTATGTGGCGGATCAGTAATATTTGTAAGGAGCAGCCTTAACCTTCCGTGACTGGCGCGCGGACTCACACTCCGCAACCAAATGTTATCCGGATTTATTTCAATATTACCTACCCTAGACACCCCTCACCTTCGGTATTCCTCTAGCATGTTATGGTTGGCCTCAGTACATCGTGTGATCTATATAAGTGCCGTCGTTTGTTTTTTATGGCAGATTGCGGAGCGAGAGTCCGCCGCCAGTAACAATGTTCGGTCCCACATATGTACATATTAGCATTTAATTAAGTCAATTTAGATCCGCGCAATCTAGTGCAAAATATTCGCTACAATTATTTCGTTTAGACACTCAGAATATTTCATCTGTAAAATCCTGGTACAACTAGGAGAATATTTTTGCATAGACTTTCGTCCGAGTTCGCCGAACATCATATTCGTTCTCGAGCAATGCAGGATTATATACTGAAAACCATAAGGCTACGAATCAAACAAATGTTTGCGATTGAAGATGCCACTCCTGAGCCCCCCAATCCTGAGAATACTAGAGGTCGTTGCAGTTATTGTGACAGGAAAAAAAATCGACCAACACGATTCTCATGTAAGAAATGCACCAAATTCATGTGCCTTGAACATTTAACTTGTGTATGTGCAGAATGTTATTGTAATATGGTTTCGTAACTTTTGCTGATTTTGGTTGTCTAGTTATTATGTACAGAATATTTGTTTTGTTAAATGTTCAATGAAAGCTATGTCAGCTTAAACGCCTACTTTCTAAATATAAATATATTAAAATAAATAAATAATTATTTAAAATGTCTTTTTATACAAACAAGAGACGTATTACATATGTATATCCCTTTTCGTAGACAAAAAAAGCTATGCGGACTCACAGTCCGCGGCCACTGTCGATGTATAGAAATGAACCGCCAGTCACGGAAGGTTAAGTCAATTTAGATCCGCGCAATCCAGTGCAAAATATTCGCTACAATTATTTCGTTTAGACACTCAGAATATTTCATCTGTAAAATCCTGGTACAACTAGGAGAATATTTTTGCATAGACTTTCGTCCGAGTTAGCCGAACATCATATTCGTTCTCGAGCAATGCAGGATTATATACCGAAAACCATAAGGCTATAAACAAATGTTTGCGATTGAAGATGCCTCTCCTGAGCCCCCCAATCCTGAGAATACTAGAGGTCGTTGCAGTTATTGTGACAGGAAAAAAAATCGACCAACACGATTCTCATGTAAGAAATGCACCAAATTCATGTGCCTTGAACATTTAACTTGTGTATGTGCAGAATGTTATTGTAATATGGTTTCGTAACTTTTGCTGATTTTGGTTGTCTAGTTATTATGTACAGAATATTTGTTTTGTTAAATGTTCAATGAAAGCTATGTCAGCTTAACCGCCTACTTTCTAAATATAAATATATTAAAATAAATAAATAATTATTTAAAATGTCTTTTTATACAAACAAGAGACGTATTACATATGTATATCCCTTTTCGTAGACAAAAAAAAGCTATGCGGACTCACAGTCCGCGGCCACTGCCGATGTATAGAAATGAACCGCCAGTCACGGAAGGTTAAAGCAAAAAAAAATTAGAAGTAATAAACGACTATGCTAATGAGATAGCAGTAGAATCATGCGTAGTTACGATCGAGTTTGACCACGAAACAAAAATTTCGATAGTGGCAATATGCAGCCCCCCGACTAACGCATTTGTGAAGAACTTCTTGAAGTGTTAACTAATATCACCAGCGCAAGTCTAAAATATTGCCCCAACTTAATAATTTGCGGCGATCTAAATGTGAATAGTATGAATGACTCCAAAAACAACAAAAATTATAAACTTCTAACGGATACGTTTGAGTCTTACGGGCTTACAAATAAGTTGGACAAGATTCCTACCAGAATTTTTACATACACTACTGGCCATACCTCTATATCCAGCATTGACTACATTGGATCTAACTTGGACGAGAGATATTATACCTGCAAAATTATTAACGCAAACATAACGGACCATTTCGAACGATTGCTAAAGTATAGAAAATACGAAAACACTGGGTCTAATAACACACAAGAAAACAAACAATATCGACCAATATCAAAGACATCTTTACACAAAATGCACGACTCTCTTGATATTGTCGACTGACCCTTCATCACTTGTAGGGCAAACGCCGACAAAAAATTCGAAATGTTTCTAGACGTGAAACAAACATATTTACGGACACATGTCCACTGAAATCATACAAGGAAAATCCTCGTAACAGCTTGATTACACATGAAATTATGAAGGCTACTAGTGACTTAAAAACTTCATTCTGGAAAGTGAAAAACATAAATAACGAAGAAGTAAGGATCCTATACTAGCAACAAAAAAGTTAGTACTGAAATAACATTATATGAACGAAACGAAACTTCTACCGTAATAGAATCAACAAAGCGGGAAATAAAACTGGCGAGGTATGGAGAATCGGGAACTCAAAATTAGGCAGAGTAGATCAAATATCGAAAGATGTAAAATTGAGTAAATACGAATATGAAGTAAGTGAACTGATTGAAGTGGTTAACACATTTGGTCAACATTTCTCAACAGTGGCCTCAACGATGTTGAGGGATCATTTTAATGGAGATGTGTCTACATGTTGTACGGTTGGTGAAATGAATTCCGCAACTATGTTCCTCCAACCAGTAAGTCTTCTTGAAGTAAACAGAACTGTTCATGGACTGAAGAACATCAAATGTACTGCACCAGATGGGATACATGTGAGGGTGATAAAGGCAATTATTGACTGAGATAATAAACTTTACGATACAGGAGGGGGCTTTTCCCCTCAATACTGAAAAAATCTAGAGTTAAACCAATTTATAAAAAAGGCGATAGATGGTCTGTAGAAAACTGTCGGCCAATCTCTTTGCAAAGCGTTTTTTTCCAAAATTATAGAAAAGCTAATGTATTCTCAAATAAGTGCTTTTTTAAATAAGCACAAAATACTAGGATAGTTTAAGCACCGCTTTAGATCGGTTCACTCGACGGAGATGGCAAAAATACATTTTCTTAATTTTATATATAAAGAAATGGATGTACATATGTAGGTGGGTTGTGGCGCTATTTTTTGATATATCTCTTGCCTTCGACAGCATTGATCTTAGTTTTTTAATATCTAAATGCTATAATCTTGGACTACGAGATAATGTCCTTCAATGGATTAATTCATTCCTAATTGGTAGAAAGCTTATCGTCTCAGTCGAAGGGTCTCTGTCATGGGAATATGTGTATGAATTTGTTCGTTGGAAACAATATGTTTCAAATGCGTGATATTAATATTGTAAACTCCGTAAATTTTTTAGGTATGACTTTATATGTAAAAAGCTAGCCAATGCGTACTTTGCGCTGAGACAGTTAAAATATGAACTGTCTATACATGTATTAATGCAATCATATTATACGCTTGTTTATTCACACCTTTCATACGAAGTCGTACTGTGGGGAGCATGTACCGCAATTAGTAAAGTATTTATTCTCCAAAAACGAATAATATGCTTAGTATACTCATTAAGTTCTTGAGAATCATGTAGACCTACTTTTGTGGAGCACAAAATTATGTCCCTTGCCGACATCTACATCTACAAAAGTTGTGTATATGCAAAATGCAATGAAGACAAATTTATACACAATTCATCCTTTCATAACTACCCCACGAGACAAAACGAAATGATCAGTACCCAACCGCACAGGACGAGTCTGTACGAAGTTTCACCATATTATGCCTTTCCAAAAATCTTCAATAAATTAGATTATAATATAAGAAATGAACATAATGTAACAAATGTGTCCTTACAGGAGTATTTTTAACGTGTTTTATGTGTATTTGTGTAATCTGACCGGTCTAATGTCACATGTGATAGAAAAGACTACTAAAGCTTATTGTTATTATCATTATTATTAAACCGAGAAAATATAAAGAAAATATAACCAAATTAATTTTTTGATGATGACTTTGTAGTAAAATGCAGTAAAAGATTCAGTTGAGCTATTTAATCTAATTTACAAGTTAAAATCGTCATAATTCTAAAACAACTCTTGCTGATGTAAGAGAATGGAAATACTGAAAAACACCAAAATGTGAGGAACGTAGAAACGAGAAAGGAAATGGCATGTAATATTTACAATCTTGTAGATCATATATCCATCCAACTTATGTGAGTTCAACAACATACCTCAAAGATCCATAATCAACAAATTTATATAACTTTAATAACTCATCTCACTTGCGATGGTATTAACGAATTAGACAGGTTTAAAAATCACATATGTATATTCAAAACACTGTGTGAAAAACAAGGAAATAAACCCTTGGTATTTTGGGATCCATCAAAAAAGATTACCTAAACCTTGCAAAACTGGCTACAAACTTGTTACGAAAACCACCTGCGCCAGCTCAACTTGAGCTAATGTTCTCCAGTTGAGCACATGTTCATCTTCAATGAGGAATCGACTAACTTTTGAATGTTCAAACAACGTATGTATATAACTAAGTCAGATTACGAGAATCTGAAATTAACCTACCATTAATATGACAGAAGATGGTCAGGAGAAGTTGATTGTTAATTATTATTGATTACTGATGATGATGAGTGCAATTTTATTAAATTCAAATTTATTTAATTTTTGAAATTATACACTTATTTCTACCATCATTGTCATTAAATGATTTTGAGCACATTTGCGTTTTAATTTCAATTTTCAATAGTTATATTGTTTTCAAGATTGTTCAGATCATTTAACAGCGGCCACAATGATAGCTGATTACCAATCAACTGTTACATACATATTCTGACATATAAGAATAATTGAAAATGAAAAAAAAGCGAATCAATTAAATTTGATAACTAAAGTTTTTACTTTAACAAGCAAAACAAATTATAGTGGGTATACTATCTACAAAACCTTTACAATCATTATTATCATTATATCATTTATAAAATTCTCCAATTGAAAAAATCAATAATTCGTTCTTTATCCCCCAAGAAAATAATTTGTAAATACCGAACAGTTTAAAGGTTCACGAACTATAAAAAACAGCTGTTGAGCAGACCCATATATTCCATATAAGCTGATTGCTAGGAACGTTCACAAAATATTAGATGATAAAATTCACTCAATCACATTATTTCCCAATATAATTAATAAGTAAAAACCACTCTTTCCAATATATATATATTATTTTGTGAAAAAACTGATTATTTATTTATTTATATTAAGAAGTTACATGTGTATGAGACTTTTTAATATCTTTCTGCAACAACGAAACTATTAAAAGTTTATTTTTTTACACTAAATGAGCAATGTAAATAAAGTAATTCAAGATTTCAAGTTATGTAGAAATTTGATCACAATACATCACTCTCGACCAGCAATGTTACTTAATTTACAAATTTAGAAAATCTACTAACCTCGTCTACCACGACCCTTTAAAGGAGTTCCTCCGGAGTCAGTTTCTTTGGCCAACGATGTTGGAGACTTGCTAGCAGATCTGAAACTTCTTTTCTTCGGTGTTCCAGCAGATTCGGCATTATGTGATGATTCTTGAGTTAAAGACAGTCTTTTGGCTTTCGTAATTTTACCGGGGGTGCCAAGATCAGCTGAACTTCGCCTTGTTGAAATGCCGGCAGGAGATGCCGGTGCACTCTGGGCAATGCGTGTTGATCGACGTAACAATGGCGAACCGCTGTGGTTATCACCATCTTGCAATTCCTCGGTCGGCGTTCTTCTCGGCATTTTACCTATACAACTAAAGAACGATTTGATGAAGTGAGTTTATTATTCGCATCCCGTATGGTCGTTACAAGCGAAACTAAACCAGTTTACGGATTGACAAAATTGAGAATTGTAAATCGATTTAAGTTAAATGTTGACATGAATATAATTCGTACCATACACGTTGTCACTTACATAGAGTAGTACACGAAGTAATTAGTAATAAAATAACATTTTAAATTACAAAAAAATAACGTTCACTTTTAACGGTTACAACACGTGCAAGAGACCATTTAAATAAGATCTTGGCGTATGAACATTTATATAATGGCGAGAATACAGTGCTGCCAACACCTATCATACTACGACACGAGTATATAGTTCATTCGTAAACTTCCTTAATGAAAAGTGACATTCACTTGAAGTTTAACAAAATGACAAATAATGTATCACAGCCTTACTCAAAACGTTTGACGCTATTGACCGTTCAGTACACTGAAATAACTATGTTTTTTATGCTTATCAAGTGCCCTCGACATTTTCAATTTATTATTAGGGAAGTTTTCTGAATGTACTAAAGCTTGTTTTTTCTGCAATGCCCAGTACAACTTACATCGCTAAAATTTTGAAAATTCGCAGGATGTTGGAGGGGAGAAGTGAGGCAATCGAAAAAAACACAGCTGTATAACTGGTTGTTGGTTTCAAGGGGTTAAAACAGTAATGTTCAAAATGATAAAAAATGGAACTTGAAGAGTTTAAAGCATTAAGGCACCAATAAGAAACTCATTTCATTATTTATTTTAAAAAAAACTTTTAAACTTTAAGTTCAGACAAACGGACAACTAATCAGAGGAATCTTGTAAATTTATAATTAATGGTTCAATAACAGTTTCCATTAAGTCATCCAAGTTCCACATTTTGTCTTCTTCATTAATTACGTGTGCACGGACTGTTCCCACCTTTCTGGTGTTACATTATGGATGCCTTTCTCTAGCAATAATCTAACATCTTCCAACTTAAATGCTTTATTGTTAGCAGCCACATAACCTTTTACTTGAGCCCAAATCATTTCTATTGGATTGGGTTCACAGTGACAGGGAGGAGTTCTTAGAATTTTTATATTATGCGCTGCTGCTAATTTCTCAACTGCATAAAGTGGCTGGACTGGTTTATGTACAGATGCCAAATACTGTTTCATTTCTAAAAAATCCTTAATTTGTTGTTTTCGCCATTCTGAAGTTGGCCATTTTTCTTAAACTCTACTATGGTATGGAGCATTATTTAATACTACTACTGAGTTCTGAGGAATCAAACTAAAAATTTTAGTGAACCAGGCTTCGAACTTTCGAGAATTCATTTCGCCGTGATAATCTCCACATTTAATTCATTCATTTCTCGTTTCCAATGTGTACCATTATAAGACGTTTTCCTGTTCCACTGGGATTTTTAAACCGGTTGACAAATCTTGGTTAAGCAGCTCATCACGTTTTGATCTACCCAAACTTTAGATGTGACACGACCAGAGTTCACCGATGTCTCATCTAAGTAATATATTTTTCTTTCTTGCTTTCGCAGTTCTTTGATTTGACGTACATACATATTTTCTTCTCCACATTACAGTGTCATCTCTATCTAATAATAAATTTTTCCTACCTCTCTTGGTAAATCTGTTAATTATACAGATTACGCTTTTAATTAATCAACATCTCGATTTGTTGTCTACTCATGTGAAATTTAGAGATTTTAAGATTAAAAGATCTTCACATAATGCAAGATGCACAATATATCTAGAATACTAGAAAACGCCCGTGGATCAAAACCACTGCATCTTTCCTTCTCACACAGCCCAATGCAAGTCAAGTACATGTTTGTTACCAAACTCCTCTCCTCGAATGATGCCCGTGGACCGACAGACGATGCTCTCATATGGGCGTGCATCCGGGTAACCAAATAATACATCAAGCAACATAAAAGACAAACAGTAATTAGTGATTATGAATACCGACCATAATTAGTATTAACATACAGGGTACTCCAGCACCCTTGCTTCAGCACTCTTCGGATCGTGCCTACCTCCTTTATCCGTCTCTCCATTGCTCCTCCAACGGTGATCTTCGTATATACCTAACATTAGTTCGTAGCGTCAAAGAGAATAGTTAATGGCCATAGTCAACCAGATAGTCAAGTCACGTATGTACGATGCACTTGCATTCCCGCGCCCTTTTCCTGACCAGAACAGGTAATGGACCACTGGACTCACACCCCCAGGTCAAGCGATCACCTCGTTATCTGCGTGTTGCAATACCGCTAGATTGGTTGCATTTGCATATATGCAAACAGCTCGCCTACCAACAATTCATCGAATTGGGTCAATGTGCCCAAGTGCGATCCCGCTTCACAACGCTGACAGGAATGCATCATCAACAGCAACACCACTACATTTGGTCTGCCCAACTCCTCTGCCAATCACTCGCGCAATAGTACTGTACTTAAAGCAGTTGTCATTAATACATTTCAATAACCACCCAATAATACTAGTCATTGTCCACACCAATGACCAGAATACAAACATAAGAACGCGACTACTGCGGCAAACATTCGCCATATGCCAGGCGAACCCGCACGCCACTGTGAGAGCACGACTAATACTGTTCGCGGACCAACGATGAATACGTTCTTTCCGTAAACAACATCACCGCTAATATAAGTAAATGCACGTAAAAAATGTAATCTTTGATATAGAATAGTATACCTAAATGTCTTAAATAAAACACAACCGTAACATTTATAATATCAATTCGGGTTGTTGAAAATTGTGTACCCATTTTGTTTTGCCCCTCGCGCTTTCGTACCCCATTATGTCATTGTTTGTAGGAAAGTAAGTTGATTTTACAAAGCACCGTCCAGTTGCTAAGGAAGACGAAGAGAAATAAGTGCATCGCTTACCTTTAGAGACGTAAGTAAAATTAGTGAATTATAACTATGAACATAATAATAGTTGATTGAAATGTCAAAATAAATTAAGCGAAATGTAAACCAAGTTTTATTTGCGGAAGGGAAAGAAATAATAAACAATTCGTGTATAGCTCGAGTAGTAACTCCCTTATTCTATTATTCACAATAACTATAGTAATGTCAATTCATAACCGAATGGCGCATTTGCGTGCATTCTGGGATTTAAAAATTCCACTAATCGACGAATTTTGTTCAACTGTTGAGCGCTTTTGTGGACAGGTGCATTTTATTAATGTACAAAACCACTATTTATTTTCTTTGTCCCTGAATGTCAATAAAATTTAATGTTAATAATAATAAAATTAATTGCTATTATTTTTTAATAAACAAAATATTGTTTATTATGTTTATATTTACCTTTAATATCTTCATCCCCATTTCGACATTTAGCAAAAATTCTACGGCAAGTAAACTACTCCTTCGTCTTCAATGCCACATAGTTTTCTTGTCACTGCATCTGCTGTGTGCCCTGATTTAAATTCATACAATAGTAAATGACGAATAAGCACTTTTTAACAATGATAAATTGTTGGCGTGCACATCTACTTGGTTTAAGCCAAACATTTAGATAAATTACCCGCATGTCATTATTTATTTATGATATTTAAATGAAATGGTCGAAAAATGCTGAGAACTTTTTGGACACCCTAATAATAGCTTCGTCCATTCGCAGTTTGGAATTGAAACATTTTTTTTAATAGTTCGAAGTTCAACCAATTACATCTTACTTAACTCAGTTTTCATTTAAATTTCAATGGACAGTCTTTCGAATAATGGTTTCGTCGAAATCATGGGCTAAGAATTAAAAGAAACTCATGTGCGTGATATATTTGCGATTTAGGTTTCAGGTTGGATTTACGTAACCAAATTCTTGCAACGCATTAAGAACGGGCTAGTTAACATGGCCGAGAACTTCTCGCTACACTTCCACCGCTGAACAGTTTGGTGAACCAAAGTCAGTTGGATACCAAAAGATCAACGGGGTAAAATACATATGTTTTAAGATGATAAAAAGGCGAGAGAAAATAAAATAATAGGTCAAAAAACTAGATAAGGCATTATACCCTAGTGGCGGAAGTAAGTTGACGAACGTGTCCCCCACAATTGTGATTCATTAAGAAAACACGTGGGCAATAATAAACTTGGAATTCGAGGAGTATATTTGAGTACGAATCAAACAACATTTCTTAGACATTTTATTATTTTAGATTCATCTTAATTTTACGGATCTGCTTAAATCAGATTTCTGAAACAATAGATTGGTATGCTACATTCCACGTTGAGTTGCATGTTGTGTTGTGTAGGCGTATGTTGGAAGAGAATTTGATACAATTCGTTTTGATGGACAATATTTTTGTTTTTAATATGACAAGACGAGTAAAAAAATCCCCAGAACTAATTTTTGTTGTTGATAGAATAATTGAAATAAGCTAGGAAAATTTAAAAAAATCTAAGACAATTATAATCATAATAATTCCTGCTCGCGTCGATAACTTCTTAAATGTAAATACGAAGTATAAAACTACAAATTGAAGACTGTTGTGTTTTTACTAAGACAAGATAGTCTAATAGACCCCATACACCTGCGAACAAATTGCGCAAACTGACGTTGTACAACAGGTTGTTGTGCAACCAAGATTACCCATACACTACACGCAGTTTTATGCAAACTTCAGTTGCTTGTGTTGTGTACGTACGGAAATATACCGTCTGATGACATGTTTTCCTTTCAGCTTCCAGAGAGCGATGTTCATACACGATGCAATAGTTGCGCAACGCCACCCGTTGCGCAATTAATTTCAAACAGTTTTGAACATCTGCAACTAGTTGCGCAACTCGTCAAACGTCACCATACACTATACAGTTTTTGCACAACGGCGTTTGTTGCGCAATTTGCTCGCAGGTGTATGGGGCCTTTAAAAGGCACCATACACCATACACATCTGCAACACATCTGCAACTAGTTGTCAACTCTAACAGGTGTATGAGGCGTTTAAGGATCGTCGATATTGGCTTCATTTATATTTCTGCATTCGCCCGAATATAATTGGTTGTGTTAAAAGATCAACCGGGCATTTAGCAAATATCTGGGTAGAACTTGTAAAAAAATCTGCTGTGGTCCGCATTGAATTTTCTTATACTTGTATAACTTTTTTCGATAACTTGTACTGTCTTTGAGATAAGGAAAACGACCATGTAAACCATCACTTCCGGTTAAGATATTGATTTCAAAATAGGTGTGTGTGCGCGCGCGCCCACACACACACACACACACACACACACACACACACACACACACACACACACACACACACACACACACACACACACACACACACACACACACACACACACACACACAAATAGAAACAAACAGAATCAATTCAGGAGACCTCAAAACGCGTATATCCGTTAAAATCTTGAGGTCGAAAATGTTCATGACTACAGACTACACATACGTCCTTATACATAAAATATATCGCAAAAAATGTTGAAGTAACAAAAGAAAAAACAAAGTCTAGTATTTCTGAACACGGCCATGCTGTCATAGCAGCGCGGGACAGGGACTAGACTAATATAGATAAAAGCGTCGTACCTTGATTATTATATGGTTTGTGGTTTATTTATTAAATAACAGTCAATGGTGGTTTTCCATATAATTAATAATAACTAGTTAACTATATTTATTTCCTTGTGAGTGTTGTAATTTATTAGCTAGAGTCGTCTGGCAACATTATGAAAGATATGCAATTCCGCGAGCTATACTCGAGGAACTCGGGATTCCCCTAGAGTTTTTGGGGGATTCACCCGAATCGTCAATTGTTTCTACTTCATGCACTGATTTGTTACATACAAAACTCGAAAGGCCGCATGCGTTTCTTGTTCGTTACCATGTGAAAATTTTGTAAATACATTTAACATATTAGTTTGTGATTACATCCATGTTTGTATTTCTTAATTATTTGTTCGAAAGAAGTCTTAAGAACATAGGTTGTGATTTATTTCAACATTTGTGAGATAATTCAGTATTCGCATATACTTCTTAGCATATTTATTTGTCTTACAGTTAAGTAAAGTAATCATTTTCATTAATATTTTATGTGCATTTGATAACAAAGTATGGCTTCTAATAGCTTGGTCAGTCCATGCCAAGTCACCCAGGTCATCATCACCGATCTGGACCAAACTTTCAGTATATAATATACTAGTCAAGATTTTCCTGTCTATAACTATAAGAGAATTGATATAATTAGATTCGGGAAAATGGGTACCAGTACCAGATTCGCAGTCATTACTTAATTAAAAACTTTCCAACAAAACAATATGATGAAAGTTACCCCAAAGACGCCAGTAAAAGTCATGTTACTAATTTTCATTTTTATAGAAAATTGAGTAATGTCGAAAAGCAACATCGTAGGTGGTTAGCTTACTCCATATTTCAAGATACAGTTTATTGTGTTCCATTTTCACACTCGCAAACACAGATGGTTAAAGAAGGTTGTCGAAAGTCAAAGACACGTGGATGATGATAAAATGGATGCAATGTTATCAAGGACTAAAACATGTGAATACAATAGACAAGGAAAACGAAAGATTAATCAGGAAGTCCCAGAAATATTGGTATAACCTGTTTGAAAGATTGATTGATATAATCTACTACTTAGCTTCACACAATCTCGCATTTAGAGATCATCGAGAATCCTTAAGTCCGAGCGATAGCTGAAACAGTGGGCATTTTATACACCATTTTAAATTGCTATCCAAATATGGTCTAACAACGTATTAATGAAAAACAACAATAATACTTAATATTAATCCCCTAGCATTCTTCACGCCGGCGCCGTGCGGGAATAGTTGCCATAGTTGGAATATACTTTTGTTAGATGCAGCTAATCTTCTACCACATCTAAAACATTATAAAAACTAAATTAAAATTGAGACTAAAATCTCAATCTGAAACACGGTGGTAAAGTAGAATCGGAGCAGTAAAAGCGATATTTTTGCAGTTTGATGACGTCATCGAATACGCAAATGAGCTATACAGGGTGTTAAAAAAACGTGTCACAAACTTTGAGGGCTGATAGTATTTCCCAAACTATACCGACAAGTCGTAATAAACATGGGTTCGCAAATGAACGGTTTCGGAGATACGATTTTTTTTATTTCCACAACACGCATCTTGAGCAACGAGTATATCAAGGATGCCACCGAATCCGAACCACTGTAGGTTTTTTCGAACGAGTTCGAAAGTCCATGTCACCTAGATGTGGTGTAAGTGGTGTAAACGCAAAATGTTTCGTATCTTCGAAACCGTCCATTTGCGCACCCATGTTCATTAAGACTTTTTGGCATATTTTGGGCATATTCTTTTAACACCCTGTATAACTAATGATTCGGAAACCCTTAGCGACTGTCAAGCAGTATTAAACGAAATGTTAACATTTGAGTTTATAGTTGCAATACACGTGTGGTATGAGATTTTACTACGTGTGAACAATATAAGTAATCTGTGGCAATCGGTTCAAGTAAACTTAAAAGTCGGTATAGATAGTTTACGTTCTTTTAGTGACTGGATTCAAGAATTCCGTAATACAGGATTTGAAGACAGTATTGCTGAAGCTCGATTGTTTGTTGAAAAAAGTAATTTGGAAATTGAGTCTCAATTTAAAGAAAAAAAAAAGCAAAGAAAAAAAATATATTTGGTTACAAACATATTGCTGAAACTATACAATCTGTTAAAATGCAGTACTTTTTAACACATTAGATTTGATTCGTTTACCCATTAGATATAATTATGCGCCTCCCCACACATGTGCGCGAAGATTGAATAGAAGTTGCCTATTGGCGGAATTTCTCAATCCCAAAACACGCAACTTGAAATTCGGCAATCGTGATTGCGTTCCGGGGTTTTCTTAATTTGTATGTAGCGTGTGAAACTGGCTATTGACGCCCATAACGGCCTTTAACCAGGCCTTTTTACATCTGTTCGTTAAACGGACCTAGAAGCCATAATAGTGGACACCGAATGTCATTTCAAAGCCCTCAACGAATATTTCGAACGATTTGGTTTCATTCGCGATATTAATCATTTGAAATGTTTGTCTAAGGGGGACTTTCTCAAACATTGTAATGCTTTAGGTAGAATACTTCAGGAGGGCGAAAACAGCGATATGCAGCCTTGCGAACTTTATGAGGAACTCCAGCTTTTAAAATCCAATTCCACTTCACTGGACTCTATCAACGACGCGAAGCAACTTATTCAGTACATGTAAGAAAATAATTTGGAACAAGTACACCCAAATGTTTACATAACGATAAGAATCATGCTCACAGTTCCAGTCAGTACAGCTTCTGCTGAGAAAAGCTTCTCAAAGTTAAAATTAATAAAAACCTACTTGCGAAGCACGATCAGACAAGAGAGGCTGTCTGTATGTACTATCAATTGAAGGTGAAATAGGGGCAGGCATTTGTCAGAACAGTGTCATTGATATTTGGTGTTGATGGAAATAAGCTTCGTTTTGCTGCATATTTTTTATCCTTATAATCTCTGACGTTGTCTAATTTTCTTTTACGAGTGGAATCAGTTAACTGGGATGCTTTGTCGCTTGGTGGGCTATCAATAAGACATTTGTGTGAAATGACACCTTCCTTCAATATAATTTTGTTACAAATAGTTTTATAAAAAACCCAATTTTTGGCATCCGATTCAAGCTAAAATATTATATATCGATAATAATAATACTGCAATGACATACTTTAACATTACCTCAAAATGATCCTCACAGCACAACCGCTTAGACTGCGTGTGTACATCGCAAATTAATCACAGTATCATACCAAGTCGCTCTAATTTTTGGATCATTAGGCACCCTTATAAATATCTTTTCCTTCATTGTTGTGTTATTTTTACAACGAGGAACGAAACAGGCAGGCATTGTTTATAAAATAATAATAAATGAAATGAAACGAATTGATTATATTACATATAAACATATAACATAACCCCTACGATGTAAATACAAAAGAGACGTGTACAATCTCTGTGTACAATTTCTAGACCAATCAGAATCATTTCCATTAGTACGTAATAGCTTGGCGCAAAATGATCGTTTCGAAAGAGTGTAAAAATATAGAAATTTAATATTTTTTTTCTACTTTATTTATGAACACAATAAATTAAAAAAAAACGTTATGATTGTTTCAAGGCAAGTATTCTAAAAATTATAAAATAGAAAAATGCGGGACGGGTCCATTCTGCCAGGCCCCTGTTATTTTCCAGTTAGGAAGAATAGTATAAAACACGCGCGAGTTTTCGAGCACGACGGCGTAGCCGGAGTGCTCGAAATAGGGCAAGTGTTTTAAAGACCAGTTATCCACGAATACCTTACGCTATTTTTTTTATTGGTACACTTTTAAATCATAAATACTGGTATTAATATTACAAAAAATGGAAATGAGAACTAATAATGTGAAATGGTTACATTAGTCATACGCTGATATGACATCAGTATACCTTTCGTTGTCATGGAAAATGAAAAAAAAAATTAATTTTCCGACGACCATTATGAAATGTATTGAATTGTACACCGTTTTTTGTTACTGAAATTGGGATATTGCGAATGGAGGGAGTACCCGTGTGAAATATAAAATCGAGCAATCTGATTGGCTGTCAGCCGTGTTGAAAATACAATTTTCAACACGGGTAGTGAATCGTGGTTAAAAATGAAATTTGACATTTATTAACATGTGTCATTTGTGAATTCTGAAACTTTAATCAATATATACTTTTGATTTTTATTGTTATGGTGGTCGTCGGAAAAGTATCGTGTAAAACACGTGTTGAAAAGTCGATTTCACACTCGTTTGCTTAAGCCACTCGCCTTTCGGCTCGTGGCTCAATCCTGCAAACTCGTGTGAAATCTTGACTTTTCAACACTTGTTGTACAATATACTATTGCAATCTGTCACTTAAGATTTAATGTTGTGACCACAGTTGTTACATGTTGTATTTCGTTTAAAAATGAATGCTAACATTAATTACTTATACAATAAACAGAATCGCGGTTAATACCGCAAAAATCGGAATACGCGTATAGAAAAGAATACGACAAGTTTATCAAATGGATGGAAGAGCAAAGGATAACAGATACATATGAACGAGTTGTACTTGCTTACCTTCAGAAAATGTCGGAGGAGTACAAGCTATCGACTACGTGGGCTATCCATTCCAAATTGAATAAAATCATTTGTGATGGTACATGCATTCATGAAGGCAATTAGCAAGAATGACGTAGCCAAGAAGGCATATGTATTCAAGGAAGTCGATTTGCGGAAGTTTTTCGTAGATGCATTACGTATTTATTTTTGAAGGTGGTAGCCATTTGCGGTATCTTTGGCTCTTGTAGAAGATGTGAATTGTGCGATTTACGCTTACATGATATCAAGGAAGAAGGAAGCGTATTGCTTATTACTATCCGACCATCTAAGACAGTGAAGGGTCGACGTTTTACTATTGCCAACAGTGATGGAATTAATTATGTGCGTTTGGTGAAGCAGTATTTATTATTGCGCCCCCAAAATGTAAGTACAAACCGAGTTTTCTTACGGTATGATAAGGGCAAGTGCACCAATCAAGTGGTTGGAATTAATACATTTGGATCATGTCCCTTGCAAATTGCACGTTATCTTAAATTGGACGATCCTGAGAAATACACGGGACATGCGTTTCGACGTACGTCCGCTACCATTATGGCGAATAGTGGCATGACAATAGATCAAATCCAACGACAAGTAGGATGGAAATCGGCAGCTGTGGCGACTGGTTACGTTGAAGAGAGTATTAGCAATAAGAAGAATGTTTCAAACATCATAGGGAGTGCTATTAGTGGAAGTGCAACCTCACTGACTTCCGAAAATGTTAGCGGTATTAATTTGAACAGCATTTTTTCTGACTTAAGAAACGGAAGTATAAATATTTCAAACAATACCAACTGTACCTTTCACATTAATTTAAAAAATTAAGATTGTTGAACATTTGAATAAAACTTTTGAAACATATGTTAGTAGTAATTTATTTGACGTTACAAGGTACTCCTCTCAGATCAATCAAAATGACATTTAGACGTCACGTTTCTTGGGTTGTTGATGTTGCCGTGGGAACTTTAAAACACGCGCGTTTTTGAAAGTTGGATTTAAACACGCTAAGGCGTACTTTAAATAAGCAAAATAGGTTACCAATAAAAAAAAACTTTTAATGAAACAAATTCAATGATACACTAATGCCCGGTTTCACAAACGATTGTCAAATGGTGAATTAGTTAACAAGCCTTTAACAACTCGTTATTGCTTGTGAAATCCAAAACAACGGTAATTTTTCTTTTAACGATTCGTCAAGGTAATCAATCGTCAAATGTTTGACGATTGATTAAAGACTCATTGACGAATAATCAAACTTTTGACGATTCGTTAACAAGCTGTTAACGACCGATTAGCATTTGTGAAACCGGGCATAACAGTATGTAATTAGTAAATTGGAGACTGTGGTTGGCAAATAATAAATATATTAACTTATCATAACGGAATCGAGGTAAAGTACCCCGAATCTATGACTGAATCGCCTCGGAGGAACATCTTGGAGATGAACTGGCCCCTGCACACGGGTTTCTTGCACTTAAAGTTGGGGATTCAGTCATGGTCGCAA
This sequence comes from Geotrupes spiniger, assembly GCA_959613385.1. Lineage (NCBI taxonomy): Eukaryota > Metazoa > Arthropoda > Insecta > Coleoptera > Geotrupidae > Geotrupes > Geotrupes spiniger. Next base: position 50,229,969 of record OY390733.1, on the reverse strand, counting down.
TTAATCGCTCCCCGCTTGGAAACTAATTAATATTTCTAAACAGAATTTTGGCATGTAATTGGAAAAAGTAGCATCTAGGCCCAGTGTATGTTATTTTTTTTTTATATTACGTTCCCAATCTATTTTTTTCGCTATCTCGCGATTCTAATAATTTTATACAAAATCCTTTCATTGACTTCCTTCGTATCAATATGTATATGAGCTAAAAAAAAAATCAAAAGAATTGCATCATTAGATAAGGCTACACGGCAATTAGAAAATTTCTTCGTATGCGAGCGGCTAATTTCGATCATCATATTTGCCGCCGACAATTTTTAGTTCACCGAAATTCACGGTAGGTTTCGTAAAACACGTCGAACGAATCTCATTCATAAATCTCGGCGCTTCGCGTTCGCAAGATGAGTAACCACAATAATTCGTCCCGGATTTTTTCTCCTATTCTAAAAAAAATCTCGTGATAATGCTCGTCCAAATTTATCGATGTTTTGTTTGCTTACTAAAAGACAGTTACTTTTGTCAATGACGATTATGAATGCAGAGACGATAGTGACGAACTTGTTCAATTGCACGGATCGATTAGAAATGAAATTAATCACAACTTAGCGAAGGCGGCACTATTAATTTTTTTAATTTTCAATAGATATATCTGCTTGCATAACATATTGTTGTGTTTTTTATTAAAATATAAAATAATTATAAGAATAATTTATTTGTAATTAGAAAGATTAATTTTATTTTAAAAATAATAACGAGAAGGAATAGAGGTGGTAGGGAGATCACCTGGGTGATCACCTGGTAAAGTAAGAGCAGGGATGCAGACAAGTGTGGGAAGAAATAAGGTAGGGAATGAGCTATAAAAGCAGACGCACGGCGAATTACGAGGAGTTCAACGAAGTGACCAGCCCGAAGAGGAAGGGAAAGGAGTTCCACGAAGCGACCAGCCCAAGAAGGAAGAAGAGTGCAACGCAGCGGCCAGCCAAAGAAGGAGTCGGGAGTCCGAGCGAGCGACCAGCCCGAAGCAGAGAGAGTTCGGTCCAGTGACAGGCCGGAAGCAGAAAATTTGGTAAGAATATTTAAACTTGCTAATATTTTATTGATGGTGCCTGAATACAGGGCAATCAAATGGCTACATAAGTGGTAAATGGAATAATTTGCAACTTGTTTGGCAAAATATAAATTTAAAATGAATTATGTTAGTTCATAAGGTGTTAATGTATTTGCATGTGATAAGCAAAATAGAAAAGGAATATCAAATTGTAGTAATAAATTTTATTTGCAATTATTAGCAAATAACAAATATATATATATATAACAAATTGTGTCAATAAACAGTACTTGCGCTTGTTAGCAGGTAACCGAAAATATATATAACAAATTGTATCGATAAATTTTATTTGCAATTATTAGCAAATAACAAAATTAAATAATATAGTAACAAATTGTATTAATAAACATTATTTGCACTTGTCAGGCAAATGACAAAAGACATTAACAAAGTGTGTCAGTAAATTTGCAAATTGTCGAGCAAATAAATAAAATTATTCACAAATTGTTTCAATAAACTTAATTTGCAACTTATCGAGCAAATAAATAATATAGTAACAAATTGTATTAATAAACATTATTTGCACTTGTCAGGCAAATGACAAAAGACATCAACAAAGTGTGTCAGTAAATTTGCAAATTGTCGAGCAAATAAATAAAATTATTCACAAATTGTTTCAATAAACTTAATTTGCAACTTATCGAGCAAATAAATAATATAGTAACAAATTGTATTAATAAACATTATTTGCACTTGTCAGGCAAATGACAAAAGATATTAACAAAGTGTGTCAATAAATTTGCAAATTGTCGAGCAAATAAATAATATAGTAACAAATTGTATTAATAAACATTGTTTGCACTTGTCAGGCAAATGACAAAAGATATTAACAAGGTGTGTCAATAAATTTGCAAATTGTCGAGCAAATAAATAAAATTATTCACAAATTGTTTCAATAAACCTAAATTGCAACTTATTGAGCAGAGAGAGAAATTTTCATAATAAATAGTTTTAAAATCAGAATATGCACGAGAAATAAGACGGGTATCGGCGCGACACTAGATATTGTAAAGACGGACCGGTCAACGTATCGGAGTCGCGCAGCATTTCTTGCTCATACCCGGCATGTGGAAATAATTTGCGTACACAAATTTTGTTTTTTTTTCAGGCACCGAGAACTTGTTGACGGTAAACATTTAAATGTATATATGAATTTAAATAATATTGTATATTAATTTGGGACATTTAGAGAATTTGCTTTTGGTAAATATATTATTTTAATTTAAAATACCGTCGTATTATTTAACCCGATCAAACCTGAACAAAAGGATAGCTTTGACAAGAATTTTATATAGTTGTGAGTTATTTCCTAAATAAAAATAAAGTCAAAGGCATAATTCATAGCATATAAATATGGCGCCCAACGTGGGGCAACTGAATATAAAATTGTGCCCAACGTAATTAATCAATTGATGATTTAAAATGTATAAATAAATTAACAGTTAGTTAATACAGTTAGAATCCACTAATGAGAGAAAAATAATTTCAAATTTGTAAAAGCTATCAGAATTTGAATAAACAGGTTTGCTAAGGTTGAATAATTCTCTAAATAAATAAGGTTTATAAATAAAAATAAAACCATGGCGGAACAAGCAAGAACAAGAGCGATATCTGAAGGCGCCGAAGCCGAGAAAACGGAAACACAAATGGAAAAACAATCATTTGTAACAGTAGAGGTATTGGTACAATTATTAAAACAACGAGACGAAAGAAATATAGAAAATTTAAAAAAATCAAATAACGAACTAATGGAGAAGTTAATGGATAATGCGAAAATAAACAATGAAAAATTAATTCAACAAGTAAAAATCGAAAATGAACAACAAATTAGAGAATTTAAAAGAGAAACTGGTCAACGATTTACCGAATTGGAAAATGGGATGGAATCAATGAGAGAAGAAATAATGATGCAAAGCAATATCAGGTTACACAAGGTAGAAGGTAATATGCAGGAATTAGCGTACAAGCAAAGAGAGATAGAAGAGACACAACAGGGGCTAAAGGAAAATTTGCACCGGGAAAATCAAAAACAAGAACAATTGTTATTAAATGCAAGAGAAAATAAACAACACATTTCACATATTTATAGAAAATTGGAATTCGCGGAACAAAATACACAACGATCGATAAATGACGTTGTAGATGCCGTAGATACGCGGTGTACAATTGCGGAAGAGAAAATAGATACAAGGTGTACACGATTAGAAAGGAGAATGCAAGATAAAGAAACAATGATACCTGCTCTACAGAATTATGTACCATCGGTAGAAAATTTACCGAAATTTTACGGGGATGGACGGATGAATCCAATGCTATTTTTGAAAGCCATACAAAATGTTACTAATTTTATTTCCGACGAACAGAGGAAACTACAAATAGTTAGAAGTTGCCTCAGAGAAAACGCACAAACGTGGATGGATATGTGTGAAGAGGACATAACGAGTTTTATCGATTTTCAGGAGTTGTTTATAGAACAATATTGGGGACGAACACATCAACAAAATGTTCGTAGAGACCTGATGTTCGGGAAATATCAGACAGGATACCGCATGACTCGGGAAAATTATGTTATAAAAAAATATTCTATTGCAAAATATTTAACACCTAAATTGATGGAAGAAGATATTGTGGCACAGCTGACTGGACACTTTGACGCGAATGTGGAACAAGCTGTCGCTTTGCAAGGGATATCAACGATTAGGGGTTTAATAGATATAGTACGACGCCTCGACAATATTAACAAGAATACGCAAACGAAATATTCTTCACCGCAACAGCATAATGCAAATAATAATTATAAAGATAATAGAAATTTTTATAACCGAGAAGAAAGTGGAAATGAGCAAAGAAATGGCAACAGATGTGAAAATAGAGGAAATTATCCGCATGGAAACAGAAAATGGGAATATCAAAACAATAGTAAGGAAGAGAAATTTGTAAATTCCACAGAAATAAGGAGAAATACGCAGAGTCAGGAAAATGATGGAGAAAGAATAAGGGTGGATATACAACAACCACCGAGGGAGGATTTTCAGTAGATTCAACCATTAAGAAGAAGGAAGAACTTTGTACCATATATAAAACGAATAATGAAACAATAATAAATAAAGGACTACCGCACATTATGGTACAATTTCAAGAAAAGGATACGCTTGCTTTAATTGATACAGGAGCAGAAGTGACTTTGTTAAGTAAACAGTTTTACGAGGAAATAAATAAAAGGCAACAAGGTAAAATGGTACCTATAAGAAAAATGAATATAATTAATGCTACGAGAAAAGCTATGGCAACGGTGGATAAAATATGGATAACAGAAATGAAATGTGGAAAAAGAAGTTATCAATTGGAATTTATGGTTATTCCCGGTATGAAAAGAAATTGTATATTGGGTATGGATACGTTGGATAAATTAAATATGATAATAGATGTCGAAAAGGCAATGGTAAAAATCGGGGACGAAGAAATATCGTGGGAAGATGTAGAATACGAAGAAGATGAAGAGGAGGAAGAGAAAAAAATAATAAATAATGTTAACTTGGATCATCAAGAAATAAAACAAACAAGTAAAATAAATTGTGACCAAGAACATAAGGAGATAATTGAGAAATTAATAGAAAATTTTCCACGATTAGTAAATGATCAGCCATGTGTTGCAGCTGGGTATGAACATCGATTAAAAGTAGATGAGTCTGAACCGATAAATATAAAAAATTATCCAATACCAAGAAAGTATCAAGAAAAGGTAAATGCGGAAATAACCAAAATGTTAGAACAAAATATAATAGAAAAATCCACAACAAATTTTATTAATCCAATAGTAGTAGTAAAGAAAAAGAGTGAAGATATTCGACTATGCCTAGATGCCAGGAAATTAAACTGGAGAACAAAGCCACAATATGAAACTCCACAAACTATCGATACGTTACTAGCAAAATGTGGAAAAGCAAGAATATTTACAAAACTGGACTTAAAAAGTTCTTTTTGGTTGATTCCATTGAATAAAGACAGTAGAAAATATACAGGGTTCCTAATAAATGGATACGTATACCAATTTAAGGTAGTTCCATTTGGATTGGCAAGCTCAGCAGCGGCGTTGGTGCGGGCGCTGCAAATAATTCTAAGAAAATACGAAAAATTTTGCCTACATTATGTAGCTGACTTTTTAAAACCAAACACAGTAACCAAAATCTCCCCGACAGTTTTGATGCGAACACAAACACCAAAACGGCCCTGGGATCCAGGGGGCAGGAAGTGGTTGATATAGAAGACCGGATTATTTAATGCCGACAAAGATTGAGAAGGAAGGATGAAAATTACAGACGAGATGGAAAATGAAAGGATAAATAAAAGAAGCATTTTTACAAAGGGAGACTAATTGTCAGAAGCTACAGACTGGGAAATCGAGAACAGGAAAATTTAAATTAGAAAATAAATTAAAAAATATACAAGGGACTCATATAAAATGAAGATACCACATTAGTATACTGCAGGCATATAAGCAACCGTTAGAATAAGATTGTTAGTAAATATAGGAAACAAAGGAATTTAATACAAATATTTCAAGAAATATTTATATAAATATCCTTTGGGGATATGTTGTGTTTTTTATTAAAATATAAAATAATTATAAGAATAATTTATTTGTAATTAGAAAGATTAATTTTATTTTAAAAATAATAACGAGAAGGAATAGAGGTGGTAGGGAGATCACCTGGGTGATCACCTGGTAAAGTAAGAGCAGGGATGCAGACAAGTGTGGGAAGAAATAAGGTAGGGAATGAGCTATAAAAGCAGACGCACGGCGAATTACGAGGAGTTCAACGAAGTGACCAGCCCGAAGAGGAAGGGAAAGGAGTTCCACGAAGCGACCAGCCCAAGAAGGAAGAAGAGTGCAACGCAGCGGCCAGCCAAAGAAGGAGTCGGGAGTCCGAGCGAGCGACCAGCCCGAAGCAGAGAGAGTTCGGTCCAGTGACCGGCCGGAAGCAGAAAATTTGGTAAGAATATTTAAACTTGCTAATATTTTATTGATGGTGCCTGAATACAGGGCAATCAAATGGCTACATAAGTGGTAAATGGAATAATTTGCAACTTGTTTGGCAAAATATAAATTTAAAATGAATTATGTTAGTTCATAAGGTGTTAATGTATTTGCATGTGATAAGCAAAATAGAAAAGGAATATCAAATTGTAGTAATAAATTTTATTTGCAATTATTAGCAAATAACAAATATATATATATATATAACAAATTGTGTCAATAAACAGTACTTGCGCTTGTTAGCAGGTAACCGAAAATATATATAACAAATTGTATCGATAAATTTTATTTGCAATTATTAGCAAATAACAAAATTAAATAATATAGTAACAAATTGTATTAATAAACATTATTTGCACTTGTCAGGCAAATGACAAAAGACATTAACAAAGTGTGTCAGTAAATTTGCAAATTGTCGAGCAAATAAATAAAATTATTCACAAATTGTTTCAATAAACTTAATTTGCAACTTATCGAGCAAATAAATAATATAGTAACAAATTGTATTAATAAACATTATTTGCACTTGTCAGGCAAATGACAAAAGACATCAACAAAGTGTGTCAGTAAATTTGCAAATTGTCGAGCAAATAAATAAAATTATTCACAAATTGTTTCAATAAACTTAATTTGCAACTTATCGAGCAAATAAATAATATAGTAACAAATTGTATTAATAAACATTATTTGCACTTGTCAGGCAAATGACAAAAGATATTAACAAAGTGTGTCAATAAATTTGCAAATTGTCGAGCAAATAAATAATATAGTAACAAATTGTATTAATAAACATTGTTTGCACTTGTCAGGCAAATGACAAAAGATATTAACAAGGTGTGTCAATAAATTTGCAAATTGTCGAGCAAATAAATAAAATTATTCACAAATTGTTTCAATAAACCTAAATTGCAACTTATTGAGCAGAGAGAGAAATTTTCATAATAAATAGTTTTAAAATCAGAATATGCACGAGAAATAAGACGGGTATCGGCGCGAGACTAGATATTGTAAAGACGGACCGGTCAACGTATCGGAGTCGCGCAGCATTTCTTGCTCATACCCGGCATGTGGAAATAATTTGCGTACACAAATTTTATTTTTTTTTCAGGCACCGAGAACTTGTTGACGGTAAACATTTAAATGTATATATGAATTTAAATAATATTGTATATTAATTTGGGACATTTAGAGAATTTGCTTTTGGTAAATATATTATTTTAATTTAAAATACCGTCGTATTATTTAACCCGATCAAACCTGAACAAAAGGGTAGCTTTGACAAGAATTTTATATAGTTGTGAGTTATTTCCTAAATAAAAATAAAGTCAAAGGCATAATTCATAGCAATATGTACGATATTTGCGCACGCTTACATAAATTTTATTACGACATTACATTTTTTGCCGAATCTAACCAATCTTTAATTTGAAAGTAATCTACAGAAAAAGCAGTTTGTTTTATGGTGATATCAATATTTTGTTACAATAATAAATATTCTCTGGCATGCACTTTTCGGTGTGTCGCTAAATAGCATAAGCGATCATTCTGATGATACTATAGTATTATAATAGGATGATTATGTACCATCTTAGTTACCTATTTCAAAACACTTTCTAAATGCGAATGAGTAATTCCACTTATGATACTTGTGCCAATGCATTCAAATTTCATATTGTTTCATATTCCATACTTATTAAAATAAATATACAAAAACAGATTTGGAAATTGCACTTATAAAATAAGTTTGTTTATTTACCATATTATGAAAAATTGAAAATATAAAATATTATTTCCGCTTGATCCCGCCATCCACATCAGCTCTATATGGTTTAATTTTTACTTCACTTGTGCATTCGTATGTTCGTGATACAAATTGTACTGAGCAATGCAAATCCGTTTTTATGTTGAAGGTCTATGTGTTCACATTGTGGTAGGTTACACGTTCTGAATTGCTGGTGGTTCATTTTGAGCGACTCATTCGCGAATGGCCCACGTTGCTCACAGAACACATTGCAGTATTCACTTCAAGCGTCATTTCGAAAGCATCTACTTTGATTGCTACCTGTGGTTTATCTAGCCTTGCGTACCTTCAAAACCATATCTTCGGTAGATTTTTAACCAATTGCAACAAATATTCCATTTAAATTTAATTTATTGTGTGGGAACACCAAAGTTAAAATTAATATGTTCGGATACCAATCGTGTCAAATACTAGGATCTATTCGAATTCAATAGAATTCTCCCTGTTTTTGATTAATCTTGATTTTTTGTTCGTTTTCATAGGTCGAACCACGTACCTAATCATCTTTCCTGGAAATATGGCGTGATAAAATATAATATTTCATAACTAAACTAACCTGTTGTATCTTCATTTATCATATGTTGGCAATTTTATTTGTAATCTGGCCTATCTTTTTTGCTTTTGTGTTTGTTGCGCCTCTATGATGTGTTCAGGGTCTATACATCGAAGTCCTCTTTTTATTCTGCCGCGTACAATTTCTGGGAGTGTACTAACTTTTCCATCATATGATTGTCCCATAAGTGGTCGTCTCTTTTAATTTGTTCAATAAACAGATCAACATCATCATTTACATAACAAACAAAATAGCAGACATCCCTTCGTGTTATATGCAGTTGACCCTGAATCTAAAAATGGGTTGCCAAATTATAAATAAAAAACGTTATGTAGCAAGCTTGAAACAATCAATGAAATTTTGAAGCAAGGAAATAAATATGTAATTGCTACTTGCGTAATTTCTTTACTTGGAGCATGATATTTGGTAAAGCTCGTACGAAAAGCACAGCCTATGTTATAAATATCTACTCTAGTTTCTCAAACAACTACATTTCAGTGTTCGATCATTCCCATTTTACCCTCACCAATTAAAATAATAGTTTACCTGATAATAATAATTATGATTTCTCTTCAGCCTGAGCTTGCCGTTATGAAGTTCCAGGCAAAAGTTTTTTAATTTTGTAACTGCTTCATTTAAATTTATGGATAATTTAGACATATTAAATAAACACTTTACTTCCAATATATGAGTTTATTAGACCTGTAAATATTAAATGTGAATCGTCATTTCTGTAATAATTGTCGGTGTTACCGTCAGGTGAAGCACCCAAAAAAGTGTGTATGGGATCCACATGCAATCCACTTCGGTCTACCTTTATTTTGCATGTTTCCTCAAATTTGGCGCTAGCAACGGATTCTTTAAGGAGCCCATATTCGATTGCTTCGCTTCTAATAAGTCGGGTATGTAAAATAGATTTGACCAGACTGTGACAAGAAGTGCGCGGCTGACGTCTTATTACGCTTCCAAAATGTGAAGCTGTAAGGCGATTACTTCTTCCCGACCTATATTTCGCATTATCAAATTGTCCGAGAGTATCTGCCGCCAATTGCGAAATTTCTTCATTTGTAAGCTATAAGCAGTTTATATAGCCATGCTAAATGAATTATTTTTTAAAATTCAAATGCAGGGTTATATTCCTATACTTTTGATGGTGTTATGACTTCGTTATTATTATGGTTCCTGTGATTACTAAACAGCAAGTATAAAGTTCATGGTGTATATTTGTAAATGCTGGTTACAACTTTTAAATACTTAATACTAAAATGAATTAAAATATGGAAAATTACGTGTAAAAAAAGGCGCTCTCGTAAATATCTTGCGATATGTATATCGACCGATAACCGCTGGCGTAAGTTTTTATAATATTTTTTTGTATCGTAACGTTGGGCGAAGGAACGAAATGTTGCCCAGGCAAATACTGGCATATTTTCCATTCGGTTTGTTTCCGATTGGCATGATTTACTTCACTGCTATTGAATAATACATTTCAAACTATCAGCGACATCTAAAGGGATTAGTTGGCGATCAGTTTTTGATTCCCCAGTCTTAACAGGGAAAGGGCTTCACTTACGCCAAATGTAACGTGCGTTCAAGAAAAATCTTAATTTAGGAGGGCTCTGAAATTCAATTGATGTTTAAAGGTACTTTAGCCACAACCAAAATGTCAATTTAATTTTAACAAGACGTCAAAAGTGAAAACTGCTTTACTAATTAGAAATCGTTATCACAACAGAGCAGAAAGCAAAATTATTGGAATGCTATTTTCGAACAGGGCAAAAACTTGGTGGTGGCATTATTCCATTCCTGAGAGCTTTACAGATTTCCGTGAAGAATATATAATGTGTTTTTGAGGTTACAACCTCTTCTGTCAACACTGACATTATTGTAGTTTCTTTTGGTTGTGGTTAAAGTATCTTTAAACACCAATTGAATTTCACAGCCCTCCTAAATTAGGATTTTTTTTTGAACGCACGTTACCATCGCATCCCCAGTATGTAGTTAAACACTAATTTTATTGCTCAATTACTGATGAAATAAATATTATCTTAAAAATCCGCGGTGGTCCGCACGAAACTTACTTATACTTAGTTATACTACGTTTTTCAAAAAAACTTTTCAAGTGAAAGTTGTTTAAAATATCAATATCTATAATTTATGTAAGAATATTTTTTTCCGTAACGTGTACCGTTTTCGAGATATGGAAAAAGGTGATAAGAGTAAACCATCACTTCAGGTGAAGTGATTGCGTTCAAAATAGGACGTTTTCCTCCTTGCTACATACAAAAGTGCGCGCGCTCTAGCGTCCAAACAATTATAGCTAGAGCTCTGAAACTTTAAACTTAAACTTAACATTTGTATGTAGCAAGGAGGAAAACGTCCTATTTTGAACGCAATCACTCAACCGGAAGTGATGGTTTACTCTTATCACCTTTTTCCATATCTCGAAAACAGTACGAGCTATCAAAAAAATGTTATATAAGTTAAAGACATTGAAATTATAAACAACTTTCATTTGAAAAGTTTTTTCGAAAACCGTAGTATAACTAAGTATAAGTAAGTTTCGTGCGGACCACCGCGGATTTTTTACTTTCTTATACATTATGTATAAGTAAGTATAGGAATCATAAAAATTTTCGACCTCGAGATTTTAACGGATATACGCGTGTTGAGGTCCCCTGAATCGTTTCTGACTATTTTCGGAATAACGTCTGTGTGTGTGTCTGTGCGCGCTCTAGCGGCCAAACGATTATAGCTAGAGCTCTGAAACTTTAAACTTAACATTTGTATGTAGGAAGGAGGAAAACGTCCTATTTTGAATCTCTCAACCGGAAGTGATGGTTTACTCTTATCACCTTTTTCCATATCTCGAAAACGTACACATACACGTACACGTACACGTTACGGAAAAAAATATATAAATTATAGATATTGATATTTTAAACAACTTTCATTTGAAAAGTTTTTTCGAAAAACGTAGTATAACTGAGTATAAGAAAGTTTCGTGCGGACCACCGCGGATTTTTTTTATATTGCATCATAACTAATCAGCCGTATTCTCTAAGCATCTTTTCAACTTGTTAAGTTGTTAGACTTGTTACGTATCAATCGTAACAAGTTTGTTACGCAAAGTGGTATTCTGTAAGGTCTGAGTCGTTCAATTTTTGTTTATTGAAATGTCGTATCAATTGATAAATGAGCTGTTGTTACGTGTGTTATTTGTCATTTGGAAATTAAAAAAACTGGATTTTATTCTTAAATAACGTGCGTTCAAGAAAAATCCTAATTTAGGAGGGCTCTGAAATTAAGTTGATGTTTAAAGATACTTTAGCCACAACCAAAAAGAAAATACGATAATGACAGTATTGGCAGTATAATGACAGTATTCTAACCTCAAAAAGCACATTATATATTCTTCATGGAAATCTGTAAAGCTCTCAGGAATGGAATAATGCCAAACACCATCAACTGTTTGCCCTATTTGAAAATAGCATTCCAATAATTTAACTTATTGCTCTATTGTGATAAACATTTTTAATTAGTAAAGCAGTTTTCACTTTTGATGCCTTGTTAAAATTAAATTGACATTTTGGTTGTGGCTAGAGTAGCTTTAAAGGCCAATTGAATTTCAGTGCCCTCCTAAATTAAGATTTTTCTTGAATGCACGTTAGCATCAGTTGTAATTTTTAATTATATTTCGCTGTATTAAAAATAATAAATAAGTAGGTATTTAATATAAAATCGCTTTTGGTTACAATTTGTGTGTTATTTATTAGACATTTTGCGTCATGAATTTGAACGGGGAAATTTTTGTGGCTTTAGTAGATGAGTTAGATGGCAGTAGAAAATAGGTATGCGAGTTGAATTTATACGCAATAAAAATAAAAAAATATTATTGTAACCTCACTTTTTAAAGATCATGTTCGAAGAATGCATACACAATTGCAATAATTAAAACAGTTTGTGAGCACAAATAAAGTTCAGCATCATATCAAACTACTTTTCGCTGGTTCCGGATATCTCGTTTTTTCCCCATTGTTAAACTCGCCATGTGCGAACTACGCTACTATTTTAAATACGAAGGGGTTATAAATGTAATGTGCATGTGCGAACTCTGATGCGGCCATAATTACTTTCTATTTTTCTTGTTATGGGTTCGTTTCAATTGCGGCTAACAAGTCCCGTTACAGAATAGCATTATTGATACGCTTGTTAGGATTTCGTATCAATTGAGTCGTTTTCAACTTTGTTAGACTTATCAATTGCTACGTAACAATAGTTACAGAATAGGGCAGAATGCCTAGTTGTTCATATGAACAAGCAGAACTTGACAAAGTAGATACCGCTGATACAAAATTAACAAAAGATTGCAGTACCCAAGTAAACTAAAATGGTTGTGAAGAAGTTGAAAGAGTGTATTAGTGATTCAGCCTCTTCATCAAAGACTTCTACTGGCCAGTCTGATTATGTACCTTCGTCGCAATCATCTACTGATGATATTAGTGAAGACAATCAACATAAACAACAACAGCGATTGTTTACAACAACAAATGTCATCTGTAAAAATCCAAAATTTTATTTGGGAATCCCAGATGATCTCTACGATTTAGTCAAACTTGTGGTAAACAATGCTCAAGTATCAGATAGAAATGTTTTTGTTGTCCTTAAGAAGATGAAACTTGATGACCCTTACAAAAGACTGGCAATAGATTTTGGCATGAGTGTTTCAAATATTCAAAGAATATTGAGTCAGGCAGTACCAAAAGTTGCTAGCTTATTTAAAGACATAATTTTTTCGCCTAATATTAATGCAATAAAAAATAATTTACCAATTCCATTTCGAAGCCAATACAGCAAAGTATATTCAATCATAGATTGCTTGGAAATAGAAATAGAAAAACCAACCGATCCTGTGAACCAGAGTGCCACATGGTCAGAATACAAGAAGTGTAACACCATAAAGTATTTGGTATCGTGTACTCCTCATGGTTTTATTAATTTTGTGTCTCCAGATTATGCTGGTAGGGCAACTGATAAAGATGTAGTAGTGGAGTGTCGGTACTTAAATGAAGTACCACCAAATTCATGGGTAATGGCAGACAGAGGCTTTAAGCATGTTGGCACAAAAACATTGTCATTTAGTTAGAGTCTAACTAAATGACAATGGTCTAACTGTTAGACCACCAAGTGTCATTAGTGATGCTCAGCATTCTGCATCAGAAGTTAGAGAAAGCAAGAGGATAGACAGTCTGCGGATTCATGTTGAACGAGTGATTGAACGAATAAGAGAATTCAGAATGTTAGGTCCTCATTCGTGTGTGGATCACAAGTTGGTTTATTTAATGGACTATTTAATGTTAATTGTGTGTGGCATTGTCAATATACAGGGATCTTTGTCAAATTTATTATTAATAAAAGTTTAAATATAAAGAAATAAATGGAAATAAAAACACATTTACAACTAATTTACTTCTTCAATTGGTAGGTAGCAATAACACACTTGACCATGATTTGTACAATTATTAATGTCATAAATATAAGCATTATATAGCTGACAGTAAGAATTTTGTATATATTATTAAACAAAATGTGCTGCATATGCTTTCAACTAATAACAATACACCAATAATAATACAAAATAAATTTAAATGGTTTATTAAATTACATATCTAAGAATATTGGAAATATAGCTTTTTGCCAGTACCCCACAGCCAAATCAATATACTTTTCACATAAATTTTTGTCAAAAGATATATCATAAATGCACACTTCTTTCGTTTCTTCAAAATCTGGTGCTGCAATGCAGAACAGTCTTTTATTCGTCAAAGTAGCCAATGACATACATTTATTCGTACGTCCGACTTGGGGAAGAGTGGGTTTCTTCCAGTAACAAGTTGTAGATGTAACCGATGGTTCTTCACTCCGTCTATGTAACCAAGTTAAGAAGGCCACACCATGCTTGCAACCACCTAAATAATTAAAAGAATATTGTTATTACAATTTTGTTAAAGTTGTATATGAACAAACCTTCAGCAGCTGTACAGTCCAGGCATTTACAACTTATTACTATTTCTTGCACTTCGTTAATAATTGCACACACTCTATACTGCTTTTTATGAATTTTATGCTCCGCAGTAATGCGGGCATTCACAATACATGTGTCTCCATCACGTTTTAATTGCACATAACCTATAGCCTTGTCACCGTAGTCAGCTTTGCTAGCTCTAGAGATTAATTCAAATTATTATTTATATTATTATCATAATCAAATACTTACTTAGCAGTTTTAACATTCCGAATTTCAGCGCTTATAAAATCTGTATTAGAGGAGAAAAATGCGGTTAGCATTTCTAAATCCATAGCTGGTAAATTTTCAGACGATGCTTTCTCAAAACCGATCTCCATTTTAATAATAAATAAAAAGCAAACACACAAACACTTGTTGAAACGTTTGGTTATGTTAACACACGACGTCACGCATACAATCAACTCGCATTTCGTAAAGAATACTAGCCAATCAGCGCACGGACCATTAGTACGTCACAATGGCGCAACGTGTATACCGTTTAAACACATTATAATTTTGTTAAATTTATTTGAGAACATCTATGGCATAAAATATATGATAATTAACTTTGGTCATATTTAAATTGTCTGTTTTATTTGTTCTTATTGCTCAATTGTGTCAATTTAACCATGCGGGACGGACCCATTGATTTCGCCGACGCCCACATTTTACCTAGCGCGCCACTGAGTATAAGGAAGTAATAATGTAATTTGTAAACATAATGTTGGCAACCCTGGTTCAAACATTCAAAGTCCTTAAGTAAATAACTGTTAGAAATGGACGACGCCGAAAGAATTACAAGGAAGCTGCAAAGTGCCCTGAAATTAAGTGGATTTGTCGTTAGAAGGTACTTGATATTGGATTAATTGACAAGCAAACAACATAACCTTATTTTTAAGGGAGTTGTGCAGTTTAATTGTAGGAAAGTGCACCAATGAAGATATCAATTTATATAATAAGGATATCTTTGAAACTTGTATCAAAAAAATATGCAACAGCTTAGAAAAGCAGTGCCTTAATGACAGAAGCATAGAGAAGGAACATGTTGAATGTGGAATAAAGGTTCGTAAACATAACTGTAGGTAGTGTAAATACAGTACCAGTGACAAATTTCAAAATTTTTGCATGCATGACGATATTTTTATTATTTATATATTTATTATTAGTATTGGAATTATGTTGTTCCCATGACCACATAAGAAAGCGATAGACTTCATACAATTGGGAAAATTTTCTATAATTTACTGCAAGCACTGTCCTGCACTGAATCGTGTAGCAAAGTCAGTTTCAGTAACCTGCGCATAGATAACAACTATTATTCATTTCACATTCTCTGATTCAAATTTGTTCAGGAAAATGTAAAAACATAACAATTTTTAAGTATGCATTTTATTTGATTTAATTATTTTTTTGCACATCAATTCGAAAACAAAGTAAGTCGAATAAGTTAAAGACAGGATTTTTCATTGCCTGTGAAATCATTGTAGTATAATCAATTCTTATTATTGAAATTATACTACTTAACAGAATTGAACCTGGTACAGTCGAATGCAAAAAAAGTAGACACAATATTTTCGGCTGCTTGAACAAACTTGATATTAGCAATGTCATGTAAACGTCAGTATTGTCATTTCAGTGATATTTTAATGAACTGGTGACCCGTAAGCGTAGGTACTACGAATTAGAGCCCCGAACCACCGTTACTGAAGATATAAGTCAAATATCACGTGGATTAAGAAAACTTACTGAGAAAAGCCACATTTATACACACAACACACAACAATTGAAGAAAATCAATTACAGGAAACTGTTTTTGTCTACTTTTTTTGCATTCGACTGTAGATATCGATATACGAAAAAATAATTATTGAAATATAAATAAATTTATAATGATGGAGTGCAAGTATAATACCAATTATATAAACACATTACATATGCATACATATGATTGCATTTTGAAATAATTGTTATTTTAGCCAGTATGGCAAAGATTTAGGTGATTCAGCCAGTGACGGTAGGTTGCTATATATAGTTGTATTTAAGTTGAGGTTGTGCCAGTGCTGTTTTAAAACCAAAGTAAGACAACATAGAGAAATTGTAAAAAGCTCATTACTCCTTTTCTCTCTTCAGAACCTATCATAACAGATCCACATTTAGAAAATGAGCCATCCACAGGCACAGAAAGTCGTGAAGAAATTTTGTAAAGAAAATTAGATGCTGTTATGAAGGAAAATGAATAGTTCAAAATGAAAATTGAAAACAAATGAGCACGATCTGATTGATTTGAAAGAATAAAATTTAAATCTGCAGACCTTATTACAAGATTTTGAACGTGAATTTAATGAAAAGATGAGAACAGTACTTGCTGAATTTTTTTACACCTAATCAAATAGATATCGTGACGAAGAAGAAAACTAAGGCTAGGTGGACAGCAGATGAAATTTCAAAGGGCTTTACCCTACGCTATCTAAGCAAACGCGCTTATATATGTTTACGTCAAACATTACACTATTCACTTCCAGGAATTTCTATCTTGCAGCTTGGGCTAAATGTAAATTTAAAAAATGGTATGCTGAAAGATGTGTCTGAATTATCAAAAAATATTGAACAGAAAGTTACTGTTCTTTCATTTAAAGAAGTGAAGGTGAGCGCTTTATATGAGTGTGATGTTAAGGAAGATGAAGTGATTGGACGACACGCTTATATGCAAGTGATAATGGCTGATCAATAACTGGAAGCAACCTGTATTTATTGATTTGATAAAAAAGTCATCAAAGCACTACTTTTCGAATTAATAACAGAATTAAAAAAAAATACAATGTCGTCAGATTGTGGGGGAGGTAACATGGAACTTTGGATGGAGTTAAGAATAAACATTAATAAAACGTATTGCCTCCATCCACTTACTCAAGAAAAAAATTTCTTTGCCGATATTCCACATTTACTAAAATTATTACGAAATTGGTTTATTGATCACGGATTTTGTTTGGAAGACCGAAAACTGACTACCAAAGAAGTAATACAATATCTGATTGAAAACACCAGTATCTGAAATTTCTTCTTGCCATAAACTTTCACAAGTACTCCTGAACTGTCAACAATTTCAAAGACAAAATGTAGCACTTGCTGATAAGTTATTGGAAAGCGAATTAAATTACAATTTAAAAACACAACAGTATTCCCATAGAAATAACATGGATCTGCAGCGTGTAAGAAACTGAGGACAATCCTATTGGGAAATTCAAAAACTCTGTGTGAAGTTGGGAGTCATGTTATCACCCCTAATTCAATCTCAGTTTATGATCGGTTACCAGAAAAAGTAAATGAAGTGAAACCAATCATAGCTGAATTTTCAGTGATAGGCGATGCTATTTATAATAACACATCTCACCAAAAGACAATTATCGTTGTTCAAGGGTGCTAGAAGCAAATTGGGATTTAACGTTTAGACTGGCCCGGGTAAAATTTTAATACACTTAATATTGGTCACTTAAAAATTCAACTTTACATTTCATAGAACTTACGCTGTTTATTTTGCATTCATTATTTTTATAGATATTGTACATTTCTTTGTTTTTCTTTTGTTTTGTATATTTGCGTAGTTTACTTTCTTGTAAGTAAGGGAGAATTATCTCTGAAATCTAGATCATTGTTACCTACAATAACCCAACTGAAACATTTTCTAATTCATAACAGTTTTGATTTATTCTCATCATGGAGACCTGGCTGAATACGTCTATATCTGATAGTATGTTGAATTGAAATTTTTGATTTTATCCATAGTAATCGGGTCATAAGAGGGGGAGGAGCTGCTATGTATGTAAGATTGAACATAAAATTTGATTTCATTGACTCACTAGTATATAACAACTTGCATTGGTTCGTTTATCGTTGGTGTCATTTATAGATTTATAAATAGTATGACACCAACTATTTTTTAAATACCATAGTGGATTCTATTATTTCCTTTTATAATATCTCACAAAAATGTGTATTATGGGAGGCTTTAATTTTAATATCGCCGATTTGGATAATAAATAAATAAATTAAATTAATTCGATAATATGTTTGAATCATTAAATCTCTACAGTTCATTCACTCACCGACTCGGATTACATCATCTACGGTCATTGATTTAATCATGGTGTCAGATATTTCATTCGTGGTAAAGTGTGTGTCTAGTGTTTTGAACTGTGACTTTTCCAACCATGGCATAATTTTTTGCTTACCTAGATATAAAAAAAAATATAATCGACTGTCACTTATAGTGGGGTAAGCCTTAGTAGTTTTCATATACGGTCTTTTCGTAATTGCCTAATGAATTCATCTATACATTTGAACACCATTGAACATGTCGATGATGATTTTCAACAATGTAATGCTCGACCTTCTAAATTCGTTCGCTCATGAATGTATTCTTAGATTCTGTAAACAAAAATAACCATGAATAATAGATAATGTCAAATTCGTTATTAATCTACGCATTAAACCTAAGTCTAAATTGCAATCTAAAATTTGTTAAGGGACTGAGTACACACGAGAAGGACGAGCAATAAGGAATGAAAATAGAGCACATGTTGATTACACAGTGAAAACTAGCAATACATCAATCATATGGATTTACTTATTATCGATTAATTCGAGAACAACAAACTGCATTCTTGAATATTTCTTGAATAATGTTCATATTGACCTCGATTATAATTTTTTGTGTGTTTTTTGTGGCAACTATAATTTCACCTTCAAGAGGACTGACATGACAGATGCATGATAGACATTGTAAATACTGCTGGAAACCAAAACCGGTTTTCCGATTAATCGGTTGCTAATCTAGATACACAAATAGTATTACCATTTCTATCATTATTGATCTGATATAGATATTTGAAATAAACATAAATTTGAATAAGAATAATTTCGATAAACTGGACTTTCTATTAAACACTATACTGAAGTATAATACATTAAAAACATTCAATAGTATTGCATTTATCAGTATGCATGTAAATTATCTAAATTCTATGACACTAGAATATTTTATACATTATATTCTATAAATTCTATAAAACCTCGGAATACAAATTCGTAATTTTAAATCCATGATACCAATTATCTACTTATATAATTGCACCTAAATATTTAAAAATAATCTTCGCATTTTATTAAAAAGTGCTGACAAATTTACAGAAGTATTTTATTATACTACAGTATGTTTCACTTAAGATATCTTTTTTATTTTTAATTTTTTTCCCAAACGTAGAATACTTTGCTCTATTTACTGCCAAAAAACAATTGTCTTCTTTAAATGCAAAGCAACCTGCGATGGCAAAATAAACGGCAAAAATCAAGAAATCAATTTTTTTATCGAAAAATTTTCCTAGTAATAATTGATCAGAATTGCCCAAAAACTCCATATCCAAAATTTCATGAAAATTAAAAATGCCAAAATTTTCCGTAAAAATCCATAAATACTTATTATTAGCTGCGCCGAAAAAGTATGTTGTGAAAATTTTGTTTGAAATAAAACCTGAACTGTCAAAGTTGTTTAAAGTTGTTGTTTAGGCGCAGCCATATGTCCAAATAATATTTACCGAATTGGAATTACTTTTGACGAAAATTTTAACAATTTCGGGTTGCTTCCTATCTCTTGTTGCTTATTGTGCACGAACACATTATGTGTATTTATACCAATGTGGCATGCACAAAATGCGAGGAATGGTATTTAAATTGCGTTAAATTGCATTTGTGAAAATCACACTGGAATTCTTTGACGATCGTTTCTCCCTCGTGAGCACATCGGCAAGGTACACCTGACGTTTACATAACCAAAATAATTTTTTAAACACATCTTTGTATATTTATAGAAGAAAGTCAGAACGGTCACCATATGACTCATTAACGGTCATTCGTGTACCGATATTACGAAAATTAATCGAGTCAATTGACTCAAAGTATATCATTGTTTTGTATGCTGCAATTGACATATATTTTATTCCACTAGAAATCTAATGGTTTTACCTTAATTAGGAATGATAAATGTAACTTTAATTTTTAGATTCCACTGAAAAAGGTGACTTCGTTGCTGAAACAAGTATATATAAAATATTATGCATTTTGTTTTTATTATTTATTTTTGAGTTCAAATTTCACAGTCGCTGAGGTGAGACAATTCCGAAAAACCTAATTCAATCCAACCCAATCGAACCTAACTGAGATTTGAACTCAACTTTGAAAAAATAAATAATGAATATAAGATGTATAAAATAAAAAAAAACCTATCACACTTGATTTTTAACAAATCTATATACAAGTTTTAACCACTAATTTGGGGTGGGTTTGGGTTGGATGAATTTGTTGACTTGAGCAGCAGTGAGAATATTGTTTATTCTCACAGTCGCTCAGGTGAGAAAATCCCAATAAATCCAACCCAACCTAACCAAACCCAACCCAACTGAGATTCAAACTCAAAACCAACTTTGAAAAAATAAATAATATAAAATATAAATATAAAATTTATAAAATAAATAAAACCTTATCACAATTGATTTTTTCACAACCTATACAGGATGCCCCAACGATCTGACAAAGTTCCCTTACGGCGTTATGTTTTCGAATACGAAAAGGGTAAGTATCTATATGTATGGAGGCCACTAGGTTCGTATTTTAAAAATATTTTGAGCCGGCATGGGCGGTTCGTCTGCGGGGGGCGACATAAACTTTACTTTGTTTAAATGGAACACCTGTATATTTTAACATTTTTGTATTCCCTGAAGAATTGTGAATACATCCATGTACAACTTGTTTGTCAAAACTCAACAGAACTGGTGATTTTCAATTTTTTTAGTGAAATTTTAGATATGCAGACGATGCTTCAAAAAATCATGTAACTGAGAGGGTAGTTGGTGGGAGGGTAATTTTTTATCCGTGGACTAAGGGATCATCAATGTAAGTATTAATATACCCAAGGATGCCCTTTTGTATACAGGGTGTTGTCAGTGAATTTTCAATCTCGCACAACTTTAAGAGGCAAAATATATTTTTTTCTAAATGACGCCTACTATCAAATTTACCATCACTCGATTCAAAATCAAATTCTGCGTCGACTGATGCTACATATTACTTCAGGTTTTCGAGTAATTTCAGAAAAATACTTTATTTTTGTCAAAATCAATCGCTTACAATTTTCGTAATATTAAACATAGTAGTGTCACTTTAACGTTTTTGTGACAGTGAGAGTCTTTATCAATAAATTTAATAGACGCCTTATTTAATTATTAGTTAAGTTATTGTCCCAAGCTTGTTTTTGGAATGATGAATTTTTCAAAGAAGAAATGGTAAATATGATTTATACAGTGGGTGAATTGTCTTTTAGCAATGAGGTAGAAGTACCCTGATTTAAGACAACGAAATATTACATGACTGCAGAAGCTAGTTGATCGCTTCCAGCGCACCGGGAATGTGGCATACGAGAGTAAGACGGTGATTAATCATGCTATTATTAACAATGAACAATGACCAACATTTTATTGGAACTCCAAGAGAATCCACATGGAAGTGTGCGGATAATCAGTTCAAGTTTGAATCTAAGCAGTACATCGGATAATTCAAAACAACAAATTCTACCCATACCATCTAGAATTGCATCAAGCATTAAATGGGAACGACTTCGAATTAACTTTGCCAATTTAATGATGGAACGTATCGAGGAAGATCTGGCATTTATCAATAATATTCTTTTCACGGATGAGGCAACGTTTTGCAGCAATGGGATCGTAAACAGGCATAATGAGCATTCTTATGCTACCGAAAACCCTCATTGGGTGAGACAAGTTGATCACCAACACCAATGGTTTGTTAATGAATGGGGTGGATTATTTGGTAACTATGTAATCGTTCCCTATTTTTTTGAAAACCATCTTACTGGTACCGATTATTACTGGTTTTTGCGAAATATACTGCATACTTTATTGGAAGATGTGGATTTGCAACATTGCGGGATATGTGGTTCCAACAGGACGGGGCTCCACCTCATTTCCGTAGAAGGGTAAGACGATATTCCAGTCCAGTGTTGTGGCCTGCCCGATCACCTGATCTGACCTCGTGCGACTATTTTCTCTTGGGTTTTATAAAATCTCAAGTCCTACCACAAGAGAAAATATGAAAGTCAGGATTCAAGAATCTTTTAATAATATTACTCCTGAATTCTTAAAACGTGTCAAAACTAGTTTTAGACATCGACTGGATATTTGTGTTCAAGAAAATGGAAACATATTTGAATACCTTTTGTAAAATAAACTTTGGTTTTTTGTATTTAAATGCTATTTTAGCGTTTTTTTCATTTAATTATTACCTGTCATTTGACAGAATTAAAGTACTATTGCTTGTTCAGAGCACATTTCATTATTTTTAGCAATAATCAGCTTACTCGATATTAAGTGTGCTCTGATGAAGTGGGCCGCCTTAGCTAAGAAGTCCTTGTTGCTTTTAATTAATTTATCTGATGTGACTTTTTAAAGTGACTTTGATTGCTCTTATGGAATTCTAGATGGTATGGGTGGAATTTGTAGTTTTGACTTATCCAATGTACTGAAGTGACACTAGGCTCCTATGTTTAATAATACAAAAATTGTAATGCGATTGATTTTGAGAAAAAATAAAGTATTTTTCTGAAATTGCTCGAAAACCTGAAGTGATAGGTATAGGAATATGTAGCATCAGTCGATGCAAAATTTGATTTTGAATCGAGTGTTGGTAAATTTGATAGTAGGTGTCATTTGAAAAAAAATTATATTTTGCCTCTTAAAGTTGTGCGAGATTGAAAATTCACTGACAACACCCTGTATACAAAAGGGCACGCACCCTTGGGTGTATTAATGCTTACATTGATGATCCTTTAGTCCACGGATAAAAATTACCCTCCCACCTATCCCCTCAGTTACATGATTTTTGAAGCATCGTCTGCATATCTAAAATGTCACTAAAAAATTGAAAATCGCCAGTTTTGTTGAGTTTTGACAAAAAGTTGTACATGGATGTATTCACAATTCTTCATAGAATTCAAAAATGTCAAAATATACAGGAAGTTCCATTTAAACAAAGTAAAGTTTATGTCGCCCCCCGCAGACTCAAATATTTTTAGAATACGAACCTAGGGACCCTCCATACATATAGATACTTACCCTTTTCGAATTCGAAAACATAACGCCGTAAGGGAACTTTGTCAGATCGTTGGGACACGCTGTATACAAATTTCGATCGTCAAGTTCGATTGGGTTGGGTTGGGTTCATTGGAATTCTCTCACCTTAGCTGCTGTGTACAAATGTTCTCACTGAACCCATCCCAAACTCAAACCAACCCAACTGAGATTCGTACTCAAATATCGTTTTGAAAACAAGAAAAAGAAATATAAAACCTATAACATTTTTAAACAATATTATATGGTCTGGCAGTTGCTCAGGTGAAAATGCAATAAAACCAACCCAACCCACCTGAGATTTGAGCTCACCAACTTTGCGAGCAACTTAGACATCCGCAAGGTGTAAACGCTTTTCAAACATGGAAATTGAATAGAAAATGTACACAGTAATGAAACCAATACACAAGACATGAAACAAATAAAGAATAGAGACGGAAGAAAGAAAATAAGAAAATGAAATAACGAATATTGGAAATTGAAAAAAACAAATTGTAAGCAAAAATCAACAAAACTAAATAAACAGAAATAAAGAAGTTATTCTTATATCCTTTGGCCACAGCATCTGCATCATGTATCTCATATTATCAAGTTGTTCAATTGAAAAAGGCAATTTAAATGAAGAATATCTTTCAATTTTAACTTTTCGCTCTGTACATTTGTTTTTCTTGCATTTTTAAATGTTTTAATAAATTATTTGCTGCAGTTGTAGGTCTAAGTCCAGACGTAGGGATATCCATACTGGTTTGATACTTTCAGAGCTGATTGTTTCACTGACCCAAACATATATTTCTTCTAATAATTTGTGTATACATCTGCTGATTAGCTTATTAAATCCTTCATTGTTGGTATTTTGTGCATTTGCTGTAACATTTACTGCACTTTCAACTTTTTTCTTTGAATTTTTTTGTACTTTATTATTTTCCCTAGGATTCAGTATTTCTTCAATATTCTTTGTCACTTTGTCGTCATATTTATCTTGAGGTTGTTGCTGATTTACTCATAGGATATTTCTTATTATCCCCTGTTTCATTCATTTACTGTTCATTGATAATCCGCGCTTTTGTTTGCTCAGATTTTGGATTTTTCTTGTGATTCATTTCCCTTCAAGTTATCTATTTTTTGTTTTGCTTTAATTTCTGACAGATTAGAATTTTTATTATTGTCGCCCTCCATATATTATTTCACATTTTCTGTCTGCTGACAAAACATTTCAGAGAAATTCCAGTTACCCCATGGAGGGGGGGGGGGTAAAATTATTCTCTCGCATGGACGACATATATCCTATGAATGACCCTGCACTTGACAATGACGAAAGCCGAAACTGTGAAACATCGAAATTGTAAAGTGCAGATATGTAAGTAAAGAGGCCGTTTCAAATTCAGAACTGAAAATTAAGCAAGTAGGCACGGAGGGTGTATTTAAATAAATTGGGAAATTAAATTATCTTCATTTTTTGGACTGATTTAGCTGTTCTCCAATAATGATTACATCATTTATGCGATTTTAAAATATATTTTGATTGGTGAATGAAATCACAATTTGCACATTTTGGTAGAAATAGTATGCATTTTGAACATATATATGATAGGAAAGGATATATTTCAAGATTCAAGAAAATGTTAGGATTCCGAATTAACTGACCATGCCAAAAAACAAAAGTTTGTAATTTAATGTAGGGTAAATTAACTTCTTGTTAACTGGGCTATTCTTGCGTATTCTACATATGTATCTTCGAGAATAAAATGCATGTCTTGTCCTTAATTGAAGCACACTCCAAATAAATATTTCAATAAAGTATTCAAGCAATTGTTAATAAATTAATTATCATTTTATCTTATGCTGGTGGTTGTTTGTCCGGTTAGGCGTCCCATAATATTCTCCTCTAAATGTCTATTATCACACTACTCATTTCTCGTTTTAAACTAATTACATCGAGATTTTTGTTATAAAAATAAACTATTCTACGTGTGTTCTAGGCTTGTTTACATTCGACATATGACAAGCAGGAAACTATCTTCGACATAATAGATGCATTCAATTTTCCTAAACTCTACTATGACGATGACAGAAAATTGTACCTACTGGGATTGAAGAAGTCTAAATTACTCTCAGATTCAAATTCAAAGGCACAACTGTACATCGATAGATATACAACTGTAATGCACAGAACACATCGTAATTTCAAGAACAAATTTTCAGGGACCAACAATGATAAACTAACGGTGCAAACTGTCGACTATTTACTCACCGTTTCCTGTGAAACTCTGAGAAGGACATTGATTTTGGGGTCATTGCTTCAGGTGTCTGAAGGAAAATACTATTTAGAAGATCCGACAGGAATTGTTGAATTGGACTTGACTCACGCAAAGTAATTATAATCACTTATCACAGAAATCGCTTTAAATTTCATGTTTAGGTACAGTGACGGTTTCTTTGTTGAAAATTGCTTCGTGTTAGTGAATGGTTATTACGAAGATAAGATTTTGCATGTGTCTACTATTGCTTTACCACCTGGTGAAGAATACAACGATTCAAGGTATGTATAACTAACATTTCTTCCAAGTATAATATTGTTTGTAGGCCTTTGTTCGGCACCTTAAATTATTTTGGCGGTGCATCCACCTGTCCATTGCGAGAATGTCAAAGCCTCGGTGAATACATGCGTAGGAACCCACACAAAATGATGTTATTTTTTTCAGATGTTTGGCTTGATCATCCAATGGTTTGTAAGTTTGTTTCAGTGCCATAAAATATTGCAGTTATTTTTTATATAGATGTTTGAAAAATTGGAGGTATTATTTGATGGAATGCAAGCTTCTCCGCCAGTGGCATTTGTTTTCATGGGAAATTTCATGTCTGAGTCATATGGCTCCGAAGGGATGGAAACGTTAAAGAAGTTGTTTAAACAATTTGGGGAATTGATCAGTCAATATTCGACTTTGTTGAATAACAGTAAATTTGTTTTTGTACCTGGTATGGCAGATCCTTGTACGTCACACATAGTTCCGAGGTAGATATTTAATAGTAAATAATGTTATAAGTCCGGGAAACTTATTTTTACAGTAACAAGTCGAATTTTGAGACGAGTTACTGTATAAATTTCCCAGACGTATGTCGTGTTTATTTCATACTGCAATTATTTGATTTTTACTTAAAGCTACAAAAAAATAAATACATTTTTGAAATGAAAATATGATCATCTATGAAAAGGCAGTCTCTAAGGCTACTGCTTTTATTATTTGTTTTATTGAATTTTCCGAGATGAAATGACAGCAAATTCTAACGTTCTGGATAGTGTTTTGCGTAAATACAATGAAGCTATCAGCTGTCTCATTCCAGCAAAATCGTCAGAAAGATACGGCAAAGAATATAAACAGTTTTGTGTCTGGAAAAGGGAAATAAATAATTTGATTATTGATTTATTTCATTTGAGTCCTGATACAGTAAAGCCTCATTTTCCGGATTGAAATCATTAACTTAAACATGGGTGTTACGATGCAGTATGAAATAAAAATGTTTTATTAATTGTTGCCACATCTGTTTTTCAATAGATTCTCGTTGCCAACATATATTTCGGAAGAAATGAAGCGGTACGTACCAAATGCAATTTTCACAACAAATCCGTGTCGGCTTCAATATTGTACCAGAGAAATTGTCTTGTTTCGGGCAGATGTTCTGGTTAAGCTTATGCAAGGTACTCTTCACAAACCACAGAAACAACAAATCGCAGATAGTTTAGCGAGGACAATCGTAAGCCAGGGTCATCTGAGTCCACTGAGCCTAAACGCATTAACAGTGCATTGGGACTTTGATTACACATTACGATTATATCCACTTCCAGATATTGTTATTATAGGTGACAAATCAGATGCTTATGAGGGACAATATAAAGGTTGTCAAGTAATCAATCCGGTGAGTTGCATTGTTATGATTTCTTGATTGTTGATTTTAATTTATTTCAGGGCTCTTTTTGTGAGGCAGGCTTCCAGTTTAAATGTTATGTGCCCTTAACAAATACACTAGATGATTGTATTTTATAATGTAATGATGAATATAATTCCAAAAAAACTAACTTATAAATATAATTATTATATATAAAATTTAAAAAATCCTCACCACACTTGAATTTTAGCACATCTAGATATGATCTAAAAATGTTAAAAAGGTAAAAAGTGTTAAACTTAATATTTCTAGCTATAACCTTTGAAGATATTCTCTTCATTAAGACACCTGTGGAATAGTACTAAAGTTAAAAATTAAAATTACCTTAATTTATACTCCTAAACCTAACAGAAAAAATCTGCGGTGGTCCGCACCGAACTTTCTTATACTTGCTTATGCTCCATTTTTTCCTTTCTATATTCGCATCTAAAGTCTCATAAATTAAGCGTCAATAGTTTGAGTGCTAGACCGCGCAGAGGTACACATACTTTTAGCCACCCAATCGCAATAGTATAAAATCTACAGTGATCCCCACTGAACTTTCTTATACTTAGTTATACTACATTTTTCGAAAAAAACTTATCAAATGAAAGTTGTTTAAAATATCAATATCAATAACTTTTGTAAGAATATTGTTTTCGATAACATGCACCGTTTTTGAGATATGGAAAAAGGTGATAAGAGTAAATCATCACTTCTGGTTGAGATATTGCATTCAAAATAGGACGTTTTCTTCCTTGATACATACAAATATTAAGTTTAAAGTTTCAGAGCTCTAGCTTTAATCGTTTCGGCCGTAAAGCACGCACAGACACACAGATGTCATTCTGAAAATAGTCACAATCCATTCAGGGGACCTCAAAACGTGTATATCCGTTGAAATTTCGAGTTCATGATTCCTATACTTACTTATACATAAAGTATAAGAAAGTAAAAATAATCTGGTGGTAATGAATAGCCTGTTTCTAAAATATGTTGGGCCATGCGGGTTTTAAATGAACATTACATTGTTCCGATCGGTATTGACTACAATTAATGCAATTTCCTTTGAAGGAAAGACGGCCGCAATACTAGCATAAAGTTATTCTTCAGCCTGACGATGCTCGGCACCACGTTGAAAAGTCAAATATACTTGGAAACACTGAAATGGCAAGCCCACCCCTCACACCGACATTGCTCCTTCTGATTTCCATTTGTGACGATCGATGAACACTTCACTTCTGGATGGGAAAAACTTGTAAATTAACCCCAAAAGTAATAGTATTTATCAAAAAATTCTATTGTAATGGATCAAATATTGGACACTTGGAATTTTATGACAATATTAATTCAATATTAATAAATCAGAATCAATATTAGAAATTAATATTAAAGCCACAAAACTCCCTTTGTGAAAAGTCCAGAAGAAAACTAGTAACAAAAATGTACTAAAATGTTCAATTCATTGTAAGTTTAAATAAAATAAATGGTTTGGACGCTAGAGCACGCACATAGACATCATTTCAAAAATAGTCAGGATCGATTAAGGGGACCTCAAAATTTATATATACATTAAAATCTCGGGGTCGAAAATTTTCATGATTACTATACTTCCTTATACATAAAGTATAAGGAATAACAGGACTATCATTGGATATTATTAGTAAAAAATCCGCAGTGGTCCGCACGAAACTTTCTTATACTCAGTTATGCTACGATTTTCGAAAAAACTTTTCAAATGAAAGTTGTTTAAAATATCAATATCTATAATTTATGTAAGTATATTTTTTTCCGTAACGTGTACCGTTTTCGAGATATGGAAAAAGGTGATAAGAGTAAACCATCACTTCCGGTTGAGAGATTGCGTTCAAAATAGGACGTCTTCCTCCTTGCTACATACAAATGTTAAGTCTAAAGTTTCAGAGCTCTAGCTATAATCGTTTGGACGCTAGAGCGCGCACAGACACACACACAGACGTCATTCCGAAAATAGCCAGAAACGATTCAGGGGACCTCAAAACGTGTATATCCGTTGAAATCTCGAGTTCGAAAATTTTCATGATTCCTATACTTACTTATACATAATGTATAAGAAAGTAAAAATCCGCGGTGGTCCGCACGAAACTTACTTATACTTAGTTATACTACGGTTTTCGAAAAAACTTTTCAAATGAAAGTTGTTTATAATTTCTATCTCTTTAACTTATATTAGAACATTTTTTTGATAGCTCGTACCGTTTTCGAGATAATGAAAATGGTGATAAGAGTAAACGATCACTTCCGGTTGAGCTATTGCGTTCAAAATAGGACGTTTTCCTCCGTGCTACATGCAAATGTTAAATTTAAAGTTTCATAGCTCTAGCTATAATCGTATGGACGCTAGAGCGCGCACAGACACACAGACGTCATTCCGAAAATAGTCAGAAACGATTCAGGGGACCTCAAAACGCGTATATCCGTTAAAATCTCGAGGTCGACATTTTTCATGATTCCTATACTTACTTATACATAAAGTATAAGGAATAACAGGACTATCATTGGATATTATTAGTAAAAAATCCGCAGTGGTCCGCACGAAACTTTCTTATACTCAGTTATGCTACGATTTTCGAAAAAAACTTTTCAAATGAAAGTTGTTTAAAATATCAATATCTATAATTTATGTAAGTATATTTTTTTCCGTAACGTGTACCGTTTTCGAGATATGGAAAAAGGTGATAAGAGTAAGCCATCACTTCCGGTTGAGAGATTGCGTTCAAAATAGGACGTCTTCCTCCTTGCTACATACAAATGTTAAGTCTAAAGTTTCAGAGCTCTAGCTATAATCGTTTGGACGCTAGAGCGCGCACAGACACACACACAGACGTCATTCCGAAAATAGTCAGAAACGATTCAGGGGACCTCAAAACGTGTATATCCGTTGAAATCTCGAGTTCGAAAATTTTCATGATTCCTATACTTACTTATACATAATGTATAAGAAAGTAAAAATCCGCGGTGGTCCGCACGAAACTTACTTATACTTAGTTATACTACGGTTTTCGAAAAAACTTTTCAAATGAAAGTTGTTTATAATTTCTATCTCTTTAACTTATATTAGAACATTTTTTTGATAGCTCGTACCGTTTTCGAGATAATGAAAATGGTGATAAGAGTAAACGATCACTTCCGGTTGAGCTATTGCGTTCAAAATAGGACGTTTTCCTCCGTGCTACATACAAATGTTAAATTTAAAGTTTCATAGCTCTAGCTATAATCGTATGGACGCTAGAGCGCACACAGACACACAGACGTCATTCCGAAAATAGTCAGAAACGATTCAGGGGACCTCAAAACGCGTATATCCGTTAAAATCTCGAGGTCGACATTTTTCATGATTCCTATACTTACTTATACATAAAGTATAAGTAAGTAAAAATCTACAGTGGTCCGCACTGAACTTTCTTATACTCTGTTATACTACATTTTTCGAAAAACTTTTCAAATGAAAGTTGTTTAAAATATCAATATTTATAATTTATGTAAGAATATTTTTACTTTCTTATACATTATGTATAAGTAAGTATAGGAATCATGAAAATTTTCAAACTCGAGATTTCAACGGATATACACGTTTTGAGGTCCCCTGAATCGTTTCTGACTATTTTCGGAATGACGTCTGTGTGTCTGTGTGTCTGTGAGTCTGTGCGCGCTCTAGCGTCCAAACGATTATAGCTAGAGCTCGGAAACTTTAAACTTAACATTTGTATGTAGCAAGGAGGAAAACGTCCGATTTTGAACGCAATCTCTCAACCGGAAGTGATGGTTTACTTTTATCACCTTTTTCCATATCTCGAAAACGGTACACGTTACGGAAAAAATATTCTTACATAAATTATAGATATTGATATTTTAAACAACTTTCATTTGAGAAGTTTTTTCGAAAAACGTAGTATAACTACCACCGCGGATTTTTTATGTTAAGGAAACTAATTGGAATAGATACATAAACTACAGTCACACACTATGTACAAAATGAACTGTTCAAATTGTCCAGCAACTTATGTTGGTCAATTTGACACATTGAAGAATTAATCATTTGTTGTTATGTTGGTTCAATTGTAGTTTTGATACTTGTTCATATTTTGTGGCTGCTTTTCTATTTCAATAGCTTCTCGTATTATCCGTGTCGTGAAGTGTGGTATGTTAACTACGGTTTTAGTGTTCTCAAAATCTATGTTGTGCTCCGTGTCTAAAATGTGCTTCACTAGAGATGATGTGTCTTTTTGTTTCACTGCTCTCATGTGTTCTTTCTTGCGGATATCAATTTTTCTTTTAAACTGCCCAATGTACTTGCTGTCACATTCTTTGCATGGAATTTCATACACCCTGGTTCCTTTAAGGGAATTTGACTTTCCGGGTTTCTCAATAGCGCTTCTATCTTAATTTTGTACGTACACATACGGCAAGAATGCTGTTGCTACAGGCCTGTCTTCATCTTCAGTTTTCTTCTGTCTTGGTTTAGTATGTATTTTTCGTTTCGTGTAGCCATTTGCTTGTAATGCCTGGTGTATAGTCTTCATTTCTTCAGCCTCGTTGGTGTCGTCTGCGATCCTTTCTGATCTTGTAATGAGCCTCTTTATCACAGAGTGGAGATGCCCTGGATGGTGGTGTGATTCAGCGTTGAGATTAGTTTTTAAAGGATGATATGATGAAAAATCAATAAATCGGTTTGATGTTGTCTGTTTACGATGCCAATCAGGAATAATGATATTATTAATTCTAATAAGTTTGGTATCTAAAAAGGTTATGAAATTATGAATATCGTCCTTTTCAATAGTAAATTTATGATATTAATTGTAAACCAAAGGTTTCTGCTCTTTCCTCTGCCAGATTTGATAAGCACAATATTGATTGGGATGGTGTTAAGATTTTGGAAATGTGCTTCATAAAAGAGAATGCACATACT
Source organism: Geotrupes spiniger (assembly GCA_959613385.1). NCBI lineage: Eukaryota > Metazoa > Arthropoda > Insecta > Coleoptera > Geotrupidae > Geotrupes > Geotrupes spiniger. The sequence goes on along the minus strand of OY390733.1, from coordinate 50,197,339 downwards.
ATTAACTCTAGGCAAGATATCGATGGTTTACGTGTCATATACACAGAATTATTTGGATAATCCTCCTTAGTACTTCCTTTTCTAACTCTATGGTTGTTTCGTGTCTGTTGCTGTTCACATTTCAAATCATATTATTTCAACATTTTTTCGTGTTCAAGTCGTTTGCTATTTTGATATTGTAATTAGTAGGCTTTTCTTTGAAAAAATGATTAAGTTATTAATTTAAAAGTTTAGATTTTTCGTGACATTTTTGAATTGAAAAAGCCATTTTGTTAATTCTTAATTGTATTTGATATACAATTTTATTTATTATTTATTTTATTGTATCAATTGAGTAAGTTATACCATAATTATTTTACATCTTCTATTTATAATTTTTTATGGAAGTGCTGATGATGTGGAAAATGATATACATATATATATATATATATATATATATATATATATATATATATATATATATATATTGAAAATGTGTCTTGTCAAA